>OU744736.1:3398329-3805829 GCA_916613615.1 Steromphala cineraria | reverse complement strand
CCCTTTAAACAACACTTAACATCGTTTATAAACATATGGCATGTTGATACACAGAGTAAGAGAGTTTACCGTTTATCATGGTTGTTATTCACAGTGTACATGCTGGTTATCCATTCAGTGGATCATTTCTCAATAACTTTATGTGATATCTTATACATAAATCATGTCCATACAGGTATCCAATCATATTGTATATTTGAATTTCATTGTTATACCGAGGTTATGAACAAAAGGAAATTCAACTTTATTACATGGTCGTATAATATAGGGATTAATTAACCAACACGTATACATCGTATATGAAATATGGCATGTTGATACACATATAGTAAGTGAGTTTACCGTTTATCATTATTGTGATTCACAGTGTACATGCTAGTTTCCATTAATGGGATCATTTCTCAATAATTTTATGTGATATCTTGTACATAAATTATGTCCAATCAGGTATCCGATCACATTGTACATTTGAATTTCATTGAAAGTCATTTAATAGACGACTGTTATACCGAGGTTATGAACAAAAGGAAATTCAATGTATTCATATTTACAATTGAAATACCTTGATTATCTTAATGTGTGCAACAACATAAAGCACAACTCGATCCCCAACATTGAATACAGAAGTGACACACGTTTATCTAATATACTAGTAACAAATCTTTGCATTCAATTTAACGGTAAAATAACATAATGACATATGTGTACTGATTGATATGAGTTCAACCCTATGTAGCCAAAATACAAACAACAAAGCGTTTTTAAAAATCGAAACTTATGTAACAGGTGGTTAAATATAACCGTGAAGTGCAAAAGGCAATATGAATTTTTTTAAATATAAAATTTGAATTCTAACGTGTTTATATATCGTTTCTCTACAATTGACATAAACTTTACCTCAATCTGAGGTGTTTAATTCGGTAATAGATGCTTATTATGAGAAATTTTTGCATAACGTAGTAATACGTACCCCCTCAGAGTTATATCATGTTGATTGAAATTTAGTTATTCTGTTGTCTAAGTAAAAGGAGTCGAGTGCAAGTCTAATTCATTGGATTAAAGGAAACGTAATTTCATAAGAACTGTCACATTACAAAACAATGTTATCCTGAAGTAAAATTATATGTTTTTTTAAATCATGGTGATCTTTATATGAAACGCGAATATCAACCTTTTTAAATTGATAAAATTTGCAATTCAAATTTTTGGTATACCACTTGAAAGTTGACAGTTGATAGCTACATTCAATATGAAAATTGCTTTATATATTTGTTTATGAAGGTGTTTCAAATCATTTGTACAATGTCAAACAAGTGCAACACCACAAAGTTGCCGACAGGACGTGTGACTAACGGTATACAAGTCATTTACTCTGAAGTCAAGTCTCTGTTCATACACACAGCACGTGCACAGCATGCGACTACAGCGTGGCCTGACAACATTGCCTGGTGTCCTAGACTGTAGTTGAGTCCCTTGAAGTGAATTTAAATGAGAAATAGGGTCTTTTTACGAGCAGGGAACCGAAACTTCTTCTCTTTCTCAAACTATTAAATCTTTACCTCTTAAGAGAATTCTGCAACAGTATCAAAACTTCCATTTTCTTATTATTTAAACTGTTACGAGTGTACACTCATGGACGTACTCTAAAAGTTCATAACAATATTCAGTAGTACAACTTACCTCGACCTTACCACTTCTCGATTTTCGTTCAAAGATTTTTCAAAAAAATAAAAGCTGGACTTAATTTTTGGGAATTTGTCCAATTAACACCTTTAATTAGCCTTTTATTTAGACAGCGTAATTATCGGCTGTGAAAAGCCCACCTGGGTTAGGGGCCAAAACACTCGCGCGGGTGTGACGTAATAAACAGACTATACAGAGTAACGCATCATTATTTCAACTTAAATACCGCCTAAATAATTGTTTAATTACCATTGATGTGGATATCCTTTTTTACACCAAATGTTTAGTAGTGTTACATCGTCAAATGATTTATCTAACTGAGTGGAAAACAAACTAACAAGAATTGAATACTTATTTTAAATGTCTTAATTTCTAATTATATGTATGATGTATTTTATTCATCAACAAATATTTCTTATACTTCATTTTGTATTAAAGTAAGCATCTTCTTTCATTCTCTCCCTCTTTCTGTCAATTAATTTAAGAAATAAATGTGGGTTTTTGTTTTTAAATTTCAGACATTTTAGATGAAATATTTTGATGAAGAATGTATGGTATCCAGAATCTTACAAACCAGAGCAATTTCTTGTTTCTATTCATACAGTTATAGCATGTAGCCTCTTAAGCCCGCCATGAATGAAATCGATATTACACTACTCCAATGGACTGCAATTATACCTACTCTTTCAGCCTATAAGATATAACTGATGGTAGTACTTAATTGACGTCCATGTACATACGAAACATATAGTCCCTAAAATAAAATAAGTTTCTTTCCAGAAACAACTTTAAAATGGAAATAAATGAAAATACGATTCTCTGATTTTCTTGTTCTTTCTTTCATTTAGACCCCTTGACATGTGATAATTTAAAAGATCTGATTTCAACGACAATCCCTATAGCTGACCGCTAGACTGGTTTAAAATTAGTTCGTCTAGTCAGCTGTACCTGCATGATCGCTTATGCTTGACCTCACGATGACCACGGTCATTGGCTACTGACATTCTTCCTGGGAGGTGTCACATTAAAAACCTTGTCACGATTCACTGACCTTTCATTCGTCTACAGTTTTCAATAAAACAATAATCAAAAGGTCATGCTGCTCTTCGCTCTGGAGAGAAAGACCTTCTGTGCGTTCCTGCAGTGTCCACAAAGAGCTATGGAGAGAGGACATTTTCATATGCAGCCCCTGTTGCATGGAATAATCTTCCCCTTGAACTCAAAACAGCTCCCTCTTATTCACATTTTAAATCTCTTCTGAAAACACACCTTGCGTTCTTTCGGGGCCGGCGCATATATGCTGAAAAGTAGATTTTGAGTATTTATTTAATTTCGTGACTACGGAAATAAACAGAATAGTATATTCGTGCCCATGACATTACATGTTTACGACGTTCGTGCCTTAATTAACACATTACGAGAGATTAAATCATTTTCAAATGATTGTTTTTATTTTTTTTATTTTTTTTTATTCGTTCCTATTGGTTACTAGGTCAGTGCATATGTAAATAATAGACATAGTAAATATATTATGACATTTATGTACTGAAAACTGGAAAGAGTGAGAACCATTTTTTATTGAACTTTTCCATTTCATTGTTTCTCTGCGATATAAAATTTTCCACTAGACATATCTGTTTTAATATCTTTTTGTAATTAATGAATTTTGGAATAATATTCTTAATATTGCATAAATTAATATATTTTTTGGCTGAGATAATGATTTGGTTCATCTGATTGATACATGATTAAAACCTCGAGAGTGAAGGCTACATCATATCTCTTCCGGTGAAAATTTAAAGTTTTCAAAAGAGATTTCAATGTCTGAAATTTGAATCGTTATTAATATCATGCAATCTCGTGGTATGTCAAATGAAATGTTGGTAAGACGAGGACAAGCCAGCGCAGGTATCAACAGCTCACCTAAGGTCAGTATGTATTGATGCAGGAGGGTCACTCATCGGTCACTCAATGCTGTCCCTTGACCAGAGGTTAGCCATGACCCTGATCGACCCCAGGAATAATCCATTGCCTAATCCCAGATAATCTATCATCACATGTTACTTTATGTTTTCCCTCTATGTAAAGCTATGATAGAATAGTGTGCATGCAATGAGAAATAATTGTATTATAAGTTTGATTATTGTTTTTGCAATATATCTTCCAAAATAAAGAAAATCACGTTTAATGTTGTCTGTTTAAAAGTTTTAAAGTAAAATAATTATGTTTCTCATAATGAGTTTAACGACCAATAAACTGATCTGTGGTCACGTCATGAATAACCATTTTTAAATGTAACTTTCACGACTGAATTTGATCGAAAAGGTAATAATTTGTTGAATGAATACAAACTTTATTCCGCATCATAAATATAAACCGTTATATCCGAATTATTTTTGTGGGACAATGAGATGGTCATCGACAGTAACGGCAATTAATCTGTTAATCTGGATCAGTATTTGACAATGCGATTATTCCTTACAACAAACGGGTAAGCCTAGACTTAATACGTTCAGTCAAGTTGAATAATAATTCTGAAATTAGAAAGGATATAAGAAAGGAGCCTTTGTGAATTGGCAATTTTTCTAGTTATCTACAGATCTAGACTTTCAAGTGGTTTTGTAAATATCAAAATGTTATTACCTGCAGTCGGAGTCAACTCCAAAATACGACTGATCAGCAAAAGTTTGTTTTAGAACTTTTGCAAAAACATGAAATATGATATTCATTCACATCATTCTATCATCATTTTACTAAACTCTTCTTTATAGATGAAGAATCATCGTCCGTTTTCACGAAACGAAATATAAAATTAAAAGCGCCACAAGAACAAGAACATTTATTTATGTAACGCTTGGTGCAAAATGCAAAACCTCAAATTTCCTAAATATCACATGAAATGCCTTCTTGTAACAAAATCGCAAGCCCATATCATAATGTTAACCAACGTTGACTATTTTGACCAAAATGTGATCATTTTGAAAAAAATTCTAAAAGAAAACTATTGATTTTTATGTTTATTTTGCCCCAGTATGCCTCTTTTAGTAATTGCAAGAACTATTGCAGGCATGAGGCATGCCACAAATCTGTCCCTTATACATGTATTTTGATTAAAAAGATTTGGCTGCCAAGTAATTTGTAAAATTTTACCAATTTCTTTTTCAATTTTTCAAAATGATGATATAACATAGAACACAGTTGAACACAGCTGGGTGTCTTCATCAGTGTTCTAAGTGTAGCACTCATGACATCGACTTTAAACAAATATCTCTAAGCTTACTTTTAAATGACCATATCCAATGCAATGGCATTTCTTTTATTGCGTTAATGATTTCAGATTCAAATTCACCACACGACAATTCTCAAAGAATTGACTTTCTGCAAAATGCAAAATAAACCCCGTTGATACGGTGCTTTTAATAGCTAATACTTCAGTGAACCTTCTCCTCGGTATGTAATTATGTTTCTTTCAGTGTCATATATTAAATTTTCTTCAAATAACTGCGTTGAGTCCCAACTTGAGGAAGTACCAATTGTATCAACTACCAATACTCATACTTCAGAAGGTATATGTTATTACATCTACGGAAATTCTACCAAAGTCTCTAAAATCGATTTTCCTTCCAGTGAAATCACAGTAAATGTCAAGCAGATATACCTATGTGACTCATACCAACCTACGTATATACTTACTTCACTGCTCTACAGGGGTTTGGATCGTTAATGGACATTCTTAATGGATGGCCTTGGGTATTTCTTATCTTTATAACAAGGGTTATTTCCATTGGTTCATGATTGTTATTTGTGGAGAGAAAATATACTTCCCGATGTTTTATGTTTCATAATATGCTTTGGTTTGATCATGCTCTATAATAAAAAGATGTTTTAATTTGATTTGATGTGTCGAATATAAGTCTAACTTGATATTGTGATTCAACTGTTTATCAAATCAACTGCTTTACCTTCATTTGCTTAAAAGTCTAATTTATTAGTGTACGTATGCTTAGGGGCCTTAGAAGAAAGGATCGTGGCTTTCACTTTTTACACGATTTGCAAGATGTAACGTATTGAAAAGAAGAAATGTTGATGAAGATGAAATCGTTGTCATGATGCGAGGGTCTTTCAATGACATACATATACACTATTTCTCAAAGATTGAAAACTATTTTATATCATTTTGTTCATCCGAGTGTCATGTTTTACCTTGACATGTTTTTTTATATCAAATATATCATAAGAATAACAAAATGCATCTACCAATTTTGTTCAACACGATAGAATGGTCGAAAATTATTCTTTTCTAAGACCCAAACAAACAGTGTAGTCAATAGGCAAGAAGGCAATTCCCGACATTTTTATTTCAATTTTTAATTTGTTCTTTTCAATCGTATTCCTCATTTTCCCTAATACATATACTACAGACATATATCAAACATATATCAACACATCAGCAGATCGATCTCCACGCGCTGAGCACGTGCTACACTGAAGGCACCTTTGAGTTCTGGCAGCAGTCGGCGGACTGTACTATAGTCCGTTTCCTCAAAAGGTCATAGGTGAACTGTAACGCACGAAGGTTGTGCAAGGCGATGTAAATAACTTGCTTTACTCTGTGCGAACAATGTGATCTCCTTTCATCGCTTATTCTATATTCTTTTTGAAGAACAATGATATTTTTGAACCAGCTTGTCAAAGTAGACGATAGATTCATTCTCGATTATGCTTTTAATCTATCAATATCCGGCATATACAAGTAGTTAGTTAATGTTGCTGAAATTCGCCACATTATTGAAACCTACATCTAGCAGTCTCGTTGGTTTTAATTGCTACACTTTATAAACTTCACATTTACTATTTTTGATAAATTAGGTAGGCATTTTTCGGAATCGTGACCATTTGGTGTCCTTGATTATATATATAAGAAATCTGTCATGGTTAGATCGTTCAAGTGAGATAAAAAGGCAAACGATTTCATATTGTCATGCTTTTAAGATTGAATATATGTTTCATGATAAACTTAAGGATACGAACGTTTTATAACAGAATAACCAATATATTTTTTCAGGAACAAGTAGCTCTCAATCGCCTTCGAAGACAGTATATATATATATATTTATTTTTCACGTTTGGTGTCGATTGTATAAACGTGATGCTACAACCACAACCATGGTTTTCTCCGTTGTGAATTTGTTGGCACTTATATCAGAAACAAGTGCATACTTTACCGTCTATAACACGGTACACGCCACAGTAATGTACATAGCAGAGTTCTGAATGAAAGCCAGGAGCATGACTGGAGCATGCATCGATCGTGGTTAAACATCCATTGATTGGAGAAGCTGGTCGTTGTAATGTTGACCTTGACCTTCACATTTGCCTTGACATTCACCTTCCCAGTCAGTAAAGCACATGGCTTTCTACCTTTTAATTGTTAGAAGGAATGACGTGACATATATTTCCACAGAGTTCAACATGTACAACATAGTAGTCATTATTAATAATTTAAAATTGGTATGTACTTTACACATCGTGGCAAAGGTAACCAGGATAATAACAGGATTTCGGAATCTCCAAAGCTTTCCACATTATTGTACATTTGTACCTTTTTCAGAATAACGTTTTCCCGTTTTTTTCTTTTAAAAGTGACTACTTGTCTTTTATCCCCAGTTAAGAAAATTTTCAATGCGAAGTTTTTTATATAGCCAAGGAATTTTCGTCCTTGGTATTGCAGATTTAAGCAAGTTACATATTTTTTACATTTTAATCTTATATCATCATGATTCGAAAAAATTTCAATAGGTTGACGACTATGAGATAAGTTGTTGAGTAAATGTCGTAAACACAAACCATGACCTGCAACGTTAATCATATTCAACTTTATCAACATGTAAAACATAGAACACATGATTCTTAAAACCAAATAAAGGATATTCGCAATTCTATATTTTCTTAAATTTGAGCTTTGACCATCTAGCGCCATTTTCAAATATTATATTTTAAAAATTAAAATGTTTGCTTATTTATTTAGATATATTACATTATGTTTTGAACTATTGAACACACCCTTCCCAAAGCATGGTTTAATCCGAAAATGAAAGCCTTCGATAGGATTTGTAAAATGTTTATGAGAAACAACGCTTGATAAATATCAACAAACATATCGGTAATCCTGCATTCGACACTCCGCAAGCACTAACGAAGGTCAGATCTAGATCTTCTTGTTTCGATGTACACGATATTCTTGTTTACATTTACCGAGTACCTATACAAGCAGTAGACTGATGTATATAGACACATGTTGGAAGAGAGCCAATGGAGTCTACTAGTCAGTGGTACATGTGGAACATACACTCCCAGTTCCATCACATCACTCGGGTCATGAGGCAGTTAGTACAAGTGCACTGGATCAGTTTCCATCCGCTTCCATCTTCCACTTAAAGGGACAGTCCTATTGGTTTTTGTTGTTCTTTCAAAGTTGGAACATTCCAGTTTACCCAAATATGACACATGTACATTATCATAACACAAGCCAGTTGAAAAAGGTCACTGAAGTTAACAATTTTGTCGATTAGATTTGACATTTGATAAACAAGGGCTTAATCTCGGTAAAGGAAAACAACAATGATTCGTGTTACGCCATGAACATGGATTGAAGTAAGTCTTGTCATTATTCATGTGTAAATGTGTTGATATCACATCACTGAAATACGACTCGTAGTGTAAGAAACATATAAAGTAGAATTATCAGCTTTCTTTCATGAACTCCTCCAAATTCACATTTTTAAGAGGAAAGTAAAAGTCTGTAAATATATCATATGCTTTGAAATAGAAAGCATGGGCATAATCTATGCCTTACATTATAAGGACATTGATAATGTTTTATGTAAAAAATGACATATCGTACAATAACGCGTTGCAGTTTAAAAAAAGAATGTCACTTATGTCGATACTATCAACCTACTTAACCAAGACAGTTGTAAGCCTACACGACATCCTGTTATTGTGCTTGTCAACTGTGCATTAATTTGTTAAGTGTCTGCTTCACTGTCAAATTTGAATGAAGTAACATGTAGAGTAAGTAATAACTGCGATTAAAAGATTACGCTGATGCTTGACAAGTTATAAATTCTGTAGTCCTCGCACGCGTGACATGTTATTAGTCATATTGTCAGCGTGACAGAAATATAACCTTGACAATGACATTTCTAGGAAAATAGAAACAGGTTTGTCGTCAAGATCCTGTTAAATAATTAACTCTCATACATTGCCCTTTTGTGGGGAATATTAATTTTGACAAAACAATTTTAAATAATTCAACAATTTTGTTGCCTGTTAGAAATTGCACAGCTTCAGCAAGTTCAGGACAAGAGCAGAAACTGAATTTGTTTTGAGAAACAGACTCCTTATGTAAGGAACTTTTTTTACGAAACAGAAAATAACATGAAGGACAAGCAAGTGAATGACTATTATTGATAGTAAGGAAAAGGTCTTAAACATATATATTCGTTAATCAATATATACATCACTTACCCGCCGGACACCCTTGACTCAGTAAGAGCTGCTGCACAAATTTTAGCGAATGACATTAATCCACTTATGTATTTAAAATATACTACAAACTTGTTTCTTCTCATTGGATCATTATCTTAATTCACCAGAAGTATCTGCCTCAAAACATTGACTGAGAGGATATGATGGAACACTAACAAGAAAAGCCTTTAAAAAGGCAAGCTTTGAGGCCCCCGGTTATGTATTATGTATCACAAAAAAGAACCAGGAGAGTTATGTTAGGGAGAACGGGGACGGAGACTTTTACTTGAATAAATTGTTCCAATCGGAGACGCATATATGTTCTTTGCTCTTTGTTTTGATAGTTTTGACTATCGGCCTGTCGCCGTTTTGGTTTAAACTCACGGTCGCCGTTTTGACTATAACCCGTTATCAGTACACTATATAAAGTAAAACACCTCGTTCGTTCCGCCTAAATTCCAACATTGATAGATTATGTCTCCTATCTGAATTATGATATACATGTATATATTTTTAACAATAATACGGTAATTCAAAAAGATAGCTGACGGTAAGTTTAATACAAGAGCCAGTGATTAATTAGAAGATAAATATTTAAGCTAGTAAACTTTTCGGGATCCATTGTTTTCCAATACCCGCAAATTTAGTTTAAACCCGACGAATTGCCCATTGACTTTCAGGTTAATTACATGTTGCAAGAATATTTTTCCTTAATTGAGTGTTGATCGAATTACAGCCGAAAGTTGCTGATAAATTTACAAATGATCTCAGCAACAAGTTCATAATTTTCATTATGTTATAGGATGACATTTCAGAATATTTTATGACTTAAGGCCCTATGTCGATACTTTCTTTGAAAGGCACCTTTAATCGTAAATTAATCATCCACAACGTTATGTTTTGAAACATGAAATTTGAAAATGGCCTGTTCAGTACCATTTTTTCCGTGAAGCGATGAGATGCATTGAGTGAACGATCAGTCATTGACAAGGCGGGACATTCAGCGCTCGCGTTATAGCTAGTGAAAATAATGAAGGAACCGAATTCCTAGTTGATACAAACATGGAATGTCGTTTCTAATTTACTAAGGGTGTAATCGCTCATCCATATATTGATGAAAATATACGATATACTTTACATCATAACATTATAAAATAATCATTTTCCAAATTAAAACTTGCCAATTATTTCGTACCACCCTCATGGTCACGTGGGTATAAATTTGCTACAGCACTGTCCATTGGTCGTTCGAAATGCCAGGATATGCTTATAACAAATATTATTAGCTGAAACTTCTCTTTGAAGTTTCCAAGAGTAATATAGAGAGAAACTTCTGCCATTAGTTTTCAATATCAAATGTTACATAACTTTGGGGTATCTGGACCCCACAGCAATAATATATCAGAGTTGAACGTTTCGCAGTGTTGCGGGGTTTCGTATGGAAATAAATTGAACTAACAAAGAGAAAAGAAATGTTATCAACTTTAAGAGAGAAGAAATGTTATCAACTTCAAGACCGTTTATAAGTAAGTTCTTAGGAATGAATAAAACTCGATTTAGGTACACGAATGCTTTATATCATCTCGAACAAACAAAAAGAATTCAGGATTTTACGAAACAATAAATATACATATATTGGGAATACATAATGGATAAAAAACACATACAAAACACAAATAACGTTCGATAGTGTCTTTGAAAATTTTGATATACAAATACAAAAATATGAAACCGATAAACGACGTTGTTTCAACATTTATTCAACGTCAAATCGCCTGCTGGGATAATGTTAATACAATATTTCTAAGTTTAAAGAACAAAAGCCCTAATAAAAAAATTTGTCATCATATTAGCCACCTTTACTTTTAATGACTGGACCTTCCAGTGTACATTGCACCATGTAGAACAAACAAGCAAATCTAAACATTTATCCATGATCAAGTCAATAATGAGTCTTTGTATGTTCACCTCATTCTTAATCAGATCGACTCACAAAGCAAATTCAATAGTTTTAGGACTGAAAAATGACAACAAGTGAACTGTGATACAGAAAATAATAGCTAAAATAAAAATCCGAAGAAATGAGAAACAGTTGTGTCTGCACTGCGCAATTCCGACATAACATGATCCTACAAGTATGCCTAATGTATTCATAAAAGTATATTTATATTTATATAACAAATATCACTCCTACGAAATCACCTTCTACGAACCGGTTTCTCCTACGAAATCACTGGTGCCCTAATCGAATAGTTTTAAACAATTGTCACAAAACCATATTTTTCACTGTG
The DNA here is from genome assembly GCA_916613615.1 of Steromphala cineraria. Classification (NCBI taxonomy): domain Eukaryota; kingdom Metazoa; phylum Mollusca; class Gastropoda; order Trochida; family Trochidae; genus Steromphala; species Steromphala cineraria. Next base: position 3,794,325 of record OU744736.1, on the reverse strand, counting down.
ATTTATTGTTACGACAAACTGAAGCACTTCGACTGTTCGACTTCATTTCCACAGCAGCCATCAGGCCTTTAGTTCTTCAAGCTGGTGAAATAACTTGTCAATTCCGGTCTTCTTTGAACTTTCAATTGTGCAAGTTTCGATTTCGATTACTGCGGAAACGAAATTTTGAAATATTCTGCTAAACTTAGCCACAGGAAGTACCTCGAGTACTGCGCACATAACACTTCCGGTGTACGGATGCTGAATAGATGATTAATGTTATAGCACTTCGAGGTGACATTACAATATTTGTGTCGTTGCGACTACTTGACCGATCTGAAGCCAGTCATGTCATTGTCATCTTTGAATTATGATATGCACAAGGATCGAAGACTTGGCGTAGATACCAGCTTTGGATCTGGAATCTGTAAGGATTGAAATTTCTATTAACAAAAATGACGTGCACTGAATCCTGCGAAATGTATGGATTTTTGAACAACTGTCGCAATTTCCCCAAACAACTTCGAATTCAAACACTCATAATAATCATTTATGGTTCATTCGTCTATAGACAGAGGTTGCAGAAACACAATTTTCAAAACTTTCATAGTAGGTATGTACATGTACGTCATAGCTTACATCCTAAGGCGTGCTTAGAGAGGTAACATGTCTATGACGTCAAACTGGCAATAATCGACCCATATTCGCTTTTGCTGCCGGGTGAAATGTCCCTGTATTTATACTTTCGATGATGTCATCCCCTTATGATGAATGTTGCCATATGCAGCCTGTCTCTAGGTCTATGACAACGACCTCCAAGTCAAACTGACCAAGTGACCTATTTTTATCAACGAATCCACTGTGGAGTCCAGACTCGTCAAGATCACAGGTTGGATCCAAGGGCAGTATTAGTGAGAGTTTCGTTCATATTAAAGTTAAAATATATACAAAACCGAGGCATATAAAAAACGATGATATTGTTCGTTTCACAGACGTCACAAGTACTCGTAATGCAGAATCGATCTTATAAAGTTTTTAATGTCAGCGTATACGATCTAACAAAGTGCACGATTCAATATCAGGGTACGATCTTATAAAGTGAACGATTTAATATCAGTTTACTATCTATAAAGTGCACGGTTTAATGTCAGTGTAGGATCTCAGAGAGTGAAGGTTAAATATCAGTGTAGGATCTTAACAAGTGCACGGTTTAATGTCAGTGTAGGATCTTAACAAGTGCACGGTTTATTGTCAATGTAGGATCTTAACAAGTGCACGGTTTATTGTCAATGTAGGATCTTAACAAAAGTGCACGGTTTATTGTCAATGTAGGATCTTAACAAGTGCACGGTTTAATGTCAGTGTAGGATCTTAACAAGTGCACGGTTTATTGTCAATGTAGGATCTTAACAAAAGTGCACGGTTTATTGTCAATGTAGGATCTTAACAAGTGCACGGTTTAATGTCAGTGTAGGATCTTAACAAGTGCACGGTTTAATATCAGTGTAGGATCTTAACAAGTGCACGGTTTATTGTCAATGTAGGATCTTAACAAGTGCACGGTTTAATGTCAGTGTAGGATCTTAACAAGTGCACGGTTTAATGTCAGTGTAGGATCTTAACAAGTGCACGGTTTAATGTCAGTGTAGGATCTTAACAAGTGCACGGTTTATTGTCAGTGTAGGATCTTAACAAGTGCACGGTTTAATGTCAGTGTAGGATCTTAACAAGTGCACGGTTTAATGTCAGTGTAGGATCTTAACAAGTGCACGGTTTAATGTCAGTGTAGGATCTTAACAAGTGCACGGTTTATTGTCAGTGTAGGATCTTAACAAGTGCACGGTTTAATGTCAGTGTAGGATCTTAACAAGTTCACGGTTTATTGTCAGTGTAGGATCTTAACAAGTGCACGGTTTAATGTCAGTGTAGGATCTTAACAAATGCACGGTTTATTGTCAATGTAGGATCTTAACAAGTGCACGGTTTATTGTCAATGTAGGATCTTAACAAAAGTGCACGGTTTATTGTCAATGTAGGATCTTAACAAGTGCACGGTTTAATGTCAGTGTAGGATCTTAACAAGTGCACGGTTTATTGTCAATGTAGGATCTTAACAAAAGTGCACGGTTTATTGTCAATGTAGGATCTTAACAAGTGCACGGTTTAATGTCAGTGTAGGATCTTAACAAGTGCACGGTTTAATATCAGTGTAGGATCTTAACAAGTGCACGGTTTATTGTCAATGTAGGATCTTAACAAGTGCACGGTTTAATGTCAGTGTAGGATCTTAACAAGTGCACGGTTTAATGTCAGTGTAGGATCTTAACAAGTGCACGGTTTAATGTCAGTGTAGGATCTTAACAAGTGCACGGTTTATTGTCAGTGTAGGATCTTAACAAGTGCACGGTTTAATGTCAGTGTAGGATCTTAACAAGTGCACGGTTTAATGTCAGTGTAGGATCTTAACAAGTGCACGGTTTATTGTCAGTGTAGGATCTTAACAAGTTCACGGTTTATTGTCAGTGTCGGATCTTAACAAGTGCACGGTTTAATGTCAGTGTAGGATCTTAACAAGTGCACGGTTTAATGTCAGTGTAGGATCTTAACAAGTGCACGGTTTAATGTCAGTGTAGGATCTTAACAAGTGCACGGTTTATTGTCAGTGTAGGATCTTAACAAGTGCATGGTTTAATGTCAGTGTAGGATCTTAACAAGTGCACGGTTTAATGTCAGTGTAGGATCTTAACAAGTTCACGGTTTAATGTCAATGTAGGATCTTAACAAGTGCACGGTTTAATGTCAGTGTAGGATCTTAACAAGTGCACGGTTTATTGTCAGTGTAGGATCTTAACAAGTGCACGGTTTATTGTCAGTGTAGGATCTTAACAAGTGCACGGTTAATTGTCAGTGTAGGATCTTAACAAGTGCATGGTTTAATGTCAGTGTAGGATCTTAACAAGTGCACGGTTTAATGTCAGTGTAGGATCTTAACAAGTGCACGGTTTATTGTCAGTGAAGGATCTTAACAAGTGCACGGTTTATTGTCAATGTAGGATCTTAACAAGTGCACGGTTTATTGTCAATGTAGGATCTTAACAAGTGCACGGTTTAATGTCAGTGTAGGATCTTAACAAGTGCACGGTTTAATGTCAGTGTAGGATCTTAACAAGTGCACGGTTTATTGTCAGTGTAGGATCTTAACAAGTGCACGGTTTATTGTCAGTGAAGGATCTTAACAAGTGCACGGTTAATTGTCAGTGTAGGATCTTAACAAGTGCATGGTTTAATGTCAGTGTAGGATCTTAACAAGTGCACGGTTTAATGTCAGTGTAGGATCTTAACAAGTGCACGGTTTATTGTCAGTGAAGGATCTTAACAAGTGCACGGTTTATTGTCAATGTAGGATCTTAACAAGTGCACGGTTTATTGTCAATGTAGGATCTTAACAAGTGCACGGTTTAATGTCAGTGTAGGATCTTAACAAGTGCACGGTTTAATGTCAGTGTAGGATCTTAACAAGTGCATGGTTTATTGTCAGTGTAGGATCTTAACAAGTGCACGGTTTATTGTCAGTGAAGGATCTTAACAAGTGCACGGTTTAATGTCAGTGTAGGATCTTAACAAATGCACGGTTTAATGTCAGTGTAGGATCTTAACAAGTGCACGGTTTAATGTCAGTGTAGGATCTTAACAAGTGCACGGTTTATTGTTAGTGTAGGATTTTAACAAGTGCACGGTTTAATGTCAGTGTAGGATCTTAACAAGTGTACGGTTTAATGTCAGTGTAGGATCTTAACAAGTGCATGGTTTAATGTCAGTGTAGGATCTTAACAAATGCACGGTTTTATGTCAGTTTAGGATCTTAACAAGTGCACGGTTTATTGTCAGTGTAGGATCTTAACAAGTGCACGGTTTATTGTCAGTGTAGGATCTTAACAAGTGCACGGTTTAATGTCAGTGTAGGATCTTAACAAATGCACGGTTTATTGTCAGTGTAGGATCTTAACAAGTGCACGGTTTAATGTCAGTGTAGGATCTTAACAAGTGCACGGTTTAATGTCAGTGTAGGATCTTAACAAGTGCACGGTTTATTGTTAGTGTAGGATCTTAACAAGTGCACGGTTTAATGTCAGTGTAGGATCTTAACAAGTGCACGGTTTATTGTCAGTGTAGGATCTTAACAAGTGCACGGTTTAATGTCAGTGTAGGATCTTAACAAGTGCACGGTTTTATGTCAGTGTAGGATCTTAACAAGTGCACGGTTTATTGTTAGTGTAGGATCTTAACAAATGCACGGTTTAATGTCAGTGTAGGATCTTAACAAGTGCACGGTTTAATGTCAGTGTAGGATCTTAACAAGTGCACGGTTTATTGTCAGTGTAGGATCTTAACAAGTGCACGGTTTAATGTCAGTGTAGGATCTTAACAAGTGCACGGTTTAATGTCAGTGTAGGATCTTAACAAGTGCACGGTTTAATGTCAGTGTAGGATCTTAACAAGTTCACGGTTTAATGTCAGTGTAGGATCTTAACAAGTGCACGGTTTAATGTCAGTGTAGGATCTTAACAAGTGCACGGTTTAATGTCAGTGTTGGATCTTAACAAGTTCACGGTTTAATGTCAGTGTAGGATCTTAACAAGTGCATGGTTTAATGTCAGTGTAGGATCTTAACAAGTGCACGGTTTAATGTCAGTGTAGGATCTTAACAAGTGCACGGTTTTATGTCAGTGTAGGATCTTAACATGTGCACGGTTTATTGTCAGTGTAGGATCTTAACAAATGCAAAGTTTAATGTCAGTGTAGGATCTTAACAAGTGCACGGTTTAATGTCAGTGTAGGATCTTAACAAGTGCACGGTTTAATGTCAGTGTAGGATCTTAACAAGTGCACGGTTTATTGTCAGTGTAGGATCTTAACAAGTGCACGGTTTAATGTCAGTGTAGGATCTTAACAAGTGCACGGTTTAATGTCAGTGTAAGATCTTAACAAGTTCACGGTTTAATGTCAGTGTAGGATCTTAACAAGTGCACGGTTTATTGTTAGTGTAGGATCTTAACAAGTGCACGGTTTTATGTCAGTGTAGGATCTTAACAAGTGCACGGTTTATTGTCAGTGTAGGATCTTAACAAGTGCACGGTTTATTGTCAATGTAGGATCTTAACAAGTGCACGGTTTATTGTCAATGTAGTATCTTAACAAGTGCACGGTTTAATGTCAGTGTAGGATCTTAACAAGTGCACGGTTTATTGTCAGTGTAGGATCTTAACAAGTGCACGGTTTAATGTCAGTGTAGGATCTTAACAAGTGCACGGTTTAATGTCAGTGTAGGATCTTAACAAGTGCACGGTTTATTGTCAGTGTAGGATCTTAACAAGTGCACGGTTTAATGTCAGTGTAGGATCTTAACAAGTGCACGGTTTAATGTCAGTGTAGGATCTTAACAAGTTCACGGTTTAATGTCAGTGTAGGATCTTAACAAGTGCACGGTTTAATGTCAGTGTAGGATCTTAACAAGTGCACGGTTTAATGTCAGTGTAGGATCTTAACAAGTTCACGGTTTAATGTCAGTGTAGGATCTTAACAAGTGCATGGTTTAAGGTCAGTGTAGGATCTTAACAAGTGCACGGTTTAATGTCAGTGTAGGATCTTAACAAGTGCACGGTTTTATGTCAGTGTAGGATCTTAACAAGTGCACGGTTTATTGTCAGTGTAGGATCTTAACAAATGCACGGTTTAATGTCAGTGTAGGATCTTAACAAGTGCACGGTTTAATGTCAGTGTAGGATCTTAACAAGTGCACGGTTTAATGTCAGTGTAGGATCTTAACAAGTGCACGGTTTATTGTCAGTGTAGGATCTTAACAAGTGCACGGTTTAATGTCAGTGTAGGATCTTAACAAATGCACGGTTTAATGTCAGTGTAGGATCTTAACAAGTTCACGGTTTAATGTCAGTGTAGGATCTTAACAAGTGCACGGTTTATTGTTAGTGTAGGATCTTAACAAGTGCACGGTTTTATGTCAGTGTAGGATCTTAACAAGTGCACGGTTTATTGTCAGTGTAGGATCTTAACAAGTGCACGGTTTATTGTCAATGTAGGATCTTAACAAGTGCACGGTTTATTGTCAATGTAGTATCTTAACAAGTGCACGGTTTAATGTCAGTGTAGGATCTTAACAAGTGCACGGTTTATTGTCAGTGTAGGATCTTAACAAGTGCACGGTTTAATGTCAGTGTAGGATCTTAACAAGTGCACGGTTTATTGTCAGTGTAGGATCTTAACAAGTGCATGGTTTAATGTCAGTGTAGGATCTTAACAAGTGCACGGTTTAATGTCAGTGTAGGATCTTAACAAGTGCACGGTTTAATGTCAGTGTAGGATCTTAACAAGTGCACGGTTTAATGTCAGTGTAGGATCTTAACAAGTGCACGGTTTAATGTCAGTGTAGGATCTTAACAAGTTCACGGTTTATTGTCAGTGTAGGATCTTAACAGGTGCACGGTTTATTGTCAGTGTAGGATCTTAACAAGTGCACGGTTTAATGTCAGTGTAGGATCTTAACAAGTGCATGGTTTAATGTCAGTGTAGGATCTTAACAAGTGCACGGTTTAATGTCAGTGTAGGATCTTAACAAGTGCACGGTTTAATGTCAGTGTAGGATCTTAACAAGTGCACGGTTTAATGTCAGTGTAGGATCTTAACAAGTGCACGGTTTAATGTCAGTGTAGGATCTTAACAAGTGCACGGTTTATTGTCAGTGTAGGATCTTAACAAGTGCACGGTTTATTGTCAGTGTAGGATCTTAACAAGTGCACGGTTTAATGTCAGTGTAGGATCTTAACAAGTGCACGGATTATTGTCAATGTAGGATCTTAACAAGTGCACGGTTTAATGTCAGTGTAGGATCTTAACAAGTGCACGGTTTATTGTCAGTGAAGGATCTTAACAAGTGCACGGTTTATTGTCAATGTAGGATCTTAACAAGTGCACGGTTTATTGTCAATGTAGGATCTTAACAAGTGCACGGTTTAATGTCAGTGTAGGATCTTAACAAGTGCACGGTTTAATGTCAGTGTAGGATCTTAACAAGTGCACGGTTTATTGTCAGTGTAGGATCTTAACAAGTGCACGGTTTATTGTCAGTGAAGGATCTTAACAAGTGCACGGTTTAATGTCAGTGTAGGATCTTAACAAATGCACGGTTTAATGTCAGTGTAGGATCTTAACAAGTGCACGGTTTAATGTCAGTGTAGGATCTTAACAAGTGCACGGTTTAATGTCAGTGTAGGATCTTAACAAGTGCACGGTTTATTGTTAGTGTAGGATCTTAACAAGTGCACGGTTTATTGTCAGTCTAGGATCTTAACAAGTGCACGGTTTAATGTCAGTGTAGGATCTTAACAAGTGCACGGTTTAATGTCAGTGTAGGATCTTAACAAGTGCACGGTTTATTGTCAGTGTAGGATCTTAACAAGTGCATGGTTTAATGTCAGTGTAGGATCTTAACAAGTGCACGGTTTAATGTCAGTGTAGGATCTTAACAAGTGCACGGTTTAATGTCAGTGTAGGATCTTAACAAGTGCACGGTTTAATGTCAGTGTTGGATCTTAACAAGTGCACGGTTTAATGTCAGTGTAGGATCTTAACAAGTTCACGGTTTATTGTCAGTGTAGGATCTTAACAAGTGCACGGTTTATTGTCAGTGTAGGATCTTAACAAGTGCACGGTTTAATGTCAGTGTAGGATCTTAACAAGTGCATGGTTTAATGTCAGTGTAGGATCTTAACAAGTGCACGGTTTAATGTCAGTGTAGGATCTTAACAAGTGCACGGTTTAATGTCAGTGTAGGATCTTAACAAGTGCACGGTTTAATGTCAGTGTAGGATCTTAACAAGTGCACGGTTTAATGTCAGTGTAGGATCTTAACAAGTGCACGGTTTATTGTCAGTGTAGGATCTTAACAAGTGCACGGTTTATTGTCAGTGTAGGATCTTAACAAGTGCACGGTTTAATGTCAGTGTAGGATCTTAACAAGTGCACGGTTTATTGTCAATGTAGGATCTTAACAAGTGCACGGTTTAATGTCAGTGTAGGATCTTAACAAGTGCACGGTTTATTGTCAGTGAAGGATCTTAACAAGTGCACGGTTTATTGTCAATGTAGGATCTTAACAAGTGCACGGTTTATTGTCAATGTAGGATCTTAACAAGTGCACGGTTTAATGTCAGTGTAGGATCTTAACAAGTGCACGGTTTAATGTCAGTGTAGGATCTTAACAAGTGCACGGTTTATTGTCAGTATAGGATCTTAACAAGTGCACGGTTTATTGTCAGTGAAGGATCTTAACAAGTGCACGGTTTAATGTCAGTGTAGGATCTTAACAAATGCACGGTTTAATGTCAGTGTAGGATCTTAACAAGTGCACGGTTTAATGTCAGTGTAGGATCTTAACAAGTGCACGGTTTAATGTCAGTGTAGGATCTTAACAAGTGCACGGTTTATTGTTAGTGTAGGATCTTAACAAGTGCACGGTTTAATGTCAGTGTAGGATCTTAACAAGTGCACGGTTTAATGTCAGTGTAGGATCTTAACAAGTGCACGGTTTAATGTCAGTGTAGGATCTTAACAAATGCACGGTTTTATGTCAGTGTAGGATCTTAACAAGTGCACGGTTTATTGTCAGTGTAGGATCTTAACAAGTGCACGGTTTATTGTCAGTGTAGGATCTTAACAAGTGCACGGTTTAATGTCAGTGTAGGATCTTAACAAATGCACGGTTTATTGTCAGTGTAGGATCTTAACAAGTGCACGGTTTAATGTCAGTGTAGGATCTTAACAAGTGCACGGTTTAATGTCAGTGTAGGATCTTAACAAGTGCACGGTTTATTGTTAGTGTAGGATCTTAACAAGTGCACGGTTTAATGTCAGTGTAGGATCTTAACAAGTGCACGGTTTATTGTCAGTGTAGGATCTTAACAAGTGCAAGGTTTAATGTCAGTGTAGGATCTTAACAAGTGCACGGTTTTATGTCAGTGTAGGATCTTAACAAGTGCACGGTTTATTGTTAGTGTAGGATCTTAACAAATGCACGGTTTAATGTCAGTGTAGGATCTTAACAAGTGCACGGTTTAATGTCAGTGTAGGATCTTAACAAGTGCACAGTTTATTGTCAGTGTAGGATCTTAACAAGTGCACGGTTTAATGTCAGTGTAGGATCTTAACAAGTGCACGGTTTAATGTCAGTGTAGGATCTTAACAAGTGCACGGTTTAATGTCAGTGTAGGATCTTAACAAGTTCACGGTTTAATGTCAGTGTAGGATCTTAACAAGTGCACGGTTTAATGTCAGTGTAGGATCTTAACAAGTGCACGGTTTAATGTCAGTGTAGGATCTTAACAAGTTCACGGTTTAATGTCAGTGTAGGATCTTAACAAGTGCACGGTTTAATGTCAGTGTAGGATCTTAACAAGTGCACGGTTTAATGTCAGTGTAGGATCTTAACAAGTGCACGGTTTTATGTCAGTGTAGGATCTTAACAAGTGCACGGTTTATTGTCAGTGTAGGATCTTAACAAATGCACGGTTTAATGTCAGTGTAGGATCTTAACAAGTGCACGGTTTAATGTCAGTGTAGGATCTTAACAAGTGCACGGTTTAATGTCAGTGTAGGATCTTAACAAGTGCACGGTTTATTGTCAGTGTAGGATCTTAACAAGTGCACGGTTTAATGTCAGTGTAGGATCTTAACAAGTGCACGGTTTAATGTCAGTGTAGGATCTTAACAAGTGCACGGTTTAATGTCAGTGTAGGATCTTAACAAGTTCACGGTTTAATGTCAGTGTAAGATCTTAACAAGTGCACGGTTTAATGTCAGTGTAGGATCTTAACAAGTGCACGGTTTAATGTCAGTGTAGGATCTTAACAAGTACACGGTTTATTGTTAGTGTAGGATCTTAACAAGTGCACGGTTTTATGTCAGTGTAGGATCTTAACAAGTGCACGGTTTATTGTCAGTGTAGGATCTGAACAAGTGCACGGTTTATTGTCAATGTAGGATCTTAACAAGTGCACGGTTTATTGTCAATGTAGGATCTTAACAAGTGCACGGTTTATTGTCAATGTAGGATCTTAACAAGTGCACGGTTTAATGTCAGTGTAGGATCTTAACAAGTGCACGGTTTATTGTCAATGTAGGATCTTAACAAGTGCACGGTTTAATGTCAGTGTAGGATCTTAACAAGTGCACGGTTTATTGTTAGTGTAGGATCTTAACAAGTGCACGGTTTATTGTCAATGTAGGATCTTAACAAGTGCACGGTTTATTGTCAATGTAGGATCTTAACAAGTGCACGGTGTAATGTCAATGTAGGATCTTAACAAGTGCACGGTTTATTGTTAGTGTAGGATCTTAACAAGTGCACGGTTTAATGTCAGTGTAGGATCTTAACAAGTGCACGGTTTATTGTCAGTGTAGGATCTTAACAAGTGCACGGTTTATTGTCAATGTAGGATCTTAACAAGTGCACGGTTTAATGTCAGTGTAGGATCTTAACAAGTGCACGGTTTAATGTCAGTGTAGGATCTTAACAAGTGCACGGTTTAATGTCAGTGTAGGATCTTAACAAGTGCACGGTTTATTGTCAGTGTAGGATCTTAACAAGTGCACGGTTTAATGTCAGTGTAGGATCTTAACAAGTGCACGGTTTAATGTCAGTGTAGGATCTTAACAAGTGCACGGTTTATTGTCAGTGTAGGATCTTAACAAGTGCACGGTTTATTGTTAGTGTAGGATCTTAACAAGTGCACGGTTTAATGTCAGTGTAGGATCTTAACAAGTGCACGGTTTAATGTCAGTGTAGGATCTTAACAAGTGCACGGTTTAATGTCAGTGTAGGATCTTAACAAATGCACGGTTTAATGTCAGTGTAGGATCTTAACAAATGCACGGTTTATTGTCAGTGTAGGATCTTAACAAGTGCACGGTTTAATGTCAGTGTAGGATCTTAACAAGTGCACGGTTTAATGTCAGTGTAGGATCTTAACAAATGCACGGTTTAATGTCAGTGTAGGATCTTAACAAGTGCACGGTTTATTGTCAGTGTAGGATCTTAACAAGTGCACGGTTTAATGTCAGTGTAGGATCTTAACAAGTGCACGGTTTATTGTCAGTGTAGGATCTTAACAAGTGCACGGTTTAATGTCAGTGTAGGATCTTAACAAGTGCACGGTTTAATGTCAGTGTAGGATCTTAACAAGTGCACGGTTTAATGTCAGTGTAGGATCTTAACAAGTTCACGGTTTAATGTCAGTGTAGGATCTTAACAAGTTCACGGTTTAATATCAGTGTAGGATCTTAACAAGTGCACGGTTTATTGTCAATGTAGGATCTTAACAAGTGCACGGTTTATTGTCAATGTAGGATCTTAACAAGTGCACGGTTTATTGTCAATGTAGGATCTTAACAAGTGCACGGTTTAATGTCAGTGTAGGATCTTAACAAGTGCACGGTTTATTGTCAGTGTAGGATCTTAACAAGTGCACGGTTTAATGTCAGTGTAGGATCTTAACAAGTGCACGGTTTAATGTCAGTGTAGGATCTTAACAAGTTCACGGTTTAATGTCAGTGTAGGATCTTAACAAGTTCACGGTTTAATATCAGTGTAGGATCTTAACAAGTGCACGGTTTATTGTCAATGTAGGATCTTAACAAGTGCACGGTTTATTGTCAATGTAGGATCTTAACAAGTGCACGGTTTATTGTCAATGTAGGATCTTAACAAGTGCACGGTTTAATGTCAGTGTAGGATCTTAACAAGTGCACGGTTTATTGTCAATGTAGGATCTTAACAAGTGCACGGTTTAATGTCAGTGTAGGATCTTAACAAGTGCATGGTTTATTGTTAGTGTAGGATCTTAACAAGTGCACGGTTTTATGTCAGTGTAGGATCTTAACAAGTGCACGGTTTATTGTCAGTGTAGGATCTTAACAAGTGCACGGTTTATTGTCAATGTAGGATCTTAACAAGTGCATGGTTTATTGTCAATGTAGGATCTTAACAAGTGCACGGTTTAATGTCAGTGTAGGATCTTAACAAGTGCACGGTTTATTGTCAATGTAGGATCTTAACAAGTGCATGGTTTAATGTCAGTGTAGGATCTTAACAAGTGCACGGTTTATTGTTAGTGTAGGATCTTAACAAGTGCACGGTTTAATGTCAGTGTAGGATCTTAACAAGTGCACGGTTTATTGTCAATGTAGGATCTTAACAAGTGCACGGTTTATTGTCAATGTAGGATCTTAACAAGTGCACGGTTTAATGTCAGTGTAGGATCTTAACAAGTGCACGGTTTATTGTCAGTGTAGGATCTTAACAAGTGCACGGTTTATTGTCAATGTAGGATCTTAACAAGTGCACGGTTTATTGTCAATGTAGGATCTTAACAAGTGCACGGTTTAATGTCAGTGTAGGATCTTAACAAGTGCACGGTTTAATGTCAGTGTAGGATCTTAACAAGTGCACGGTTTATTGTCAGTGTAGGATCTTAACCAGTGCACGGTTTATTGTCAGTGTAGGATCTTAACAAGTGCACGGTTTAATGTCAGTGAAGGATCTTAACAAGTGCACGGTTTAATGTCAGTGTAGGATCTTAACAAGTGCACGGTTTATTGTCAGTGTAGGATCTTAACAAGTGCACGGTTTATTGTCAGTGTAGGATCTTAACAAGTGCACGGTTTATTGTTAGTGTAGGATCTTAACAAGTGCACGGTTTAATGTCAGTGTAGGATCTTAACAAGTGCACGGTTTAATATCAGTGTAGGATCTTAACAAGTGCACGGTTTAATGTCAGTGTAGGATCTTAACAAATGCACGGTTTAATGTCAGTGTAGGATCTTTACAAGTGCACGGTTTAATGTCAGTGTAGGATCTTAACAAGTGCACGGTTTAATGTCAGTGTAGGATCTTAACAAGTGCACGGTTTAATGTCAGTGTAGGATCTTAACAAGTGCACGGTTTAATGTCAGTGTAGGATCTTTACAAGTGCACGGTTTAATGTCAGTGTAGGATCTTAACAAGTGCACGGTTTAATGTCAGTGTAGGATCTTAACAAGTGCACGGTTTAATGTCAGTGTAGGATCTTAACAAGTGCACGGTTTAATGTCAGTGTAGGATCTTTACAAGTGCACGGTTTAATGTCAGTGTAGGATCTTAACAAGTGCACGGTTTATTGTCAGTGTAGGATCTTAACAAGTGCACGGTTTATTGTCAGTGTAGGATCTTAACAAGTGCACGGTTTAATGTCAGTGTAGGATCTTAACAAGTGCACGGTTTAATGTCAGTGTAGGATCTTAACAAGTGCACGGTTTATTGTCAGAGTACGATCTAACAAAGTGCAAGATTCAATGTCAGACTACGATCTAACAAAGTGCATGTTTTAATGTCAGTGTACGCTCTAAGAAAGTGCACGATTAATGTCATTGTACGATCTTACAAAGTGCATGTTTTAATGTCAGTGTTCGATCAAACAAAGTACATCATTTAATGTCATTGTACGCTCTAACAAGATCTAATGTCAATGTACCTTAGAATACTAGTGGACTGCTGAAGCCTTACGGAAGTTGCCAAGTCGTCAATTCCATCAGGGTCAACAAGATCAGGTTACAAGATTACCAGTAAGTGTCTCATAGGTTATTTGATATTGAAAACCTTCAAAAGTTAATCATAATACTTCACCACCAACGCATTAGGTCTGAGACACAGTTTTAAGTTACTACGGGGTCATTGACATGATGGACTTTAAGACAACAATGACCAATTTAATTATTTGAGGTCAGTTAAACAGCTAAATTTAAACTTTACCATTTCAAGGATCATTAAAGAGGTCTTTCAATAATCATTGATGTCAAAAACATGACATTACTTTCAGATATAGTAAAAAGTGATAAAAATGTATTTCACAACTTTATCAGCATGTCAAATGAAGTATCTAAATATACTCTCGATAGATGGTCTAGTGTTTTGACCTTAAGTATTAGAAACGTATATTTTAAAGTAAACACGGGTGGAAGTTTTCACAGATCACAATTCCGATTAATGCGTCATTGGAAACAGTTTATAGCTTGGTAAGTAATTAAGATAAATGGTATGACAATTGCCCTATAAGAAAGTACATCATTCATGTAAGTATGTAATGAAATATTTATTGATACTTTGAAACAAATGCTTGCCGATAAAATTACTATTTCTAGTCACACCAGATAAATCTAAAAGTCATCTGTACATTTGACATATTAAAATAGCTTTTGATAGCATTGAGTGATGGCAATGACGTCATTACTATTGTGCACGTCTATTTAGCCTGAGGTCAACAGGAAATAGCAACTCAAGATTTAGGTTAAGATGATGTGACAACCTATTCAAAATGGCGTCTGTCTTCAGACAGATCATTGAAAGTCAATGATATGGTATTTCTGATAGCATGCAATTACAAATATTGATTTATAATACTGAATAAACATTTTTATGTCATAGTAGTAGTAGCGTTGCTTTTTGTTGTTTATTTTCATAAATCTCATGCTATATATTACTCCGGTTATTCTTCGTCGTTCCATAAATTACATGATATGCAATACAGAAGTTATCGATAACATTATAAGATATCCAATACAAACTCATCCAAAGCTTCAACTTCGTGAACAGCATCCTTTCCACTTGGTCTACATCGATTCGTCCATATCGACAATGACCTTATATGAATACTGCTAATAATAAAATGATATACATATATATATATTTATAAATGTAGTATGTAAGTCAATGTTTTCTACATTATCAATATTTTCTATCACTACAGCTCTGTTTCATGCTGAGTGCATTTGTCAAGTGATAGATTATGTCAGATTTTAGCCACTTTTGTTACATGTGTGCGCTTGGGCTTGTTGGCTGATTGATGCCCTTTGGTTGCGTTTTGGCTATGTGTTTCTTTGTTTCTTGGGTTGCTTCGTTTTGGGGCTGGTTTTTGGTTTGGCTGTTTCTCAGCAGGAATTTATTGTTGTGTCTACATGTGTCTACGTGTGTCTACATGTGTAGATATACTATCCAGTGTCCGTCAACCGAGCAAATAGGTTCAAGTTCAGACAAGTATCACATCAACAAGGTCCCCAAATTCACTTTTGTGCTGACATTAACAATTCCCGAAATTTGATTATCACATAAATGATAACTGTAGTCTCAAACCAGTTTCAGTATGATTTAAGGAGAAAAACCCTTCTTACTCATAAATTTCTCAAAAATTGAAGCGAGGCAACCATCCATGTCAAAAACATGTTCTTTACTGCTTTATAACACACATTGATATATTATGAGTTATGTACAAGGCAATGTCTTGTTTGCAATTCCAATTACGTCAGGCGAACATTCATGGTAGCTTTTTCCAACATAAACAGTTCAAACCTCATTCCAACCTAGCTGCTGTCTGCTATTTGTCAACATGATGTTTGTTATGAATGGTTTAGATAACGTTATGTAGAAGTAAAATCCTGTTTTTAACAAATCATAATCAATTCTGGAAAGGTAATTTGTTTATGATAGAAACGTCTTGCTGGGTGATAATAAGACTGTTGTCAAATATTCCTTTGGGTTTACGGGATGGATAACAGAATGGACCATGGGTTAAAATGTAAATTGTATTGACGTGGTCGACTGCAGGCAAAAACGTTTCTACATGCAGATTTGAGTAGTTTGCACGGTGGTGTTGTGGTTAGCGTGCTGGCCTGTCACGCCGAAGGCCCGGGATCGAATCCCGGTGGAGACACCAAACATTTGTAACCTGGGCTTAACACTGTGTTGTGTCCTTGGGCAAGGCACTTCATCCACATTGCACTCAGTTCACCCAGCTGTATAAATGGGTACCTGAGCATGGGGGAAGTACGGACCTATATGGTCGCGCGAGGCGCTAAGTAGCTTGACTCGAAAGTTCAATTCCTTCAGGTTAATAATATACATTGTACAGCAATTGTATCGCCGTTGAGCAGTCCTGGACTGGATACAAGGCGTTAAAATTATTATTATTATTATTAGTTTAATGTAAAACCAAGTAGACATGGTACGATAAATAATTGCTATTGGTGCTATTTATTAATAACATGAACAATATAAATTATATAAATAGATGTTGAACTATAAATGCCTCTCCAAAACTAAGCCTTTCAACATTGGTAAATGCAAAAAGAAGGTTGCTGGAGCTCAGCTAACCATTCATATAAGCGGAACGATGTGATTGTTTCACGAACGACAGAGATTCGGCTGCACGAAACTGGTAAAAAATCATGCGACCTATGGGGTGTGGTCAGACCTTGTGTCGAGGATTTCATATATCCATAGAGCTAATATGGTCAAAATAATATTAAGTTTACAAATGGTGCACGTACGTTCTTCGAACATCAATCTTATTATAAATACAATATTTCGTTATGACTTAATGATTTTAAAGCAGAATCAATGCCTCCCAATGGTTTAATCTGTATTATATCGCACATACATTTCGGCGGAAACTTTTGTTAGTGGTGAGAGTTATACTGCCACACAGGCTTTCAACACAGTGAGCGTTTTCTTTTGATGATTGTGTCTCAACTAAACTAGTGTCCAAAAGAAACGATACCAAGTTTTCAACGTCCTCCGAAACAAAATTCTATTACCTGACAGAGTCGAATTTAGGTGTTCCTAAAAGGCATATGTCTTGTAAAGAAATATGCACATTTTCATTCTTCAGGAAAAGATACTTTTGATTTTGTGTCTCTTCAAACGCACATGGAGTGCATAAATCGAAATTTCAAGTTGTTTTATGCACAGAACTTTTGTCATTTCACTATAAAATTTATAAAGTATTGAATTTAGGTAAGAATACAATCTTGTTGATACAATGCACTTTATTTGACATAAATTCGTTGACGCGTCACTGCTCTAGAACGTTTTAAAACAAGCAAAAGTGTCCAATTTCTCTCTGCTATGTCGCCTAGTTAAGGAGATTCCGAATCGATGATTATTTTAAATGCGTGTTTCTCGCAAACATGAAAAGATAATGTTCTGAAATTTTGCATAGAGGTGAGTTGACTACTGAAGAAAAGATAAAACTATGTTTTAGTCGTATCAATCTGCAGTGGGTTGAGTTATCTTGCCATTGGTATGGTAACGTTTCTTTTGGACACTAGTTTATTTTGTAACCTCAAAGCATGGAAGTATCGCTGGAGAAAAATCTATAAAACATCCTGCCAGGCCCAATCGAATTAATTATGACGTCATAGCCGTTGCCGTAACAACGAATTGTCTTGTTTCTAAGAAAACAGGTAAACATCGCTATTCTAAATTCCTCTTTTAGGGAACAACAAATTTCAACATGTTTCAAAATAATGACTCGCTACACCATATGTGAAAACGTTTAAAAATGATTCTATTTTAGGTGCTCCTTTTTATTTGAAAGGATTAGTTTCACAACGTATTAAATATATCTGAATATTTATTAAGTTGTATTTTGTAATAACTTATGGTTACAAACTGTATGTATTACATTTATAACAACAAAATATGATTTGCGTTCTTTTGCAAAACAAAATATAATATAACGATCATTCTAACTGGTAGGTGTTGTCTATTGCAATGAATCATAAACCACTCCTGCAGAATACTTTGCATGATAATTAAAATGAAAAATTAACATATTTTAAATGCATTTCCTACTGGATGAAAACATAAAACAAGTATTTTTTCTATTAGGTATTTTACTTTGAAGTTTAAGTTTCTACTTTCATTGAATAGAGCCCTCCAAATATCTACGAAGCCTCTTTAATATGTTTAGTTGTTTTAAGCAATATATACTACTTTCGTACAACGAGCAGGTCTTAATATGCAATGTTATAAACTGTCAAGTCAATGCTTACAACATGCATGTATCTGTGAAAGCTGAAATTTCAAAACCAGGAATTGGAATTTCATTTAACCATTCTGTTCTGTTCTATCGTAATACAGAACCGTGTTTATATGAATATGTTTGTAGGTTTTCCTGCTGATATGCGACCATGTATATGCTTGTTGTATCTCGAGTGTGAAGCAATCTGTGCTGCATCTACCTGTTGACAGCTGTGAACGTAGTTAGTACAGGAATGCACAGCTACTCAACATCCTGTTTTTATCAACTGACCGACTTTCTTGTTCACCGATAGGTCATTATGACATACACACTACATAACAAACAAGGTGTAGAGTTATGTGATCGTTGTGTCACAGATTAATAAGAAATAAAATGTACATACGTTTTGCATATCAACCTTTAAGACGATATCATAGACAACACTTTTATAATACTATCTTTAAAGGGGCAGTAGCACGTTTTTTGATAATTTTATATTTTAAATATTTCGCTTAAATTTGAAAGTTAATGCTAAATGTATTATATTGACAGTGTCAACAATCTCATTACACAAGCCAATCACCCATAGTCAGAGGACAAAGTATGAGGTTTCCTATAAAATCCATTGGCGGCCATTTTTTTGTGAACACCTTTAATTCAGTTTGTGTGAGAAAAAGGAATCACATGGCTAAACTTTACGTTATATATTTGAATTATTACTGCTTTAATTAGTTTAAATACATTTTCTTTCAATTGGAACCGTTTATTTTAATGTTCCTGACATCACCTTATATTCCCCCTAAAAACGTGCTACTGCCCCTTTAATGTGTCTACTATGTACTGACTTACGGAGGCTAAACAGCTGATATATATATATATATCATGTTTAAGGTTACATAAGAATCTGTAAGGTATTTCACTATAATGATTATGAACGTGTTTCCTCTTCTGAATATCATATTCGTGTCATAATCATGTTAGATGCTCGTCTCTTATATTTGGATCAACTACCTGACTCTTTTTAGTTTAACATCTAACCATGCCAACTTCAGATAAAACAGACGCTGTGTAATGCACACACAATGACGGATATCTATTTTGTACAGAGATAAAGTAAAAGCTCTTATGAAGTAAATCAATCTAAATAAATTTAGATCAACAGAATATACCCTTAGTGCATGTACGTTTAATTCTTGAATTGCATGTTCTAAAATTATAGAAGATAATGTACATGCATGGTAACAATGATAAAAACCATGCCTACACCGCCTGTCAATCCAATTCAGTATCACGTTTATCGATTTCGTAACTCTGTAGCATTTACGTCTTTAGTAAGTACCTTTCCAAACTGATCAACAATTAAAGGATTAACATAATTAATGAAGCAATTGATGACAAAGTGTTTCTATTCAAACTCAATCCGAGAATAGCCACACAGAGAATGGTGTAATATATAGGTGAAGCATAGACGTATGTTCCTTGTAATATTGGGGTTGTTCCAACAAGAAACAGGATCTCCTGATCTCTTGATATCACGTATAGTTGATCTTGTCAAACAAAACACCTGCTATATATATCTCAACCACCCCGAAGCTTGCACTTCACTTAAGAAGTATGTTAGTCGGTTATGAAAAATATAACAAAGATATAGATAGACACGTTTTACTTGTTTTTGGCATGTCATTTTAACACCATATTGTGCTGGGCGTTTTGTTCTACTTCATGGCTCAATGCGATTACTGATAGTCGGCTAGGAACAATGTTCTTGGTCTGGTTATCACATTTGATCAGTTTCAGAGAGACAATTGAATTTTGTCTTACTTTTGAACAGTGTTTTTGAGCACAGACAGAACACAGCTAGGGTAGCAGTACAACAGCGCTCAATGTAAGTTGATGAAAGGACTTTACTATCACGTTCGTGCAAACTAGCATGACAGGCTTGTACATACATATATATACATAATGGTCGAAATGAATTCATCGTATAAAAGAAAATTGAACCCACATAATGGTCGAAATGAATTCATCGTATTAAAGAAAAATTAAGAAGTATGTTAGTCGGTTATGAAAAATATAACAAAGATATAGATAGACACGTTAGTTGTTTTTGGCATGCCATTTTACACCATGTTGCGCTTTTTTTGTTCTACTTGATTGGTTAATGCGATTACTGATAGTCGGTTAAGAACAATGTTCTTGGTCTGGTTATCACATTTCATCAGAGACAATTGAATACATGTGTCTCACTTTGTCTTACATTTGAACAATGTTTTTTGAATACAGACAGAACACAGAGTAGCAGTACAACAACACCCAATGTGAGTGGTGTCAGTTGATGAAGTCCGTGGAAACTAGTATGACAGGATTATACATGTTAATATATGTATACATGTGTCGTCATTGTCAGAAACATTGAGAAGAGAAATAGACTTTGGAAATATTTATTCGTTATATGTGAACATTAAATGCTGCTGCAGCAATAAAATGAAGTAATTGCAACCTTCTGGTATATTTATCCCCTGTCGTTGAGCTACGGATACATTGAAGTTATGCCACAGTTTTTGATATATTTCATATGAAATCCCTGAAAATAAAATCATGGCATAAATCTCGTATCAGGAACATGTTCTAGTCTACGTTGACTGAAAGGTGAGATGCAACCAGTTGGGTAGTCTAACACTTAGACTTAGTTATAGCCAATAAATCTAAGGTTTGAAAAACAATTTAAAGTGACACAGAGTATCTTTCCTAAAATTTTATTTGGTTTTGATAAGCTATAAAATATCTAATATGCTGATTGAAGTTCATATCTCATCACTGGACTTGCAAATATATCCATTTATACATAATATCTTTAAAATGCTTGATTTTATGGAAAAATCAAGAAAACATCTCAAATACGTTTAATATTCGAAATTATGCATCCAATTAATCTACCTATGAGTTACAATACCTAATAAACACTATCGAATCGAATATATCTTCCTGTCAGCTTATGACAAGGTTTCAAAATTACGTTTTGCGAATTTGAGCGCGCCACTCGAGCCACATTGTCCAGTTTTCGATCAATATCCCGACTTTGAATGGCCGTATTTTCGCTCTAATGTACTGATTGACCTTTAACTTGTTATTTTCAGTAACAGTTAGTGGTTCCCGATGTAATGACATCGATTTCAAAATTTGACATATGTGATCATATCAACATAATCTGTGTCTCTTTAATAAGATGAAAATGAGACTGAATTTTCTTCATTTTTAGAATTGAGCTCTCTTACTTCAGGTTCTGACAGACAACCAGTTGGGTATCTGTAAGCCTTCAGCCCTGGATATATTTAGACGGATGATAAGCGAAGAAAGTAAACTGTTGAGACAGACATGGCCTGGTATGTGAGCTGAAGAAGAACATGTACAGACTATACTGTTTTCTCTCTCTTTTGGCACTTGTCTGCAAAGCATTGATGCAACAGTGCCCTACATATTGTAACATGTAACATACTGATCCTATTTTGACATTAAGCCTTGACATTCGATCGTTGGCGAAAGAATCATTAGAAGCTCATTGCAACGTATTTGATTTTTTGTGAATGAATAAATTGATTTTGACTTACACCCATTATTACAATATAAACAAGACTCGATCATTCTTGCTTTTCATGGCAAATTTAAAATATCATTTACAAATAGTCTCTTGCAAATCTTACTTGATAAGAGACTCATGTCAGTTTATGTTTCATAATGTATATAGCTATTTGGCAAGTCTCGTAGAATTTGGCATTTTATACTTGTTAAGAAGACATGTATGCTTTAGCAACATTTTCTTTCTACAATAACTCATATTGTAACTATAACGTAACAAGAAACTCAAACAGTTAAGAAAAAACGTATTTTGGTTGATCTAGTAGTATTCGTCTCAGAGTAAAGTGATTTAACTCCTTGTTTACTGAAATCCTAAAATCTGACACTTTAGTCCAATTTTCTCATCAATGTGCCCGTTTCGTTCGATTTGCCTACTTCTTTTTTGAGTGATTTTATGACACTTTTGGTGATTCTATTGGCAGTTTGAAAAATAAATTTATGAAATACTTCTTTGCATTTTGGAAATGAATTTTACATTAATTACGTCTTTGGGTAACTATTTTGTGAACTGAACCGTGTCGTTTTGTATTCAGCTATGACGTCACTATTGTCCGAGTAGGCAGAACAGCTGGGCGATGTGTTAAGAAGATGATGACGTCATTCTAGGCAGTGGTACCGTTAATCAAGGTGTTTTGTAAAACGCAAATTGGATAAAGCAACGTCATATAAACATGTTATTTCCCAAGTGTATATTTATAGTATAACCGACTTCGCTGTTATTAGTTGAAAACGACTACTGTGAAATGCTTTTGTGCGAAATAACATTTTTCACGAAACGATGTTATCAAGGAATGGTTTTGTAAAAGTTGACTTCGTTTAAACCTGAAGGCAGTAGATATAATTATTCCTAAATCTTTTACTGTCGAGATTTACCATACATATTTATATGACATATCAAGTACTTCAAATAATACGTGTTTACTTCACCCCAAAACAAGATCAAGGAGAGTACGTGTTGGACAAAGAGGAGACGCCTTTTACAACCTTAGACCTACATTCAGTCTCTGAACAAGAACATATCATTTACGATTACTTCATAAATATAAGGAATCTTCCGCAGAGTATAAGCTATGGCAGTTCTGTACAGATCTAGACTAGCTCTTCAAGAGGTTTTGTTATGTCCAAGTGTTAACTACAGTCAGGCCGTAAGACTAGGGAGGATGTATATGTGAGAGTTTTCACGTATCAAGGTCAACATTGTTGAGTTGTCAACATGTCAAGTATATCCATGTACATTTCTCCTCCTCAGATGTCAGAGAGACTGACACTACATGTACATAGCAGTACAAAACGCATTAACCGAGTTAATTTCCAGTTAAATACAATGGTATATATAGGGCGTTACACTTTACGTTACCTTTTAAGTAAATGATATAACGATTTTTCGACTGTAGCAAATACTTCGTAGAAAGAAGAGCGTTTTACCGCCCCCATTGTTAAAGGTTTAAATACTAGCCTACTATACAACCGATAGGAACAAACAAACTTCACATTCACTTAGTCAAACATGTACGACACATTTGCTAGATTGATTAATCACGAATGTAAAATTACCATATCACAACTCACTATCGGCACTTGTTAGTCAACCACTTAAAGGACCATTCTCCCCCCGAAGAGGCTGATTAAGTCATGAAATGTTGATCGACCCTCTGTTCTTATCCGCCGAGTTTGTGGGGTAAAATTGGAGACGCTTGATTTGAGACAATCAAAGGTTTTTTGTGGAAAGAAAATGTTTAAAGACATAACAGGTAGAATAAACTATATATGTCTCTGTCTGTCTGTCTGCCATGTACATGTATGTATGTTCGTACTTGTATAGACAAAATTATTATCAAGGTATGTTCGTTTAATATTGAAATGCATTACTCTCTACAAATCTATAACATATAATAAAATCAAAGTAAAATACTTTAACACAAAGAGGACCGGGGTGACGAACAAATATAACCTAAAACTTCACAGACTCTACATTATAGATTCATAAATATCTGGAACCACCCAAAACTAGCTCAACAAACTCTCTTTACACAAAGTATATTGGGAATATTTTAAGGTGAGCAACTATGTGTGATAAAGAGTCATTGCATGGTGATCATCCAAAACATAAACATGTGATGAGGTTTACTCTAAAAGTACACATTCTTGAACTTTTTTAGACCGCGACCCTGGCAGGATTCGAACCCACATCCTCATTTAAGCGAAATCGCCAGCAAACACTTAACCAACTGGCATATTCCGCCTCATTGCACATTGTAAGGTATTGTTTATTCTACATATGACATTTTACTTGAATTTTTAACGTACTAATACAGCTGAACTCTGTTCTTTAAAACTCACCTTTAAGTACTCAATATCTTCTATCTCATTTTGAAGGTTTTCAGATATGTTTTGATATAAGTAGTATGTAATTCAACACTTAACGAAGCCCTGGGTGTTGATCGTAAACACGCGAAGCGACCAGCGCAAAACACTCGCCAACAAAATACCTCTCTTCAACGTCCTCACGTTCACTTTAGTGCGGAAAGGTCAACGAGGCGAGGAAGGTCAAGTGTTATGGTTACTGGACAGCCCTTGGTCTGAGGACAAGTGAACTCGCCATAAGGTCCTACTCTAGACTGACCACAGGTCTGTAATTTAATAAAAAAACTTTTTTTCATACTTCATATGCCTTTGGGAAATGAGAGTTCAACGTTGTTTAACCCATATGCAGATCTGTAAAAGAGGCTATTAATCAGGATATTTTAAATCATATGTTGCATATAACTACAATGTCTTACCTAAGTATTTACATATTATCAAACAATGACTCTGTTGTCCATGATAAATGTTGTTAGCATTATTTAATACACAACATTATTAGTCGATAGCATGTTTTCGATATGACAAAAAGTAAATATATAAATACAAATATGATCGCCAGTAATTGACTATAGATGCAGCAATTGAACTTACACACAGTCTTTAAAATATATTTCTTGGAAAATATATCAGTGTTTTAAAAACCAGGTCGATGATGTCCATCCGAAATCCAGATTTGCAGTAGTTTGTCTCTATGTCGTATGAAAGATCAAGTTTGGCATAAATGTAATATCTATAAAAAAAAGAATAAATAATTTTCTTTATAAACGTGCGTCCTCCCTTTTAAAGGGGCAGTAGCACGAGCGTTTTTAGGGGGTATATAAGGTGATGTCAGGAAAATGAAAATTAATGGTTCCAATTGATGGACAATGTATCTAAACTAAATGGAGCAGTAATAATTCAAATATATAATGTAAAGTTTAGCCATGCGATACCTCTTTCTTACTCAAAATGAATTAAAGGTGTTCACACAAAATGGCCGCCAATGGATTTTATGTGAATCTTCATACTTTGTCCTCTGACGATGGCTGATTGGCTCATTGTGTAATGAGATTTTTGACACTGTCAAATGAACATATTTAGCATCAACTTACAATTATCAGTGAAAATTTTAAAATATAAAATTATCAAAAAACGTGCTACTGCCCCTTTAAAAGTGAAATCAGAAACGTACTATTACATGTACATGCATGAAACAAAGGACACGCGTTATTCTCAAAAGTGGTCCTTATTTGCCTCTATCCTAAAATAAGTATTTAATTTTTTAACGTGCCAATTTTTTAAAAACTTTAATTTCAATAATAACGCAAACATTATGCTTAAATTAGTCACGCCGGGTGACCTTGTCTCAAAACAAGGCCTCGTATCTCGGTTGACAGTTTTTCCACTCATAAAAATGACACAATAATACTTCCATAGCAATTGAAACCTATTTTCTCTTACAAGGGAGGCCGTGCGTTTATTAAAAATTGAATTTATTCTTTTTCTCGTAGATATTAGTTTATGCCATGCATGTTTACCTTTAGGGGGTCAATCATCGCAGTACTTAATACGAATACCATAGTAGAAGTTATCACGTGCTAAGCGAAAACTGCAGGGGGTATGTTTCTGTGATCACCATTCAATTGTTTGAGGCAGGACAGGCGATTCGAGTTGTTTCGTGTTTCCTGCTTTTCACCTAAATACATTATAATTATTTCCGGTTTCATCAGATCACTCTTTTTATGTAAAACGTGCTTCTATGAGTCTTCTAAAGAATCAAAGTTTATTTCATTAATAAATATATATCCAAAGACGCTTAGACGTATCTTCAATGTAAGACGAATACTATCAAATCATGTAATGACAATTATGTTATGAAAACTTATAATTTAAATATCATATTATAAATAACTATTATTTATTAATTAATCTGGCTGAACAGACTTTCGTCATGTCTTTAAGATTCAAAAACCATATCTGACGCTATTTCTGTTCAAGGTGTAACGTGTACCTGGAGAATAACACAGACGATTGAATCCTTACCTAAAAACCAATAAACCTGATAAAAGTATTTCAATTCATTCATTAAACCCCATTTGTTCAAACATGATATCGAACGCAGTACGGATGGGCAGCTTCGAACTAAGAGTGTTGATAGGTTATGCAATACCTTAAAAAACAGGACGCGTGTTTTGGACTTCTGCACCAGAATGAGAATAGTTGTTCTCTTTGAATTGAGATATCAATTGTCCCATGAATGACATTCGGGAATGGATATGTGAGATGGTATGAATAGCTAGAATAACGTATGGTAAGATAGAACCTCAATAAGCTCACAGAGTGCCTCTTATATAAAGATTCACAGTCGGAGGTTGACAAATACTGCACATAATACCTGGCAAAATGTTTTTTTTTCTTTCGACCGTCCCTTGTGACATTGAAAGAGTTTAAATACACATATTGTTTTATGACTTGTAACATCGGTAATATACATGTACGTAACGCTCGTTGCGATGCAAATATGGCTTAATGTCATTTGCACGAGTGCATAAAAGCTACTTTACACAATTTAAGAGTTAAGTTAACCCATCACCTTAATCCGAATTTCCATAGTCTTGCTGACATCAACATAAAAGAGTAAAATGAATAAATACACTTCTGAAACTTAGAAGTTAATCATTCATAGAGCACACACTTTCCTTAATAGATTTTCGAAAGCATTTGTGATAATGCATTTGATAAGTGTCATTAGTCATTGGAGATATTATCACTCATAGCACAAATCCATTATGAACTGTTCCATTTCTACTACGTATAAATTATAGCTCAGTATTTGAGATCTTTTTGAGAGGTTTTATGTTATGTCTTACGTCGCAATGTGTAGACACAAGTGTTTAACTCGTTTCAATCTATTCGTGCCATTTAACAAAAATATAATCCTTTGTACAATGGTATATTCTTTCGTTTTTATTTGATTGAATTCCTGAAGTGTTTTGAAAATTTCCATTTATTGTATAAAATGACTAGATTGAAAGTGAAATGTTGTCGAGAAAGTAAGCAATCATACAGTTGTAATCTGCATTATGCATATCTAAAACATCTTTCCCGAAATTCTAATGAAGGGATTATTTATTGGTCAAATGTCTCTTTCGCATATCATACACGTCATTTTGATTGTAAATATTTATTTTATCCTTTTAATGTAATCAGAAATTTATTTTCCGATATTTTTATTTTCATAATTCAGGAACACTGTAGGAACGCTTGTCTAGCTTACGAAGGGACTTTTGTAACCATTTTACGCCCGCTTCATATAAGAGCTGTATGCTTCACAGAATAAAATGTGTAATTACAAAACCACACAATATTTGAAAACACATTACAGAAATATTGTTGATTAAAAGTGTTTTATATTAGTCACTAAGAAGGTTTTCAAATACGTTATTTTAAAGGAAAAATGGATTTCATTTATCACAAAATGTATTTCTACAATGTTTTGCCAATTGATTAGTTTAACCAAAGACATTCGTACAAAGGAACACCTCTATCAGTGTTAAAGATGTTCAGTACATTCGAAGGTTTATGCAGAAAATAGTGTAGCGTTGATGAAAAGGGGATTACAGACGTCGAAGTGTTTATTTAGATATCTATTTTACTAATTATTCACTCTTAAGTATTATTCATATGCGAATTATTTGTATGTAAGAAATTTTTCTCGAAATATATGAAAACTAAGAATTTGTCTATCTTTTGTATTTTAGAATGAATATGAAGGTTACTGGAGTTCACGTGAACTTAGTACAGTTCATACGATAGTTTACAGGAACCTAAACATCTAATGAAAGGGACTTTCGTATGATGGCCGAGAGGGGCCATTTTAATTTCGCTTTAAAGATTTACGTAGCGCATGTGCAAGTTAGGTACACCATTTAAAAGACAATTTTCTGTATAAAAATCCTTGATTTGTGTTAATAACAATATAGGACTATCGGTCACTAATAACATTCAAACGCGTCACTTGCGGACAAAGGGACATTTGTAATTATTTTACGGCCGCTTCATATGAGAGCTGTGTATTTCACCAGTGTAAATGCAAAACCATACACTATTTGAAAAGAAATTTCAATACTAATATTGATAACATGTATTAAATAAGTCAGAGAGAAGGTTTTCACATACGCCTTGATAACAGAAAATAGGAGCCATATGTTATAAAATATCATTCTAGAAATGTTTGTCAATAGATTAGTTTAACTGCAATCATTCAGTTGGTCAAATTATCTGCAGTAGTAGATGAATCCATCAACACTTTTCAAACTCAGAATACCTTTTTATCATTTGAGATATGGATTAGGATTCGCACAGCTAAAAAGAACATAATACGTTCATTATAGAACAATTGATTTTATTTTATTTATTCTTTTGGAAATGGTTACTTTGTATGTTTGTTTTCGTGAAGATGAAAAACCCGGCCTGCCTGACTGGGGTAAATGTCAGTCACTCACATGCTTCTGTCCTTGAACATTACATCTTTGATTATAGTGTAAACAGCCAAGATTCTTTACCACACCTCACTTCTGGGTTGTATCGTCTCTATCAGTACCTGTAAATGGCTTACAAAACATAAACGTATTTTTATCAAATGTGAAACCATATCTATAACACGTTATATTGTTAATCATAAATTGTTATAGGCAAAATATTATATTATTTTTGTGTTTATATTCTCATTGTTGAACATTAAGCTTAGGAGTTTGTTACCTGCAAGCCAGACAATATAGTACAAAACGTTAATGACATCTATAAGATTGCAATATACCTAAAATATTTATACCTTTATTCCATTTTATTCTTTGAATTATATTATATTATACTTAATGCTACATTAAAATGTATTTTAAATAGCATTCACGACGAGAAAAAAAGCAACGATGAGATGACTTAACAAAATAAAAAATAAAAATCTTGAAATGAAACATGAATATTCCATTTGTAAATCAAGAGGTGGGGACCTTGAAGAGTTCACAAATTTGATTTTTGTCAAGAACAGTGGCGAATACAATATCATTTAGCGTATCATCATTTTATGTTATAATTCGCTTTTAATCACCAAGAGAATGAAAGTCAGTTCTACCCCAAACATCGCCGTTAACCAAACAAACCTACCTGTCATCAACCTATGTCTTCTTACTGGTACTGGAGTTAATTTGATAATTGTCAAACTTTTTAGGTCACTTAGGATTATGTCTAAAAGAACCCCGAACAAATAGAACATATTTGAGTATATGTAATTTTTGGCCCAGCGTCGCCCTCAAAGTCACCTTTCCTCTTCCTACCCCACCTTCCCACCCATCGACTCTGAGGTCCACTTCCACTTCAGTTATATCATAAAGGTCGTTTTCAATTTCTGAAATAGTTCAATATCTAATTTTGTATGTCTTCTTTAAAACAATTATACCACAAAATCCGCAACATTTCGCAGACATCAATTAGATCGAAAGACGGAATTAGACGTTGGTATCGCCTTTCTGAACTGGCTCGTGAATGTCCTTAAGCTATATTTAACATGATGCCGTGTTATAGAATTGGTGCATTTAGGGTTTACTTCGTATTATACGAGTTATTATTAAGCAGCGTTTACTTTACAGGACTCTGGTTGGATAAAATAGAGATCTGTGGATAATAACGGCTCTTGAAATTGTATTTCTACTGCGTGATTTAATTGTGTAAATTTAATTTGTGTTCCAGACTCTTTAAGTAATCCTTTTACAAGCCATATATGTAACGAAGCTTATACTACTTAATCTTATGAGTTATGAGATATGTTCAAATCAAAAGGAATCGTGACAATGAATCAAAATGCGTTAATACATAACATAATTTTAGAAATAAACCTTGTGATTTCACAACTCAAACAAACTACAGAAAACGTCATTTAATATGTATCAAACAGTGCTTGTTGTTATCTGTATATGAAAAAGATACTATACAATGATGAGCAAAATTAGAAATGGGAGATAACCATGACCAACATGATAAACAGAAATATTCCTAAATAAAATTGAACTAAATATTTGTTTATCATCTGAAAAGAAACAAAATAAACTTATAAATTAAATAGAATAAAAGCAAATAAACCACAAATATGATTTTTTTAGAGTGACTTTATTGTTTACTTGTTGCGTATGTGCAACTTACCTTACATACAGTTTTGTTTCAAATAATTTTGAAAGAAAAAATCCATGATTCCCCATTTTTTGTTGTACAGTATGATTAACATTTTTATCTTCAACATTATACACCAAGCGAAGGTTACATTGAAAGTAAACCAATTTTAGTAAAGTAACCAATTCATAGAAAGGACATCTTGAAATTCGTCATGACTATGTTTAGTTCCCAATTTTACACCATTTTAATTCGATGCATTCTGATGTGTAGATTCAATCTATGAGTTTCTGTCACCGATCCGACAAGAATCTTAATTTCCACGTCTTGCGGAACAACGTTAAATGTCACTCTGATGTCACTCTTTGCATTATTATACCAACATTGACATGAGGTTCGTTTATCAAAACCATCTTGAATCTTGCAGTTTGTAATCAGCGACTTGTTTCAAGTGAGACATGTGAACACGTTACATGGTGCTGTGGACCTCTTCTTTCCCGCAGAGGTCTACGGCTACATCAAGAAGGTAAACGAAATTTGTGTTTATATTAAAAAAATGGACAGGTGTCTTCCTTTAAAATGTCTTATTTTATAGAGGCTATGTCACTTCACGCATATCGTGTCTTGAGTATATCTTGTTTATATAGTTTTCCCTTGGCCTATTGTGCTAGGTAATTTGTCTCTTCGCATGCACCTCCAGGTTTTATCTTTCACCCCTTCAAGCAAGAAATCCTCCTCAAAATGTATTGTTACTGTTTTTTTAAGGTATAAAAGGTTAATATACAATGGCAAATATTCTATCTGTAGAATGAGGTTTATCTCAACCCTACCTTGGAAGTTTATTGGAAACGAATCTGTTTATAAGACCTATTTTTCATTCATTATTGGTTTAGAATTTTTTTGTAAATGCCTTTTTACCAACATATTTTGATGCAAACATTTTCTGTTTATTTCACACTCAGTTTATAAATATTCATTGAATACCAATTTACTTCTGAAGGTTGACAATTATTTTATTATTTTCATATCTTTTAAATATTGGTCAAAACAAGTTCCTTTGCAACATTTTCCAAATGACTTCATTTCTTTTAATCTCCTTTTACGTTCTAAAAGGATTCGTCACATGAAGTTTATTCAATCTCCACGTGTGTGATCTAATTTCCTTCGTAAAGAGTTGTTTCTATGGAAATAAGCTACAAGATATTTTTTTCATTACATTCATTGGATGTATTATGTGAAATAGTTTTGTTACGTCGTATTCGTAAAAAGGTGCTTTGGAAATTAACTTTAAAAAAACCTTTTAGGGTATTTTGTAAAAGGTACATTACATGGGAAACCTTTGTTACATAATTGACTTGTGTGAAATATGATATGTGAACACATTCAATTTAACATCGGGTTTTAATATCTTTTATAACTTTATTGAAAACTCTTACATAATGTAGTCTTACTGCAATATATGAACGATTTGAATACATGAGTGAAACCATACCAATATTATATGAGCCTGATATATTACATCTAAGGTATCTAATTACTTACTGAGGTTTACATTGTCTGCATTTGTAAACATAAACATTGCATTGGTGATCAGGAGATGAATGTTACAAAGTTTCAATACAATAAGTGGATGATTATAACGTATAATTTGGAAAGTTTAAATGTTCATCAAAACAAGTTTTAGGTTTATTAAAGGTTTTCAAGGATAACGAAATGTACATACATAAACGAATATTTAATGGTGAAGATTGGAACAACAAAATTTAAAAAACTTGTGGTGCTCCTTTTAAATGATTCATCATGTAGGTGTCACCGACAAGCTCAAAAGCGCACAACAAGTAACGTCACGAGAGCAAATATGTCTTTATTTTGAGTAAATTCAACGATCTAAATGGAAAAAATAAACAATGCTCAAGCAGAAACTAAAATCCCCTTTATCATGGTCCACTTGAAGATGTCGTCTCAGGTTAACGAATCGATGCCTTGCGTGACGATATCCATTATCTAGCAGGAAGTGGATGCATTAATCTCGGATCCAGTTTACAAAGTTGATCAATTTATTCTAATTCCCGCCAGGCAGAAAAACTTATTCGACCTTCATTTAAGACTTCTTACGAAATATAAAAAAACTGGATGATATTTTTCTTAAATGTGCCTCCTTTCCTGATTGTATTCCAGACCCGGAGGCCATAAGCTAGCGACCTAAATTTAAACCAGTCATAATCAAAATCAATCAGGTATTTATAAGATTCAATAAAGATTTATATAATCAGAATACCTCTATCAATGTCAAATGTGTAGTACACTTTATAAAATGCTGACCTAAAATTTATGTGCTAAGATATTTTCAAGACGTTGAAATGTAACAAGAACGATGATGTGTAACGTTATCTGATTGTTAAGATGGTTAAGAAATCACGATTGTTTTTTAATTCTTTTAAAAGAATAACTTTCTAAATGTACTTGACTTCCAGTTCCATATCTTTATATAAATTGTTTACGCTTGTGTTATCTAATACCCAATAGGTACAAATCAGTTCTTTTATTAGGAGGATATTTCGATTGCGCCTTTTCAAGGTACTAATAATCTGCTCACATCCCTGTTATTACCCTGAATAATTTGATTTTTAAACTAACATACGGGTGCTTCACGATATCATCTAGGTCCGTACAACCTGTTGTCAGGTATACATATCCACAGCTGGTTTGACTGTGAATGTGAATGAAGTGCCTTGCCAAAGATCACAGTATCTTATGAGAACCAGTTACTACAATTAAGGTGTCTCAACCAGCATTCGCAATCGGTTCATTGTCGCGAGAGGATATGCTTCTATGAACTATACATCCCGTTTCATTCCTGGAAAGTGTTTCATAACACATATTAACGTATTTTATTATATAAGGTTAGTATTTTCTCTCATAAATATGAATCTTAAATTTTTCAGTTGTGCAAGTTGCTTCTTCAATTTCATAATTCAATTTTGTGGTTCGTTCGTGAGTTTGGTAAGTTTTTTCTGTTGGTCAAATTATTATATGTTCCCTGAAAGGACTCTACACTTACAACATACATAACATTTTGTTTAAGATTGTGTTTGAAAACGGTTGATCACCAACGAAAATCTACTATTTTGGCATCATTGTTTGGTGTATGTCGGTTTTATTTTAAGTTCTATAATTTTAAATTAAAAGTAATCAATTTTGCAAACTGATTTCACTGATGATGTAAACAATTTTTCAAGCTTGAAAAAATCCCGTTTCATGTTATCATGTTATTCAACTCTTATATTTACGGATTAGAAAATTGTAATAAGTTTCTTTTTTTAGATGACAAAATAAAGAAAAATAAAATTAAGCGTTAACTGTACCCTTTTATCTTTCATATTAAAGGGGCAGTAGCACGTTTTAGGGGGAATATGAGGTGATGTCAGGAAAATAAAAATAAATGGTTTCAGTTGAAAGACTATGTATTGAAACTAAATTGAGAAGTAATAATTCAAACATATAACATAAAATTTAGCCATACGATTCATGTTCTTACACAAAATGAATTAAAGGTGTTCACAACAAAATGGCCGCCAATGGATTTTATGTGAATCTCAATACTTTGTCCTCTGACTATGAATGATTGGCTTGTGTAATGAGATTGTTAACACTGTCAATATAATACATTTAGCATTAACTTACAATTATCAGTGAAATATTTGAAATATAAAATTATCAAAAAACGTGCTACTGCCCCTTTAAGACTACACAATTAGCATTTTTACGAACGATAACTTTCCATGATTTGATTTTTGAAAGATTAACTTTATATCTGGAATCCTTTAAAAAATAACTAAAATATGTTTATAAATCGGTTTGTCAAATCTTATATCAATAGTGTCTGTAATACTTTCGCTATGCATGTAAAGATTGAATTCGCGTTTAAGAAATTTTCTAAGTGACAAGGTTACTCCGTGTAAAGAAAGTAATATGAGTTCGGCTAAAGATCATGGATATACATGAGATATATACCTTTGGAACCGACCTACATTTCTTTCTTCTTAACACGAGGGTGACCATATGATCATCAATTAACTACAAAGGAAATATCCGCTATTACCAGCATTGCCTCAAGTAAATGACAGAAACATGAAAATAGTTTTCATTAGCTTCAAAACTACTTGTTAATTTTGACAAGGCGAAACACTTGGATGTCATATAAACACAGTTGTTTTGCAAGGATTTTGTGATCTTGAAATTTCCTCTTCATATAGTGCACTTTTGAAGCAGCGACATTATAATACTAATTCATACAAGTTTATATTCATAGAATTAGAAAACTTGACTATGATCGATTATATATATGTATGTATATAGGAAAGGATATTTATCTGCATAATGACGGGAAGATAATCATTGATGAAAGAATATGTTAAATTTTTTGGTGTGCAAAAGTGTGAGTGTTATTTCAACCACCTGTGTAATCATTTATGAATTCCGTTGCATGAACTACAAGACATAGCAACCGAAAGTACCAGCTGCCCATTAGAGATCTTGTCAAAATGTTATTGGTTGTTCCCTGACTGAATTCCAGAGACTTATTAAACCCTAGGTAAGACATCGAGGGGTTACTGGCCCTGCATGACTTTCAGGGGGTTTATTCAACAATGGGAAGGGAAATCCTAAACACAATTATACATTTATGATTCTGAAGGAACAATATGATAAATTACTTTATTCCCTAAAAGTATATCTGATACACCTATAGAAAGAATTAAACTGTTTGATACATAATATTCTTTCGCTAGATCAAAAATCATGTTACTTTGTATACTATTTATGACAAGAACAGAGGAAACATCATATTTATATGCGATATGCATATTAGAAAACAATTTGCACAAGCGATTTTCATCTTCCGTTTCTTATGGTTTTCTAAGGTAAATGAAAAATTCACATGTTTTAACGAAACACTTGCTTTGTATCCAATTTGAGCGAAGGAACATTCTACGTCTTTCAACAAGAGTGCGTTCATCAGTGATGATATATCGCAAATAATTCTATTATTAGATTTATCATTAACGTACACTCAACACTCAAGATAAGTCGCATTGAAAAAGCGTTGGATTACGTGAAAACGTGACAGGAAAATGACAAATAGGCAAAAGAGTTCACATGTCCACAAATTTTTAAAGAACACCAACACACCACCGACAAACCAAGTCACCTAATGACATTTGGAAATAAACAGTTTCTTGTATTGATGTTGTCTATTATCGTCGATTGCTGTCATAAATTTATCTACTTAACATAAATGTTGATTTTTAGCAAGTGACAATTTGTTGTTCATAGCAACTATATAATATTGCTTTAAATGGTTGCTTAGTAACCTAAACAAGTATTACAATAATAGTTTAAGGCCTAGAAAAAAGTAATTTGTTTCTGGTTTCCGCCCGCGTCAGTTTCAAACCCCCGCATCAAGCCTTTTTTCAAGATGTTGACATGGCAGAAATGGAAATTTAGTTTCGTGGCCTAGGAAAAACGTTGAAACGCAGGCTCTCAAAATGTTACTTGTTTCAGTCCGTGAGTGCCTTAAAAGACGCAGCAAAAAAGTTATTCAGAAGTTATATTTATTTCTCTTTTCTTCATGTTCAGTAAAAAAAAATACTTTGAAAATAAAAAAATCGCATCATTTTTGCCTGAATGTACCGGAAAGGGTGGTTCATTTATAGTGCTTTTGCCGTGGTTCCATAACCAAAATGATGATTTTAGAACAGCCGCGCTGATTGCACAACTAACTTTGATTACCTCCAATTAGCTATCCGCCATTCTACCCAACAAACTAGGCGAATAAGAACAGAGGCTCGATTAACATTGTATGACTTGATCTGCCTCTTTTGGGAGAGAATGGTATAAAGTGGCTGGGAACAACTAAATAGCTCAGCCTTTTCGCCCAACAGTTTTTGTCGAATACATATGACATTTTAGATCTTCATTCAGAAGATTTTACGTTTATTGCATTTAAAGGAAATAGCTTAATTGATAATATGTTTGCATAACATAGAATCATGGTTTGTCTGAGGCGTTTCATGTTCGTAAAATGTGTTCATTTAAAAGCTTTTATCGTCTAATTTTCTTGTTTCACGAATCACTAAACAGTGCGTATTTGCTCTCGTTTCATAGACCAAACTCACCTTCTCATCTTGTTGTGACATTCCCTCTTGTTTCCCTTCCCTACTGTTAGGAAATTTCTCTTTTCATTATTTGTTGCAGGTCTATTGTATGTAAAGCAGGAATGTTGTTGAATCAAAGGAAAGGAGACCTTGTACAATTTGTGCAATACGTTGTTCCTTCAAGGGAATATTTTTACACGGCTACTACATAATTCGAACTATCACTATAGCAATGTCGTTCTTTGATAGAATGATAACAAAACGCGCCATTTGCTACAATTGACAGGGTTCAAAGCATGCTTAAAACACTAAACATGATACAGCAATGAACAAAGTAATGTCGTTCAGCTTCCCCGCATTTCGTTTTTGGTATTAGAATTAAAGGGACAGTCTTATCGGGGTATTTTGCTGGGAAAAAACTGAAGAGTATTTCCCCGTCTACACTTCTTTATGATCATAACATGATTATCTCAAACGTATTCTCATATATGAAGTGAATGTTTTAGTTGTTCTAGATTTTACAATTTGGCACAGAATAGAATGCATCAATGCATTCTCTTAAATTTCCTCAAATATACCCCGGTAGGACTGTCCTTTTAAGTAAGCTTATTTCTTTTCAATACTTTCAACTTATTTTCTTGGATGTCATTATTCTGAAGGGAAAAAAAGAAAACTATATATTGATTTAATTTTTCAAAAACCAGCTGAACAAATTAACGATGTACGATACTTCAATTTGTTATTGAAATACCATTGTTTCTATGAGTATCGCTCAAATATTTTGATCAAGTTTAGTATTTCCTGTATTTTCCTCACTTTTCTGAAGGAAGGGAAAAGAAAACAATGCAGTTTTATTCATTAAAGAGCAATGGCCGAACGTTCTTAATCTCATAGTAATATAATATGAACTCATGTGACTTATTCATCAATCTAGTTAAAACGTATTATACTATTAACGCCCCGTTTCGGGGCACTACAGCTAGTCTTAACTACAAGTAGATTGGTCGTCATTTTCTTCATGTAAAGATGCAACAAGAAACAGCATGCAACAAGCACTTGTGATATAAATATTTCATGATGATTCAGATGTAAGTTTCACTGCATTAGTAGCTTCAATCTGAACATATTGATCTGGTCATATCATATAATTAAGTGGACTTGCAAAACTGTCTTTTTAAAACCAGGAACTTCATATAATAAAATACTCAAAAGAACTTGAGGGTATAAGTAATATTTCCGCCCGAGATGTTTCTATACTCTGAAAAATAGAAATATTCAATTACTTCTGTAAAATGGTGTAAGTTTATCTTTATGATAAAAAAAGAGGACAAAGCATATATTATATTCATCGACAACAACAACGATAGTAATAGAATTCACAAAACTAAGCAGGATATAAAACAAGCTTGGACGAAACTGTTTGCATTGTCCCAATCCTATGTGGTTTCATGATAAAACATTATTTTTTGTTGTTACGATTGCACACCAAATTGCAAGCTAAGAACATGTATTGCTTGAAATGATTATACTGAATGTTTTCAAATCGCTTAATTAACACATATAACATACTCTCCATATTCTATAATAAACACTTACAAATTTTATTTCACTGTTTGTTTTGAAATCTATAAATGATATACTTGACAAGACCCACATAATGGTCGAAATGAATTCATCGTATTAAAGAAGATTGATCCAGTCCGAACCATCTGATGTTTACTCTTTCTTATATATATATCACAAAGAATGTTCAAACTCTATGGCAGTACATATTAAAAAGAAGAAGATAAAGTTGAATTAAGTTTGGCAAACGTTTTCAGCAGGTACATCCTGTACCTGCTTCATCAGGCCGAAAACGTTTGCCAAACTTAATTCAACTTTATCTTCTTCTTGTTAATATATACATGTATATATATATATATATATATAATTATCAATTTCAAAATCAGGTTTCATTTCGGGAATATAAAGCTCTTCACGGGACTCTTCTATTGTGAACCATCGAATTATTGCAGATGAACGAATGCAATTATTCATTCGGAAAACAATGATATAGCAATCATCAAAACATTGAAACAACTTTATCAAAGCAACATGGGAAATCATTTTGTTTCGATGCTTTAGATGAATATTTCGTCAGGAGATTAAACATTTAGTATTTACCAAAGAAAATGCAGCATTGAGATATGTATTAGTGTTTATACAAAAGTGAACTCGTAATCATTTCGTTTAATTCTTGATGGAAAAATAAATTTCAACTTTTCAATCATAGTTTCACAATCATAAGCAAGTATATTCCCATATTTCGACCCAAGAATAAATTTATCATTTTCTGCATGAATTGTATCAATTTTTAAATCATAATGTAATTTCTTATTATAGTGTTTGACTCAAACGATACGACACTAACTGAAGAGTATCGACATTTTTCGTAAAGGAGACAAAGCGATTCTTTCCAAGGACAACCAAGTCAAAGACAAAGGCATTGTTTTACAAAACAGTTTTGCACTAGCAGAAACTCAACAAATTTCTTGTTTAGAAGAAAATCATATTCGTCATACATATTCCACCAAACTCGAAACTCTATTTTACTTTTGTGATAAACTCCTTGTCTAAGCTATCAATGGATAGGGCATTTATGTGATTAGTAGCGTCAATAAAAAAATAACTTTCGTTCCCTGACATTCAAATACATCTCATACATTCATACATATTCAAAAAATATCTCTAACAACCAAAAGAGTCTTTTTAGACTTTCCAGTCATACACTTTGAACGTATTTTGTACCTATTTGAATAGAATAATTTACATTCAACCGTGAAGAATACACGATAATCTTCAAGTGAAACTCTCAGATATAACATCTGCCAATATTTGTTCTTTCTATCGTATACCAAGAGTCGATTGTTTCCAACTTGTAAATAAAACAATGGTTGTTGGTTGGAAGCTTTTACCTTGTTGAGTGTGTCTCCGCACCGACAACTCTCGCTGGTTGTGGACAGTTTTATGGTTCGTCTGTCTTTGGACCTTAAAGGTGGACCTGTATCCTGAGCTTGATCCTGTTGAACTTGTTGATCATGTAATCTCGGTTGATTCTGCTGACTATGTTGATCTTGCTGTCTCTTTCGTCCTCTCTGTGTATGAAGTAAGTCCATATTAGCTGCAGGATTAAGTTCTTTCTTTCCTTCAACATTTATCTTCTTATTTGTCATTGAAGTTTGTTTCCTATAAGAAATTGGTGCTTTCTTCTTGTAAGTCCGATATGCATTCTTCTGACCCGTTTTAAGGAAAATGTTTTGATCTCTTCTTCTTGTTAAACTCTGATGCCGCTTTGCAGGCTTCTTCATGTATGTACTTTGCTTCCGAAAACTCCTAAACTGAACAGCTTGCTTTTTTGTGGATAGTTTTGTATCTTCAGCTTTTCGTCCATTCTTATCATGAGTTGTCTTCGCAGTCCTCTTTTGCAATTTAAATGCTGTCTTCGGTGTTCCTTGTTGTAGATTGACAAGTTGCTGGTCTGTGTTTGATATACGTTTCTGATGTGTTCTTGATAGTTGCTGTTCTTTTCTCTCCTTTGTTCTTCGTTGTGTTTCAGGTTACTTTGATCTCTGGTAATGTTCTTCTGGACTTGCTGAATTTATGACTAAATCACTTTGATAATTTGCACTTTAAGTCAGCATATGGTCGTCTCCCCTTTTGAAGAGCAAATAATCTTTTTCTTTTGTTTCTTTATTTTGTCCTCTTTTGGTAAAGTTTTGTGTTGTAGTCGTACATGTTAAATGTGTTTCGAACTATTCTTCGAAATCCATGAGAAACCCCAACAACTCTCTCTTATGGATATGTATATGTATATACAATATAGTACAAAAGATATAGCAAAAGCTGCCTTATACAAAGCGTACATAATAGTTAAATTCTTCATGTGCCTTTCGGCCGACGAAATGGAGTTGTATGATAGCAAAGATTATTTTATTCTAGTCAATTCAACGTTTTACTATTCTATGATTTAATAAATATGTAAACAATTTGTAAGTGGCCTTTTACACGTTGTGACACCTATATTATAAGATTTGCATATTGTTTTCGTCTGGAAGAAAAGTAGTATCGTTGATGCAATAATTGAAATAATAATAATATTTCATTTTGATGATATGTTCATTGTAACAAATGATAAAAAGTAAAACTGTCTAATGTGTAAATGGCTCTTTACCATAACATCTAATGGAAAGTCTGTCATCAGATTATATCTATACAAACTATTAAAAATTCCAAACTTGTCTGTCTGTGAAAAAAAACAAACTCTTTTTGAATGAATTAAAGGCGTTTCTAAATGTAAATGAAATGTATATACAAAAATTGTACAAGCTATACTATAATGAATATACTGATATTTAACGTTAGTAAATACCTTTTTGAAATCGAAGCAATTTTTCCAGTCCTCTGACTTTAATAGATAATAATTTGCAGTTAATAGACCACTGGAGACAAGTTGAATTTCCCCAGTCTGCTTATGTTGCAAATGCTAGATGATGGATGGCGAAGCAACATCAATTGTTCTCTACATTATCAAAATGGAGGATCAATAAAAGTATAGCTTTCAAGGTTGACCTGATACACATCAAGGGAATCTCAATGGACTCTGTTACGAACAGGATGTTCAGACAAGGCAGAACATCCGATTTATGTAACTATATTCTCCTCACAAGACTGAGATTTATGGATTAGAAGGACAGGACATTAAGTATCCGTGTTATCATTATCGTAACAAACCCAAGTTTGTGCTGTAAAACATGTATGTCTGCACAATTTGCACGTACGACTGATGTTTCATTTCAAACTACTCAAATAAGAGCACACTTTTTACCTTTATTACGACGAGTTATTGTTTATTTTAAAAGATTGGTTTTCACGTGTTGACATTTCTACTAACCAGTTGCATAATTCTAGTCATTCCATGTGAGAGGGATCGATCAAATGATGGATCAAATGACATGTCTAAACTCTAGTTAAACGCATACAGGTTGTGGGCCTTATAAAGTTTAAACCCCAGCAACAACAACCCATACTTGCTTCACGGTAATCATGCTACTGAAAACATTTATCACTTAGTTCTCACAGTTTAATTCCTCTCAAGTCATTTGAATTAATCTAGCTGACTAACGCGAGCATCTAATCTAGGTCCTTTATTTGCTGACCTTTTAGTCTGCAGTTGACATTTACGTAAGGGTCTTCTTCAAATGCAGGCAAGAATCGGATGTTCCTAACTTTTTAATCGTGTAATTTCTCCTATTAACATGTTATATGATGGCACTGGAAATTACGAAATCAAGAAATAAACATTTTATATGATAAATGACTCACGTTGTACGAAAACACATGCGATGTAAAGAATACTAGTTAAGAAGATCTGCAATAAAACCTTTGATTTATAATTCTATTAATAATGAAACAAATCATATCAAATTAGATAAGCTCATACGTGGATGTAAAAGGTACCTTTATAGAAGGATTCCAAGGAAACTGATCTTTTGTAATCACCACTTACGAACTCTAAATATCTATGTGCAACACTAAAAACGTGTCCTAGTCCTTTAAATTCCAAAACAAAATGAACACACTGTGACAATCTGTACTGAAGCAGCTGGATGTTCTTAGACTGCACGAAGTTTATAGGTCTACAACATTCACGACGTTCTTCGCGAGTCATTGATAAATCTTTGATGGGATTCTGGAAGGGTTGCAGAAAATTGAAATAAGGTGTAAAAGCTGTTATTTAGTAGTATCAAGTAAGATGCAAGTCAGTTACTAGCATTGTATTCAAGATGAAGTTTAGATAGGCATTTCACGCTGGATTGTCGCTCTTTCCCGGTATATTTCGGCGATTCTTGCATAAACCCACTTAGCATTGCATATCTAACCTCGCATAAATTCTTAGACAGTGAAAATATACGCTCATGACATCGGTCCTTTCGGTTGCAAAGATTCTTTCTTAAAATCAAACAATCAAAAAAGACCAAAAGAAATGAAAGAGGGACTTAAAAACCTTTATGCATACAACATACAGACTTACAGATAAAAGGTATACATACTTAAAGTTAATTAGTGCAATAATGTTCATAATAGTTCTGGCTATACTATGTCTTTTCTACACATCTCAATCGATTGTTATAGATTCTTCGTTATTGACGACATACCAGCACATGATTGATATGCATTCGAGTATTAAAGTAATTTTAATTTTATTCATTGTATTATTTGCAAAATTTTGCGACCAGCCTAGAGAAAATCGGACCTAAATTCATTATAGAGGAGACACTATACCAGAGACCAAAACGGCAGCCCCGGCATGTCGGCATGAAGGCGATTCAAGTTTTGCCATCTCACAATATACGCTTGACAGCCGTCTTACATTTGTATCTCGCACAACTAGGTTTTCTTTTCCTTTTCTCCGAATTGCCCCCCAAGTTGATACCAATCGGTCGCAATTGTGGTAACTTGGGCGCGTTGTTAATCCTACACAAATAATGATGACGTCTCCGAAAGCTGGTTCGTTAAAAGCTATGGCACTTTGCAGAGGGTACTGTACTTGCGATGAAAGATTTTTCTACCAATCGATGTATTTCGTTTCTCAAAATATACATGTAGATGTAACCACGAACCGCATGCAAGTATGACGATGGGGCTTTAAGATTACATAAACACATAAACTGTCAAAAAAAAGAAACCAACAAAAGTCATAAACATAGACCACAGCAAATGATAACGATTTCAAACCGTTTTTTCCCGGACACACAGAATGATAGCAGAGAGATTTATTAGTAACAACTGCACGTAGTCTTTTCAGAATTTCGTCTTATTTTACTTCATAAGTTCTTCACTGTTAAAGGGGCAGTAGCACGTTTTATTGATTATTTTCTTTTTTTAAATTTGTGACTGATAATAGTAAGTTAATGCTTAATGTATTATTCTGACAGTGTCAAAAATCTCATTACACAAGCCAATCATCTATAGTCAGAGGACAAAGTATGAAGATTCACATAAAATCCATTGGCGGCCATTTTGTGTGAACACCTTTAATTCAATTTGTGTAAGACAAAGGAATCGCATGGCTAAACTTTACGTTATATATTTGAATTATAACTGCTCCATTTAGTTTAAATACATTGTCTTTCAATCTGAACCATTTATTTTCATTTTCCTGACATCACCTTATATTCCCTCTAAAAACGTGCTACTGCCCCTTTAATAGATGGTGCTACAATTGAAGGTGCTACACATATACAAGAAACTTCTATCTTCATTATAACTTGCTAGACATTTGGCTTGTGCTCATCTTGACA
Organism: Steromphala cineraria; assembly: GCA_916613615.1. Taxonomy (NCBI): domain Eukaryota; kingdom Metazoa; phylum Mollusca; class Gastropoda; order Trochida; family Trochidae; genus Steromphala; species Steromphala cineraria. The sequence continues at coordinate 3,750,804 of OU744736.1, read as the reverse complement.
AGTTTGAATTATAAGAATTAAAAATGTTTTTAATGGAATAGAGTTAAGTTTTGGGTTTTCTTTTTTCATTTTTAAGACTTTCAATTAATGGTGCATGTGATACATCTGTTATAATATTTTTTTAAGGGAATTTTTCTAAAAATAAGATATTGTTCAAGGTTTCCTCGATTCTACATTAAAAATGAATGTATTTGGTTACCCAATCACATTAAAGCTTAGATGTTCTAACTTCAAAAAATAATTGACTTATATTTTCGGTATTGTTTTTGGAGCGTATACGACTGTTTTTAAAGAACAAAAGAAAAAGGAAAGTGTTTCATTACCGACATGTAATCAATTTGACGTAACATTACCCCTAATTGATTGATATTTCAAGTATGTTTTTTTCAAGGGCATAGTTAATTACCTTAAGTAATAATCTAAAATTCCCGCTACGGACGTCATATGTTATTGATATGGATAAGCTATAGGATTTGATATTTCTGGCTAATGAATATTTGCTCTTCAAAATTGCATTTCAGGGTAAATTATCTAAACTGAAATATTTACTTGAAGAATAACGAGTTATTAGCTATCACTGGATACATATTTTTATCAGAGTGTATTCATTTCATTGACCGAATTCTATATTGCAACCAAATTTATTACACACATACGTCATTCGTAGATTATGTAAAGAACATTCCTGTTAATGAATTATGGTTATCTCAAAAGAAAATCACGGAGTTTCACAAAGTAATTTTTTGTTACCATCTGTTTACCAGATAATGAGCATTCCCGGTATGGAAACAGTTCCTTTCTGTTGCTGACGTTGCTGTGTACGGCCAGTTTATGCACACGATAAAAATAGGTAGACCTTTCTTTTTGAAAGTACCTTAACATTGCATTTATTTATAAAACCTGCAATATCATATAAACTTGTGACTGTGTATTGTACAACACATCTATAGCCGTTTCTCTTAAAAGCTTCCGACCTTTAGAATCTATCTAAAACGTAAAAAATAACCTTTTGCCTGACACGATGAGTGGACAAGTCAGGAAACATTCACCAGAAAGGTTTCTGGGCCCACAAAAAACTTTCACTTTAAAATCAATTCAATTACTGTCTTGTTTAACACATATCATGTTTTCTTTCCATGATTAAAACGACACAGTCCGAGCGTGTTATTATTTATGTATGTTCATTTGAAATGTTCGTGAATGTATGAGACGAGACAAGAATTAAACATTATCTCTTTCATTCTGTTTACTGTTTTATAAATCCTTCGTTATCATGTTAATATTGTATCAAAAATAAAACCTTAATTCTACTACAAGTAAAATGAAAAATGTAAAAGTGGCATTTCGAAAGTTCACAAGTTTGCGGACCGGGGGTTAATTGGACAACTCTTTGAGTCTCGAAAAAAGAATCGGTAATTGTGTGCAAGTGCCTGTGAAGAGCGTTTGATGAATGCCCTCCAATTGTCAGACATGATCCAGATTTGCTTTCGAATACAAGCAATTACTTCCCATGTCACAGTAAAAGGGATGTTCTCTTTAATCGTGACTTCATTAAAACATTTATAGAAAACAATTTGAAAACCATCCTAGCTATAGGCTACTGTTAATTTTCATTTTCCTACCCCAAAGGCGTATATATTGCATGGAAAGTATATTGCCTCCTTGAGTTTCAAGTTCCTCATGTAAATTTTATCATCTCTAAAATCAACCCTGTTGATTTAATATCTTACAACTTTACAATGACCAATGACGAACCAGTTGCCAGGACTCCTTCCGACATTTGCCTTGACTTATATTAGTTTTGTGAGGCTCTCATAAATATTTCATGACATTTTCAGCTCTCCGTGACATTTTGTAATCTGAAGGTATAAAGATAACCCATTTGATGAATACCTCACTATGTTATCAATATGTTTGGTTTTAGAACGCTTAATCACAATAAAATCATTATCACATGTACATTTCAGTCGGAGGATCTTTTGATCTATCAATAATGACAAGTTGTAAGCCAAACTTTCTATTAATAACATATATCAAACCTTTAAATATTTTGTTCGATCTTTTGTCGGGAAGGTTTCAATTTATAACATAAATCAGACGTTTATTAAACGGTTGCATTTGAGCAGAATCTGCCCATAATTTGAAATCTCTGTGCATCGCTTATCATGATCAAATAAAACCTAAACAAAAGGTATATGTTCAAATAATCAATGATATATTGGCACTGTTTATCATGAAATAAACTATTTCCTAAAGTAACCACAAAATAATTATCACTAATAATGGCCCCAACAGTCCTAACACCTTGATATTTAACCTGACGTAAAACGGAAACAAGAGAAACAATTGTTATGCTGATTGATCAATGATACATAAAACACAAACATTACGTTGGTTATCAGAAGTTTTACAAATTACATATTTCCCTTTATGAGACCACTGGGTGTGATGTAGCTGTTTTTCTTCTCAAATTTCAGCATTAACACCATCATTGCTTCACCCCAATGCAATATATTACGGATAAAGGGATCAGAAGGCTGATTCAATATTGGAAAGCATTAAATACACACATCATTGCCTCTACTTTCACCGCAAAAACTGAACAAATTGCTATCGATCTTGAATAATTATAGAAAATATTTCTTCAAATTTCTGAATAAACGTTAACCGAATCTAATAATTACTGCAACGACATATCATGTTTATTTTCCGAGTTAAACCCTTACCGATCTTCAAAGCATTATAGATTTTATAAGGCTTAAACTTGAAAAAGCATCACTTTAATTTTAGTGTATACATGTGTGTGCATGATCAACAAGATTAACATTTCCTTAAAAATATGAGGGCTTAACTGAAATATTTCTCAATATCATATATTTATAAAATAATACGTGTATGTGTAACCATCTTTACAATATTTTGAAATCGACTCTGTTGATGGTGTGTTGATACCTTGCTGATGAGGTTCACGCTACAAAAACACATTAACATATAAAACATTAAAATATGCACGTATACCCTTTAATGAAAATTAGTATTAAAAAACTGAACAAAACTGTCGTACTCTAAGAATGATAAAGCTCTTATTCCGAAAATCTTTATTATATTGATATATCCATTTCAGAGAAATTGACGGTATGTAATAAAAAAAATATAGGAGAAAGGTTAATCATCAGTAAATCGCAAATGTGTTTTCAAGAACCCTCGTTCTATATTGAAATAACAAGACTAAATATTCATGAACAATTTATTGTTAATCATTTTAATTTTGGAGACGTCATTGTCGTGTCAGTCCCATTTTGTAGACCATTTTTCACTATTAAAGAATTACAAAGTTGCGGTTCGTTTTGTTAACATTCAACATAAACTGCATTGTTGTTGCATAAAATGGCACATTTTTACACAAAAAATGTAAAATATCTTTACTAGAAGCACTTACGTTTTTGGGGATAGAAATACCATGTTTAACGGGCTCTTAACAACTGCACTTTATAAAAGAGAAAGGAGGAGAAAGCTAATGAATGAGAGATAATGAAAGTTCTTTGGATATTTTTCAAGGTTGAAGTTTAGGGCGTCCTGACATTCAAAGGATAGCAGGAAAATTTCGTTTTGAAATACGGACTCAGTGTCTGTTACTGGAAGTCCTCAGCTCTATCTTTCAACTAAATATGGGGAGAAAGCTAAACATATACTTTTAACAGTAAAATGTTCCTCTACTAAGTAAAAGAATAGCTTCGCTAAAATACACTGAAACAAACTATAGAGATGTGGTTTATATTGATAATAGTAGGGAAAGTTATTTGAGCTTCTAGCGGAACTAATCTAAGATCTATTGTGTTAACGTTCAGGTCGAACATTTTGTCCTTTGCTTATTCCTTATATCTTAATGTTTGGAGTGTAATCCTCTACAAACATATTGAAACAGGGACTGGCAAAACTGAGGCAAACACGTAAAACATGTTCAATTATACCAAATGAAATTCGATTCGCAACGTTATAAAACACACGTTTTATGTTTCACAGGGCAACACACGAAAACAATTTAACAATAATGTAGCAAAGACGTTTTCTGGACATTAATTATGAACACCATAAGTGTTTTCTATTAAAATTGGACCTGAGAACAATTAAGTTAATGGATCCTTTTAGCAGCTCATCCTACACAGGTTCATGTTTCATTTTAAGGTTCCCTTTAGATTTACATAATCCCTCCTAAACAAATTAGTTTCAAGAAACCAGAATCTTTATTAGTTTTCATGATGCTATTGTCAAATTAGATATTTGTAATTATTGACTGCATTGCTCAAGATAAATCAGTTACATTTTCATTAATTTCGTATTAGTAAAATGCATGGAAATGGCATTCTAGAAGTTGTAATTGTAATCAATACGAAAAATGAGATAATGAAATTCGATGACCATATCTTCCGGTGATCTTTTGTTATGCAGTTTATTGTGAATCGTTATTTAATGTTGTAATTACGATGTCTTTATCAAATAGGTTTTGTAGCAGCAATTAGTGAGGTCAAGCATGCACCATGTTATCATTGTTATTTAAATTTGATGTCGAACATAAATACACAGAAATCCCTGTAAATGACCCCATGTGTTGCCGAAATTATTAAAACGATGAAATCCAATGGGTAATGTAGTGCAAACAATTAGCTAAGACGCAGTTATTTTGTGGTAGAAGCTTTCAAAACTATGCCCTTGATTGCTTTGCAAAAACGAAACGGATTATGTTAAAAATTCACTTAAAGTTAAAAGATTCATTGTTCCTTTACACATTTGTATATAACTCTTCACAGTCAAACATCACAATAATGTTTCGGGTCTTATTTCATGCTTCATAATTCATCATCAACCTTAAATACGAGTCATAGGGAATCCTTTTCACTAGGTCAGTTTAACTGTGCTTATGTTTTACTCGGAGTTCAACACGGGATATTCAAATCGAAATTTTAAGAAACTCGTATTTCCAAAGTTGTACCTCATCTGTCTATTACCTTATTCCAATATTCTAAAAATCCAAACATCAGCCATAAAACAGCTTACATTATGCAAATACGTGATCCTTTAGGTACACATATTTGGATTGCAAACGATTCTATATCAAAAGTCCACACCAATTGTTTCCTGTTGTCTTCTTCCAGGTCACCTGACGAAGTCAATGTTGTATTCGGGCTCTTCTGACAAATGCATTACCAAAACAGAATCGAACCAATGGCCTTACATACATCTCAGCGTCTTTTTGTAAGAAAGTGGAGTATTTGCGGCAACCGGCTTTGCTTAAAGGGTTTCACAAAAAAACCCGACCTTTTCTCTCTCACTTCAAGTATCGACACCTACTGCTACCTTTCGGAAATTTCTCTTCCACTGTCAGAAACATTTTCGATTTTTTTTAAGGGATCTTTCGGGGAATTTTAAATTTTTTAAAACGTAGTTAGGTTTGTAAAGTTGTAAGCTATTACTAAAAATTCTGATATTGTTCAACCTAGAGCAAACACTTTTTATATGAATAATATCCTTATTTATCACAGTCTATTTGAATATTTGAATGACAGCTGTATCATGGTATCCAAGGGAGTGAATGGTATGTATTGTCAAGTCTCCATGTTGACGTCGGAAAGCTTCTTTGAGAGCCATTTTAGAAGTTGGAATTACAACAAGGCATACAACTGTTCAGCGTGTTTAGACTGAATGGATAGTAATAAAATATTAGGTGAGAGACTTTTGTGTGAAATATTCAATCATTGATTTGTCCCTTTCTTTACGCTTAAATGATATACATAGACACAACATCACGTCTGATTATTGTGAAATGATGACTTTGCTTCTCGAAAGTTTGAATAGAACTATTGGTTCTAAACTTTGTCAGTAAGTGACTAATATATGCGTTACGTGCTAGACAAAGAAATTACAGACTTCTTTTTGGTGTAATTCGATTCATACACTGGAAATGTTGTCTATCATAAGTGTTGCTTGAATTTCATGTTCAAGACTGAGTCTGTGATCACAACTGAATCTCGCAAACAGATATTCAATCATCGACATGCATTGTCCTACAATTATAAACTTACTTTGATGTACCTTTGCAACGTTAGGTACTTAATAGCGTAATATGTCAGGTTAGCTTCATGACATTAGCGATCACCTAACAACGGTAATCAAATACTTTTGTATCTGAAAGACATGAAAATTCTTCTTTTGTTACGATCAATTGTCTGGATGTAATAATTTATCAACGGTTTCTAAAAACATATAATAAGAATGATTGATTAGTGCTGCATCATATCAAGGCATTTATTCCAATCGTCTAGACGAAACGTCGAGGTTTTAACAAATCATTGCTATTAACCAAATGATGATCACTCAGCACTGTGGTACAATAATTGAATTGATGCCTCTTCATGAAACTGTGCAAACAAACAGAGTAAGAAGAGATAATGTGGTCTCACATCACCATTATATACATCAATGATCAACACTGTAAAAGATGATGTCCAATGCTAAGTATGTAAAAATACTTATGTCTACAGGATGATTGTATCTATTTTAACGTGATTATAATTATCAAATGTGAGGGGCACGGATTGAACAAATTATACAATTCTGATTGTATGTTCTATACTAAAGCAAAATTAGCAATTGACATCTTAAAAAGTATAAATCAAGGTTAGAATTATAAATCATTAAAATTGCTCTATTATGACAATTTAATTTATTTCTGTCCACTCATTCAAACACTAACCTGCAAATCCTGCATTATCTTGAGTAAATGAACTAAAACTTAAGCATTGCAATCTTAGTACAAAAGAACATAATTTTGCAGAGATTTGTGCATTTTTGTCAAAGATCGGAATTCAAAAGAGTCCAAAAACATTGTTTTATTAAAGTTGTGAATTATTCATTGTCCTTGTCATTTCGAAATATTTTGGTGAAAAATCTATAATATAACCTAATGTTTACAAAAGATATTTTGTTGCATTTTTCTACGAAGAAATATGAAAATAGGAGAAGACAGGACAGTAGAAAATCTTATTTTCCAATTTTGATACTTCCTTCAGTGAATGCCAGAATGATGTACAACATTTGCAAAGTTTTAATAAAATGTAAATATGATCCATTAACAAGTCTCTTTCAGAAATGATGTTGTGGGGGTAATGGAACAGGAGAACGATTTGAAAGGCAGTGTTGAGCGATTAAAATGCTCCATTAGATATATTTTACGTGAGTTAAAGGGGCAGTAGCACGTTTTAAGGGGGAATATAAGGTGATGTCAGGAAAATGAAAATAAATGGTTACAAATGAAAGACAATGTATTTAAACTAAATGGAGCAGTAATAATTCAAATATATAACGTAAGGTTCAGCCATGCGATTCCTTTATCTTACAAAAATGAATTAAAGGTGTTCACAAAAAAATGACCGCCAATGGATTTTATGTGAATCCTCATACTTTGTCCTCTGACTATGGGTGATTGGCTTGTGTAATGTGATTGTTGTCACTGTCAATATAATACATTAGGCATTTACTTACAATTATAAGTGCAATTTTTAAAATATAAAATTATCAAAAAACGTGCTACTGCCCCTTTAAGGACATTTCTGAGATGTTAACTAAGAGAGCAAAACACTTTGAAAACATATATGTCTTTAATTAAAAAAATTAAAGATAGCTTTCTGTCTGCAACAAATCTAGCTTCCTGTAAACTAATGTTATATAACAAAAACCGTTGCTGTGATATATTTACTCTCGGCAATGTCAGAACTTAAAAGGCTCGTTTGTTAATTTATCTTATCATTTTACGAAGTTGGTTTTTTCAAATGATAGAGAAAATAGTGTGATAGAGTGATAATAAGCAATTTTATGTTATATTTGGAGTTTCAATGTTCCGCTCAATTAAAGGGGACACACTAATGGGGATGATAACGTGTTATCGAGTGGCATATGATAAAATCCAGAACGACCGTCGTGAACTAATGGAGACATTTTCTCTCTATTGATCTTTTCTTAATGGTCAATCCTTTTAGCATGAAACTATTAATCTTATCCCCTTTTACTAAGATGATATTTTCTTTGGATATACAATACCGTTTTCATTAAGGTTTTGTCATCAAGCACGCCCGTACATGTACATCGTCAAGAGATATGTCTTGCTTTTACAAATATACTAATTGTTTACTTGAAACGTTTTACTTACTCTGAGTTGATCTTTAGAATATATATAAAGTGGGTGGTAACCAGCGGTTCCCCATCGATTAGCCTTGTGACATGTTGCAAACCTTATTGTTAGTGGATAAAGGTTCCAATCTCCATGGTTGTTCTTGAGGACAGGTAAAGGATAAGACAATATGTTAAAACTATACCGATTAAACACAAAAATACATGAAAGTGTTTTCTCTGATTTTCAAAAACACAAGTTTCATCTCCTAATTCCTTCACATTAATTGTCGATATGATGGCATTCATACCCTTCTATTAAAGTTTTTTCTATTGATTCTAGTTGTTTAATTTCGCCGTTGTAGGGTATGAAAAAGTCTTTGATTGTGACAATCTCTGTTCCTAATCATTCTTGGTAATGGTTTGTACATAGGTCGCTACTAGATTGATAGCAGAGTTCATATCTCTAATTTCTCAAGGAAGACAGACCGTAGTTGTGTCAATACAATTTATTTCACAAAATCACGTTCCTTATTGACCAATTTAGCGATGCTTCGACTGATTACAAAGCAATATAGAATAATCGTTTCAGGGTTGACGTCACAGACTTGTTTTTTATGTTTTATTATAGGATTTACACACAATATGAGGATAAGAGAAAATCTACTCATTTTTACAATGTTATCTATAGAAGAATCTACTAGGGAATGAGAGGCCTGAATATTATAGTTGTTAAGCAAATTAGTTCATCAATTGTCAAGAATAAACTCGCACTATGTGAAGGAGAATGCACGAGAAGGAGTGGATTACGCTAAAAAGGTGGTGAAATATCATATAAAATTCCACGATTTTACAAATTCCGAGTCGAATCCTTTTCAATCGAAAACACTTTTAATTGATCCTAATAGTTGCTCTAGAGCATTAAAGTCGATAAACTGCTCCGCTAATCGTCTTAGAAATGGGCTCATTCAACTGCCGCTCGTGACTGAAAATCAAACTTTTCAAAACGACAAAGCTGATATTACCTGGTACTTATGTCATTATACTCTTGAAGGAGAAGTAATGAGTATAATTTTTTCAGAAATCTATATCCTAAAACCTTAATACTTATTACGTCAGGCCATCTAAGCCTCGTCATAGAATTAGCTCCGGGAATAACCATTAAGTTATCCAGGTAATCATATAGTCTATGATTTAAGTGTTTTGTACCTGTTAAAAGTACAAATGAATATCAATGCTTTTACCTATAGGCTTTTAATAATGACAAAAGGTTTGATTGAAACATTTGAACATTCTCCAAATTAGAATCTCTTCTCCATGTGCATGGATGATTTACAATTTCTAAAGAAAATGGCAGAGAATGAATATGGGTACAGATTGGAAGTTATAGGATAACAAATAATACAATTGATATTTACAAAAAGGGGTGCCAACCTTGAAGATTTTTTTAAAGATTGCACATTAACTCAATCCCTTTTAGTATTAATTACGCAAATGTGTTCCTGTCTATTCAATCAGTATCCACAAAAGTGCTCTGGTCGACAATTGAAACAGTACGAAGAACCTAATCATCTCTAGAAACTGAAACTCTTAGTCTAACGGAAATAATGAGCACATTTCTAAGCACGTTTTGTTCCCATTACCAGATATCTAAACTCCTCTGGGTAGTACATGTATGTCTTATTATAGGCACTGCGTGCTTAAATATTCCTATTTTCACACAGTAATACGTGGGCGTTTGTTTGACGTAAGCATGCATACCAAAGTGAACAAAGTGTCAAAGTAAAGGGTTTTACTCATTCGTGGTACCAACCAAATATATCAGGAATATGATAAGTGAAAGTATGGACACTAAACAGTTTTTCCTAATCGATTCATTGCTTATCATAGAAAGGGACGTATTGCTTGCATAGTCCTGCATAGTACTTGTGAGCTTAAGCACGTCATGAGACGCTCAGCATTTACGACAGGAAAATAGTTTTTCGCGTTCATTGTACAAAGTACCACAGTGCAAATGAGGTCGCTTAAGTTTATTATAATGTTCTAGAGTCATTTTTAATATGTTTATTATCTTTTTATTTATTTAACAGAATGTTAAAATACTTCGAATATCCGAAAACATCAAACTTTAAAGCTGGCCAAGCTGATACATCCTTGTACTGAACGAGACTACCTTCTTTGGAGAGAAAAAGGAGCATTATTCGATTTGGAAGGTACTTGGTCTGTTTCTATGTATGACTGTCATTATAAATCAATTACTTAGGGACTTATCTGCTACAGTTTGTTCATTTTGATTGAATTTAGATCTTTTTTTTTATTATACCTACTGTCAACAGGTTTTAACAAATAAATTGAACTGTCGATCTTGATTTTAAAGGGGCAGTAGCACGTTTTTAGGGGCAATATAAGGTGATGTCATGAAAATGAAAATTAATGGTTCCAAATGCAAGACAATGTATTTAAACTAAATGGAGCAGTAATAATTCAAATATGCAATGTAAAGTTTAGTCATGCGATTCCCTTTTCTTACAAAAATTGAATTAAAGGTGTTCACACAAAAATGGCCGCCAATGGATTTGTGTAAATCTTCATACTTTGTCCTCTGACTATGGGTGATTGACTTGTGTAATGAGATTTTTTTCACTGTCAAAGTAATACATTTAACATTAACTTACAATTATCAGTGAAAATTTTAAAATATAAAATTATCAAAAAACGTGCTACTGCCCCTTTAAAGGATTGCTGTTTGATTTATTTAAACATATTTATTCACGAGAAGGGATTGGGTACAAGTTATACCAACTTAATGAAACCCTCTCCTATTTACAATGTTGACATAATATATTGAAACGTTGAATACAATATGTACAGTGATATACATGCATATAGACGATGGGTATATTTACAAATGGACAAGGTATAGAAAGTAAAGAAAAAGCAAAAGATACATAATGTATAATACTGGGAAATAGGCAGGTTACATGTATGTTTTTATTTATCAAATCTCTCAGTAAGAGATATGTACTTTTGTACTTCTTTAAAAATGTGTACGTTATCATTATAGGAAAGATCTGGACATCCATTTAACAACAAATCTAAATTTACCTGTGCTCTGTTGTTGCAAATTAATCTAATGTTTGGAAACATTTGATTTCTTATATTATAATACATAATGCATTCAATGAAATAATGATGAGAATTTTCACAAGCAGATTTGCAATTGCATTCAGGGTGGTCTGAGAGACCTATTCTATATAAATCATCATTTAATTTGCTACTGGAATATCGCAACTGTGTATGAATTATGTTGAGTTTTCTTTTACCAATTGAGAAATAAGTTGGTGCTTTAAATTTTCTTGGAGAAGTATATAATTTAAAACTATTAATAGAATCAGCTTCCCTAATGTACAATGGGAGGTTATTCCACAGTTGTGAGCATGATGGGAAAAATGATTGACTGTAGAGGTTAGTGCGGCAATACGACACGGAAAGATCACGAACGTTTCTAAGGTTATACTTAGTCCTAGTATTAACATGTTGTGGCATAAGGTCACAAAGATATGATGGAGTATTATTGTTATATATCTTATAAAATAATGATAGTTTACGATATATTCTTCTCTCTTTTAGAGACTGCCATCCTGTTTCATAAGTAAGAGATTCTCTCGTAGCATACTTAGGTAATCCCGTAACTATTCGGGCGGCCTCAAACTGAACTTTTTCAATTTTATCGGTTAACTCTGCTGAACAACCATCCCATAGTTCACAGGCGTATTCAAGATGTGGTCTTATAAATATTATATAAATCTTGTTGAGGGTATCCCTATTTAACATAAACTTTAATTTTCTCATAGAAGAGATCATTGAGGATGTTGTCTTCACAATGCTATTAATATGATTGTTCCATTTACCATCAGATGAGAATATAATTCCAAGATGTTTATGGGATTTTTCAAAACGTACAGACTGATCTTCAATTCCAGGTTAAGATTTTCACATTTGTTCTTAAGACTAAACATAATTGCCCCTGTTTTGCTTGGATTGTAGGTAACAAGCCAGTGTTTAGCCCAACATGATAATGTTTTGAGATTTCTGTTTAGCGTATCCTGCATAAGCCCGTGATTGATTGAGGAAAATCCCATTGATGTATCGTCAGCGAATAATCGTGCAGCACAATCTAGTTCATCTGCAATATCGTTAACAAAAACAATGAACAAGAACGGACCAAGAACTGACCCCTGGGGTACACCAGCGGATAATGTTTGTGAATTCGATAAAGAACCATTTAGAAAAACCTGTTGTCTTCTCCCGCTTAGATAACATCGTATCCATTTCAGTAGTCCCTCACCTATACCGTAACATCCTAATTTGTGAATCAAACCTCTGTGCCACACTCTGTCGAATGCTTTAGATACATCGCAAAATACCATACAGTAATCTTCTCGTCTATCTAACGCATAGCAAATATTGTTATATAGCTCTATTAATTGATGAGTGGTAGAATGTCCAACTTGGAAACCTGATTGATATTTGAATAACAACCGATTGTCTAGAAAATAGTTAGATAAATACTTTAAGACAGTTCTTTCAAATATTTTCCCCAAACAACTAATTACAGAAATTGGTCGGTAATTACTACGGCTAGATTTATCTCCTTTCTTATAAAGAGGCATCACATGTGCTTCTTTCCATCTATCAGGGTATACACCTGCAGATAGGGATTTATTGAATAATAAACAAAGGGGTATACTAACAGATTCTGCAATAAACTTCAATAGTTTGTGACTTATTCGATCAGGACCGCTTGCCTTGTTAACCTGCAAACATTTGATAATATCAGCTATTTCACATGCATTTATAGCCAAATTGTCAAGTGTACTATCCGTGCGCTTTTCGAAGAAAGGGAGTGTTTTGTCCATATCATCTAATTTACAAATTGAGGCAAAGTAAGAATTTAATGCTTCCGCTTTGTCAAAGTCTGAAAATATACTAGGGATTTCATTAGAGTCGCTACATAATGCCGGAATAGGGGTAATTGAACCAGATTCTTTGATAAGACTTCTTAAAACTTTCCAATATGAGGGTTTGTTTTCTTTGCTCAATTCGGTTATAAATTCATCAATATTCGAAAGATACTGTTCCTTTGCATAACACTTCATGTTGTTAACTTTGTTACGTTGTTTGTGGTACAACAATATATCCTTACTCTTATTAGTTCTTTTGGCTTTTTTTCTCAACCGATTGAGTTTTCTTGATTCCCGTCTTATTTCTGAGTTATACCATGGTTTATCATTAGGGCGAATTGTCACTGTTTTAGAAGGAATGCATTCATTTATATATTTGCCTAAATGATAGTAAAATACATTTGTTGCTTGATCAATATCTGCACTATTTGTTATCAGATTATTCCAATCTGTATCACGGATGTAACTATTCAATAGTTCATAATCACCTTTATCATAACACCATACATCTCTGGTATAACATAACGACATAGAAATAGCAGTGTTAATCGCAATAAATGTGCCTCTGTGGTCACTAATATCTCTGTCAAAATCGACTACGCCACTATCATACATTTCAATGTCATTGCTGATTAAAATAGGATCTAAAAGGGTTCGACACGTTCTACTGATACGTGTCGGTTCCTTTATGACATTGCACAATGCCTTTCTGCTCATAATCTCTTGCAAAATTGAAAGTTTGGCTGACAGAAGATTCTCATTCAGATCACCAACCAGAACAATTTTTGATGTATAATCAAGTGAATTTTCAATAGACGTTTCTAATCTCTCCCAAAATGTTTCGTTCTTTCCCGGAGGTCTATAGGCTGCACAAAGCATGATAGATTTTTGTGGTAAATGTATTTCTAACCAAATTGTTTCGTCACAATTATTTTCTAGTTCAAAGTGTCTTTTGAAAGTAAGACTATTTTTTACATAAATCATGACACCCACACCAAAAGCATTTCTATCTTTACGTAATGGTTCGTGAAAGGAATCCCATGTTAAATCTGCATTAATTATAGAATTATCTAAATGAGTCTCGGTGAAACAAATGATTTGGTTTTCTGATAAGCATTCGTTTAAGTGATCTAGTTTGTGCCGCACGCTTCTCGTGTTGAGGTGAAAGATTTGTAAGCTTTTATCTAGTGATTGTGTTACATCATGCACGGGGCCAGGGTTCAATTCTATGTCACCAGAAAGCATAAGTAACAATAGAAATAAAACGAGCACATTGGTGTTACCTAACGACGCGGTCACAAAACAAAGAGCACAAAATACGATCCACGCTTTACACTCTGAATTTAAGATACAACATGATGATCTGAAAAGACTTAAGATATAAGTGAATACATTTACGCGTGATTTTTTAACTTTCGACCTTAATCTATGCGTGATTTTGTAAAATATTCCAATGACAAATCGATGTTGGGTTATGTCATTTCCCATGCTTACAACATTAGTGGTATTTTGATATTTACGAAGAATGTAAACCTGCTAACAATTGACGATAGAGATGTAGAGGGTAGATATATACAGCACAAATAGGGTGTAGGAACAAGAAAATGAAAATGGTAGAATATGAAAAATATATACACAATATAACACAATATGATATATGTTCAAGGTCAATGGACTAATATAACTAGTTGGTGGATGGTTTAGGATGGTAATACACAACTATATTGGGTAATACATATGAATCTGGTGGTTAAAACAAGTTACAACATTGTCTACTAATACATGAGTGACGGAGATAATGCAAAAATACTTATGTGATTACTATTTATGTTTTTAAGCATGGACATCATCATTACTTACTATTTTTTGCAATCCTTGATTATCCAATATCTTAATCCTAAATCAAAAGTCACAAACTTAGCGGCGGTATCTGTCCAAGTCACAATCACTCTTGATCTCTCTGATCATTCCTTCTGGCTGTTCTTCCACAAAGATTCTGCCGTCTCTTGTCCACGTTCCAGAGAAGCACCTGTTCTTAATTTGCTTAAATTGCTGTGTGTTGCATTTGTACATGAGACACAATATGAATATCGACGTTTGTACCTCAATGCCTGGGAACATGTTCTATATCATAACAGACTTTGTTTGAATGGATTAAATGTCAAATTCATAACTCTGAAGCAAACGATATTGTAAGTTTTAACAATACACTCCTTTCGAAATGTTACTAAAAGCAATTTTAGACAGAGAAAGAGAACTTGAATATTTTCCCTTTATCTTGTCGTGTCGGTACTTAAAAATAAGTACCTATGTAAACATGTAATCCCCGTAAGTTTGAAACTCAGGAGAAAAGTGTAACACCTTAAGGAATAAGTCTCCATTTTCAAACTAATTGTCAGAAAATGTTTCGTGCAAAACTGATGGGAAAACTGTTTTTGATCGTTCTCTACTTATGATTGGCTGATTTACCTTAAATTAACAAGGGACAGTTTACTATTTCAGGCTATTTTGACATCTTTGACAATAAGTACCAAACTTTTTGTGATAGTTCACATAGTGTCAGCACTGACTATCAGCAGCATTATTGTATGTATACATGTATATAACGACTAATTTTAACAATTGTTAAAAATGTTCACAGTGTTCTTTCATCAATGTAATGATAGAAGGGAATTGTTGTACTCCAAAGGATAAGATTATATCATAAATTGTTGCATATTAGCAATGAACAATATAGGCAGCTCTCTTTATTTGACCTTTAATAACTATAACATACCGTTGTTTCAACTTACGATTTTATCAGGTACAACATTCAGATGTTGGAGAATTGAAATTGACTCATAAAAGCCGATTAACTGTCCTTAGTGGACACATCGTGTCTCACCAACTTATTGAACCATAGGTAAGGAAAAAAACCAACATTTTAATAAAGTGCTAAATATCGATGAGTTCATTGACATTGATGCCAAAGAACCCCTATATGAGATACTTGATCGTTTTTCTATGGACATTATGTAGTTGCATCGAGTTCATTATTGACAAAACATAATGACTTTTAACGCTGCCGTCTTGTGTATTGACAGAACAACTAATATAATAATTCATTTCTAACACTTAGCATGACCTTGAACTTCTACAAAAATTATCCAACCTCATTATAAAACTCGTGTATAGATTATGCAACAGAAGTAAATCTCTAATACTTGTCATTCTAAGGGCTATAAAAATGTGCTATCTGATTTGTATCCTGATCCGAAGTCCGATTAATTTACCATTCCTTCCTCACACTTTGCTTTCTTCCCAATACAGGTATATATACTATATTACATCTCAAGCAATTATTTTGGATTTAAAAAAGTCATTATTTTGTCCTTCTTTCGATCATACAAATAAATGGATCCTTTTATGCGTAAATGTATTCCTGCTTAACAAAAGTTTGCTAGATTACTTCAAATTTCAGTGAAGATTATGTCATACACTAACCCTCAAAACCCTCTACCTTTTTTCTTTTAAATATCGTTTTAACTTTTTTAAGCTGATTTCTAAGTTTTATGAAAACAGACCGCAAAAACGTTACATGTTGTTCAAATCAGAAAAGGAACGTGATTTTCATGATTTTTGTTGAAAATTGAGAAATCACGTTTTTTTGGATTTCTGCTTCGCATGTTCAATATTGTAATTGAGATAGCTAGCGATCCATTCACGAGTGATCCAGAAAATAGAGAACAACTTTTAAAATGCCACGATTTACCCAAGAACAACATGGTAGAGCCATGGGTAGGAAGGACATGGGTGCATGATAAATGATCTATTGCAATACAACTGAAGTTTGATGATGTGCAATTGGTTCAGCATTCGATAAAAACTTGCTAGATGGAAAACCATATCTTGTTATTTTTATGTGAAATTTCAAAAGTGTGGACAGTTTCTTTGGGGTAAGTTTATGGTGTTCGTTTAAGTTCGACTAATTCATCAACATTTCAGCAGTTATAGAATGGTGATGACCAATTATAGGTTCTCAAAAATGATGACTTTATTAACAGTGTGACGATGGAAAAAAGATTCTCTAATGATTCTTTAGTTCAGCGGATTTAAAGTTTTAATCTGATCCAATTTCAGTTTTGACATTGTCATTCAGATCATCCTGTTTTGAATCCTATGATTCATAAGCTTAATGTTTGTATTCTCCATCCATGGCTAACATCGATATCTACATATGGTCTTGCGCATAATTGATTACAGATTTCAACTCTCCTTTGTTCAGCAGCTCAGATCGTTTCAATGTGTCAATAGAATATATTGTGAAATATTGACTGATATTGATCATTTGCCAAAGCTTTCAATGAATACAAAGCAGTGATTTCAGATAATGGTTCAGTTGTGTTTAATGTTTAAAGTACTTAAAGACGCTTTGCTAAATAAACACCTCCCTTTCACTATCTGAGGACGCTTATAAATCTTTCAAAGATTAAATGAGTTTAAGTATTATCATTGCAATCTTCCAAATTCGATGTACTTTAGTCTAGATAATAGATGTGATGCTTGAAACAGGGGGGGGGGGGGGTGATCCTGTTAAGAATACTTCGAATGATTTTACAACCTAAACTTAAGCTATAGGACGTTCTTGATGCCCTGGTCAACCTGCTCATTAAAGTCCTATATATCAACTCAACGACAAAGATAACCCCACCAATAAATCAAACATAACATGACTTCGTTTTGCAAATCTGAACTTATCGATATCCTCACTTTGTTCATTCATTCATTCATTTTCATCAATGTCAATTTGACAATTTTTATTATTCCTATCAACCCAAATTGAGAGATACCTATGTATGTAAAACAGATGAAAATTTACAAACGACACCATATCATATGATGGTCAAGCAAAAACAGGCATTAAGTGTTCAATAACACAATTTCCGATAGTAACTATACACACAACAACTTAATTAAGCTTCAAGTTGGGGTTTCTTCCTGGAAAAAGGAGTTTTTGAAAATGGCTTTGTGCTACATTAACACAGGTTTTGATTACTCCATTATGCTCTTACTTTGCCGAAAAGTAGGTGGAATTATCACATGCACCATCCTTTGTTCCTGATCCTATCTCACTAATGGTTTGTACATAGAGTTCTATAAGTTGGTAAACAATACTACATCTCAAATTTCGCCAGGAGCGTTGACTGTTGAGTGTGTAAATACAATATGGTTCACAATATCACGTTCCTTATTGACCAATTAGTCCCGATTTCAATAAATTGACGACTTTCGGGATTAATTGATTCTCTGTTGACGTCACAACCTTTTTTAAACCTTTTGGGAATGGTTGAATTTTTATGGCTTTTTGCTACAGTAGAGACGTCCAAGGACACTGGTTAACGGCCAATATCGCGTCTTCTTTTATGACCGTAATCTCATTATAATTTTGTGTGCTTATTTATGGGTTTGCCTCATTCTTGGTTTACCTGAAGATTCCATTCTCTTCCAACAGAGGTTGCTCAGTCATCTCACTGTGATCTAGCCTCTGTTCTTAATAGCCAAAATCCCTGGGTTCCGGGACATTGCCCTAAATTCCAAAGCAAGATATCTCATTTTTTGTGAGCATTCTCAACGACCGTACGATCACATTGACAATATTATGAAAATATTTGAAAAATTCAAATACAAGTTGTTGTTTTTTTATGAAGATAAAAGGAAGAGTTATCTTCCCCTGGATGTTAAATTCGTTTTGCGGAATGGCCAAGGCTTTGCTGAAGACCACTTTGAAACGGCGTCGCCGACTGATCAACTAACTCCATTTAGGCTTCTACCTTTTTACCCATGTATTTGGCTAATCAGAGGATCATGACTGTTTCTTAAGAAATCTAAGACTCAATAAGAATGCTAATAACGTGGCTCTGGGTGAGTATCAATACATGAGTAGAGTCAGTTACTGGTGCAGGCTATTTCATATGCAACCTCATATAGTCATGCTGAGATGATAGTGGGAAGAAAACATGGACCAATAACATCAGGGCTATACTATATCAATATGGATTCGGATTGTGTGGATTAATCAGGAGATTGGTGATACCAACGCACTTTTAAATATTTTCAAACCAAGGTAACAGGAACTGGCATTCATCTCTTTTAGATTCCACTAAATTTAACTATCATTCCCAATACAAGTCACTATTCAATGCTGAATAATATCTTATTTCATCTGAAATCCCATTATATTATAAAACAGCCATTGCAAAATTTAGGTGTGACATCCATAGACTAGCCATAGAAACTGGACGCCTTTCTAACATCCCAAGAGAAGAAAGACTGTGTTCATTCTGTTTTTCAAATAATAAATCCTTTATAAAAGATGAATATCATGAAATGATGATTTGTGATAAATACAGCCAAGAACGACAACACTGCTTCCCTGATTATTACTTTAGCCAACCAACTCGCAATAAGTTCTTAAACTTAATGTCAACTCAACATAAAAAGACACTTTTTGAGAAATTGAAAATTATCTTAGTAAAGTATTCAAATAACTCTTTACTATAATGCTGTTTATTGTAAACTATATAAGCATGCGATGTTCAACCATCCTCGATAATCCAGCGCTTTCGTTCCGATAAATCTACACTACAAGCCCTGGAAAACTTAACGGGGTTTTACCTCAAACCCAATTTCCTCCCTTTGCAATGACTCAGCTAAACGCTTGTTTTTTAACAATCAATTGGATCACTTCTAAAACTAGTTTTCTACCTCTAACTATACCTTTCTTTCCGTCGCTTCCCTCATCATATTCGTTCCGTTTCACCCTGATCTGTCTACTCTATTTTGGATGGCACCATCCACGTGTTAAATAGCTGAAAAATTGCAGACAACACGTTAAACCCCAACTCACTCACTCACTTGATGTCGCGAACGTTTGAGTTGTTTACGCACTTGGTGTCTGCGTTTCGTTTCTGATTGGATAACATGTTCGTAAAGGGAGGTTATTGGCTTTGAGATAAACCCCCGTAAAGTTTTCCAGGGCTTGTAGTGTAGATTTATCGGAACGAAAGCGCTGGATTATCGAGGATGATGTTCAACCAATGTATCATGTAGTTTGGGACAGAGGCCTTTAAAGCTGAATAAATTCTGTCTGTCTGTCTGAATTCTCTGTACAAAGAATGGGATTTTCATTATTATTTTTACAACAACAACATAGAATATCATTCGAGAGAAAATTACAATCTTTGAGATCATAAGTATGTGAGAAGAGAAAAAATACAATATGCGAAATCACAAATATGTGAGAAAATAAAATAAAGAAACAATACAACCTTCGTAAGCATATGTGTTTACAGTTAGTGTTGCAAGTCTATAAATAATTGAAAGCCAAGGAAATCCATGGGACTATGCTCGAAATTCCAATACTTGAGGGCCAAGGTACGCAATATGAAGCCTGAATTCGTCAGTATACAATCTGATCAATACTAATATTGTTGATGTTGTTAATACATGACCATCAAAGCTGAAACTTGATCGTTATAGACAGTATTAGGTGACCTAGAGTTCATTGTTGACTAAAGGTCAAAGTCTTACAGACGTACATAACCAACCATAATTTCAATAAAACGGTTCATCTCTGATGTCACTTCATTACCCCAAGACCATACACTTGTCCTGAGTTGTTATTTAAAGTATGTGCACGTGACCTTGCGATAAATCTATACAACTGTCTTTATTTGTACGTACCAGGCGCAACTCTGGGTTATCTTTAGTAATCTTTTAGATATATTTGACACGATGAAGTGTACAAAGAATCATGTAAAGATTTATAACAGTTGATTATGTAAGGATACGTTACAAACTCATGGCTTATTGTACATAAAGCTATGTTTTTTTCTGACAATATTCATTTTTGTTCGTGTGAATACACATTCAAACATGAAGATATGAGTATCATAACATTGGCAGCATGATATTTTACAGAAAAATCGTAGAATTGACAGGGCATATTTTCTTAATTACGAAGAATAAAGAAATTTTACTTTTCTTAACATGAACAAACCATCATCATTGGTTTGTTGGGATGTTTGAGGTTGGGTGTCTCTAAGACCCTGAGAGCTATGCTGAAGAGAATTATAAACACAATCACATTAGACAGGTCAAATCACACTCACTGGTCCTCCAGGTTAAATTCGACTGACAACCCAATCCTATAAAACATAGGCGTTACATATACTACAATGGTCTTAAGTGGACCTTTGTTCTTCAAGGAAATAAGTTAGAGACATAAAGAAAGCAGGTCAATAGTTTCCTTGCTTTCAAACCAAAGTTGCTATAAATAGCCATGACAGAAGTCACGCGGATGATGTACCCACTAACAAAAAAATCCACAGATTACAAAATAATGAAATATGGAGATTTTGTAGTTACGAGCTTCAAAAGGATAACTTTTCATAACACAAGAAACATAGACAACTGAAACATGTTTCAGCTAGATCTAAATAGGCTTGCATTAACCATATGGACATACATTGGTGGTTTACTAAGGACAGTGAGTCCATCTCCTACACAGGAGTTCCAATTTGCACATACACCCCTTATCATTGCAAACTACCGATGTATCGCGATTGGTAGCAATTATGCAAGGGGAATTGTTAATTTATTACTATTTTCTTTACATAGATAGATGAATATATTATGTTCTTCGTATTCATAGGCAACTGTAAGTCCTGCTATAACCTCAGTATATGCTACGTTTGCTTTACGTCCTAAAAGGACTACTCTCCAAGGATGGAATTCACCCATTTGAATAAGGTTTCATTCACGTCAATAATTCTTTGAGACAGTAATCTAAGCCAAAACACCACCCTTCGTTGATTGTTTTAAATTTCTTAGGACTTATGTCAATTTTAACTCTCCATTTGAAATGAAAATTAATGGCTCTAGTTAACATAGAATACAGATCTGGTTACAGGTGTTCTCAGTTAAATCGTTAATGGGAACTATCTTTCAAAGCCATGACTTTATTGGTGGACACATAACATACATTCCATGTTTGAGATGATGAAGTCATATTTTTGTTTCTGTTTTAGAAGCTTAAGGATATAGTGTTTGTGCTGTTTGATGTGAGGTCCTGACGTATTTTCTCACGATGAACAAGTCAAAACAAACTAATGATCACTTAAAATTGAATTCAGTCGACTAACCAAAATAATCAGCACATTTCTGCACACGTTATCGTCTCATTGTCAGATAAATAGATTCCCTCGGGGAAAGACAGACTGAAAGAAATCTCATTTTACGTGGGATATTATCACCTTTGTCAAGCCATGTTTGTTTAAGTTCACCATATGTATTATTCTGACATCATGTTTTCATTCGGTTTGCACAGCTGCCCAATAAAAGTTAATACACCTATTAGTATGCAAATATCTTATATAGATTTAGTTAGGTGGCCAACTATTAACTTCAGCTGAACATAAAGAATTATATTTTGTCCTTGTAATCCTTTTGATCAAACTTTTCAGACTGTCTTGTTTCTCATGTAAATTCTCGGAGTTTTGAATGATGAAAAAGACATGGTGGAAGGAGTCATATTTTTCGAACACAAAGTTAAAAATTTAGATTAAAATATGCCCTTTTGACTCTTTGAAAAATTATCTGTATAACTACATCAGCCAAGTGCTAATATACATAGACATATGCTTAAATGTATCGAATGTTCGCACTTTTTTGGTCTATTTATACCTGATATTCACGTCTGGAGTTTGAAATATTAAATATCCATTACTATCCATTTCGTTTTCACATTGTACGATGCTTCATGAATTACATGATATCTCTATTAGGATATATATGTTTAACTGTGTAAGAATCTTTTCATAGCTATAGCACATGAGATATGACTAACTCATTTTATTGGAATGAACTCGGTGCCAACAACTTTTCATCCTTTATTTAAACTATCTAAAACGGTCATCAGTAATTACATCGAATACAATTATCCTTCACTTTTAAGGTATCTCGGAAGTCTTGTTTCCATGTATTTACAAAACTACAGTCTTTACTGAAATAGCAATAGATTTTGTATCGTCATCAACCATCCAAAAATATTTCGTTTAATTCGTTTTGTACAACTTCCCCACGCACAATTGTAGCCTTATTGTAGACTCAAGGTTTCCCCTTCTTCTATCGGAAAGGTAAACGCCAACAAACTCCATACAGCGTAATTGGCTCTTTGGTGTGCTATCGATTCCAAACCTGAGTGAGTAGCTGGGGTTAATGTCACATCTCCACTTCCAGTCACACGTATGGTCCTGTTGGGAGTTTATCTCACATGGCAGTCTACAGTAGGCACGATACAGCTTCCCTTACGGATTTATGACGGAAATGGGGGTAAGTAATTATTGTGATCTTTTCATTATACAGAAAAGTCTTGGAAAACTTTTAGGAATCCCGGATTGATTTCATATTCATCTCATAGTTATGATAGAGGTTAGACATTAGGGACAGTGGAACAGTGATAAACTTTTTAAATGTTGTTTCTACGAAGTGATGTATTACATGTTTATATGTTTGTATTCCTGTAATACGGTCTAAAAATTCAGAAGAACGTTAACAGTACTTTTTCGCCAAATCAATTCCTTCAACCCGCAGTATCTGAAACTAAATCTATCATGCATCATTGATCCACATATCTATTTTTGTTTTGATGACTTTTGATTGTTATATCCTTAAATAACATCCTTTTCCCTTCCAACTAAAGGTCAACGTTTTTATCAACCATTTGGTGTATTTGGTCAGTGATCATTCCAGATCATAAGATCACAAGCTCTGAAGTTCACAACCAAACTCTTTAAAATTCAGTTGTTTAATAATTTGTGAAATTGTGAAAAATACTTTTAAACAAAAACCCCTCATTTTTTTAATGAAATGCTGGTCAATATGGATGCAGGATTAATCATAATTATCCTGAATCTATTTTGATTTAAGAGTGATAAAACCGAACAGAACTTGTAATTAAAAATCAACTTTTATTGCCATATTTTATCATGTTTTTAAGTATTTGTCACAATTTGTTATATAATGTTGACAGAAATACTTTCTAAGCATAAAAATAGAGAACAATTCAGAGTGTGAGTTTGTAAATGATTCATAAAGACTAATAAATATAAAGACTAAACAAATACCAAAAATTAACAAAATATGATATCTACAAAAGACCCAAAAATATTTCTCGATGAATAATCGACCAAACAACATTTGTCATATTTGAATTGAATATAAAGACTTCCCATATGACGATTTCCTCCCAAAATTTATGGTACGAAAATGCTTGATAGTTGAAATTCAAGTTTCAATTCAATTCAAGTTAATATATACGTTTTAGTCAATTACTTAAAGGTTTCCAAAGAGTAGACTTTTCAATATTTGGAATTTTCTTTTTCCTAGTACCTTAAAATTATGTTGTTAACGGTTTTCATCTCAATACGATTATTTGAGTTTGCATATGGATTACGTTTATTTTGATTCTTCAAATGAACTGCACACATTTGTAATTAAATTGAAATAATTATACTAATATCAATATACAACAAGTATTTGTCAATGTTAACAAAAAGCATAATGTATACATAGAAACACTTGTTTACACTTGTCATGCTACTAGATATCATTTAGACCATAACAAATCGACTGGTCCCTGGGTCTTCCAAATAAGAAGCCTTGTGCAAAAAAAGAAGAGAAAATAGAGAACAGTTCTTAACATATCAGCCTTATAAATGCATGTTGTCTTCCCTATAAGATGATTTGCTTCAGTTATGAAGATAATCTAGGAATCGGTTCTAGAGATATCCTGCTGACAAGCCTAAAATTTAGGTGTCAATGTTTAAATTTCATAGACTCGCTGTGACCTTGAAAATAATGTGAAGGTCACCAAAATTGACTGGGCCTGGCGCCTTCACAATAAGATGCTATTTTTAAATTGTGAAAATAATCCAGTGAATGGTTTTAGAGATAGCCCGCTGATAAGCCTAAAATGCAGGGTTAATGTTGAAATTTTCAAAGCCTCACTGTGACCTTAAAATAATGTGAAGGTCACCAAAATCTACTGGACCCGGCGCCTTCCCAATAAGATGCTTTGTGTAAATTATGAAGAGAGTCCAGTGAATGGTTCTTGAGATATCCCGCTGACAAGCCTAAAATGCAGGTTTCAATGCTGAAATTTTCAAAGCCTCGTTGTGATCTGGAAAATAATGTGAAGGTCACCAAAATCAACTGGGCCCGGCGCCTTACCAGTAAGATACTTGGTGTAAGTTATGAATAGAATCCTGTGAATGATTCTTGAGATATCCCGCTGACAAGGGTAAAATTTCAAAGTTTCGTTGTGACCTTGAAATAAAGGTCAAGGTCATGAAAAGAATCCGTTCAATAGTTTTTGAGTTATATACAATTTCATTCGTATGGACGTACGTCCGGACGGACGGTCGCTGCCCAATACTAAATCCCCGCTTCGCGCTAAACGCGCGGCGGGGGATAAAAGTCAGGAAGCCATGTTAACACCGCACTTTGACGTGCTTTCATGAATTTTGAACTATTGGGCTTTGTCTAGAGACTAGTAATTGCCAATTTGATAAGGCTTTTGGCAAAATTGGTTTTCAAAGAACGGAACCGTCGCCATTCTATTGACAATTCGTAAACGAGAGAAATACAAATAACTATTTGTTAGGTGTAACATGGCATCTGTATTTACATTGTGTCCTTGTTCTGGAGAAGTGATTTTAATCTGTTATTGCAAATCGGCAGCTTTGCTAAAAATGGAATTTTCCCATAAATGACCAAAGAAACGTAATACCCACAAGAAAGTTTTTGAACATGTTGCTTCTGTATGGAAGGTAATATGTGTCACTATCAACATTATATTTGATTATTCAAAACAGACAATATATCAATTTGAATACCAGGCTGTTCATTCAGAGCACAGATATGAAGTCATCTTGGCACATCTGTGTTTTGGTTATCTTTACAAATCTGCTTCTGTAAAACTTTGACGAAGTTGACATGTTTGATCTCCTAAGTATCATATCGTCAAACAATTTGACCAAGTTGGTAATGAATTGGCATCGATGAAGAATACGCAAACACTTTATGAAGAGTATTTATCAAAAATCCAGTAAGGGCCCATGATTGAACCAGTTCTCTTTAGTTGCAACTGAGAAGAGACAATGCCAATCTGTAACAAACTATGTACTAGACAGAACTTTGTCATTGAACATTGTGTCTTCAGATTTCAATACAAAGTTCAAATTTTGAAAACGAATGCAACAAGTGGCAGTTTTGTATGTTCTTTAAAGCTAATACATGTTTGGTTCTGTTATCACTTCTAATGGTTCTTATGACAAATTTATCATAGCCCTAGGCCATTGTCTTTCTTGACTATTTGACAGTTTTCTGTCCCTTTTGAGATAATCCTGAAATGACAATGACATCGTATAAATGTCTCATTTCGAATTTTGAATAGTAGATTCTTATAAAGAATGTTTATGTAAATTGCAGATACCACGTCTTCCGATCAGCTGTCTTGATTGTGCAATGAAAAAAATAATTGTGTTGCATTTTACATCATAAAAGGGAATGTTTGGTACTGTTCTTATTCATTGGCGTGTCGTCCCTCTAAGTAACTGTAACCGGACACAATTCTGTTTGCCTCCCCTGTTGTGTACTGATCTAAATAATTGATTATCTCATCAGTGTCATCTGTATTTACAAGAATGCAGCTTTTGAACTGTCTCTTTGAACTTGTGGCTTCTTCAAATGTCTAGAGACAAATCCATAGTCTAACATTTGTCCATATTGTGGCATTCCTACAGATGTCCTGTTCCCTAAGATATTATTACTGTGATCTTGGTCAACTTGTGTTTGGGACTTAACATTAGACTTCACAGGTGAAGTTTTCAGAGGATATGAGGCTTGACTACCATCCAAAGATCTCTCAAAGTCATCAATCACCTTTGTTTTTGCATCCGCAATAGCTAATTCTGTCTTTAATTCTAATTCCCTTTCTTCCATTTTCAACTTTAGCTTATTCATCTCTAGCCTCTCTACTTCTTTAAGACTATCACCCTTTGCCTTTAATTCTGCCTTATTTGTTTCCTGAAATAAGCGTTTTCAGGACACAGAGCTTTTCTTGCTACCACCTGACTGTTTGGACCTTCCTCCAAGGGATACACTATCTTCAGCCTGCACAACATTGTCACTGAACCAAGACTCAATCCTTTTCTCAAAGTGATAGATGCATGGATCTTCCTCAATATCAACTCTCTCCAAGAACTGTTTCTTTTCCTCTTCCTCTAACAGTTTTACATATTCTTCTCTGAGAGTAAAGTGATTATCCAGAAGACCCAAATACTGAGAATGCTCTTGTCTAACTCTTTCAACTTCAGGACTTTCAGACAATAAACCCTCAATGGCATGTTGTTTAGTTCTTAATTGTCTAAGGGATAACCTTACATTTTACCTTTACATCAGGAAAGGGAATGTTTGGTACTGTTCTTATTCATTAGCAACTATAACCTCTCTACATGCTTTGTCCTGAATCTTTCCGTGGTAATAATTCATGATGACAGAAGGCTTTAAAACTCTCTGAATGTTTCGCTCTGATGGATGGATTTCCATCATTTACAAACATTCTAGATGCAGATTCATGTGATTATATAAACGATTTTTAAAAGAAAAATTCAAGGAAAACACAGTCCTGTGTTAAATGTTTTTCTTGTCCTAGAATTTATATCGAAATTTACTCTCTTTATGAAATTACAAATTATTGTCTCTAGTAAAATACAGATATAATAAGATGCATTCCATGTTCAATAAGATATGTACTAAGATATCAACTACAGCTGCGTATCTTAAGTTTGTTCACTTGCTTGTGTATCTTAGTGCAAATATCATGTAATTTTTGTTTCGTTTTGACGTCAATAAATTAATTCCAGGACCACTTGCAAAGAATCATCAACTGGCTATGTGTAAAATAGCCATTTCCAAACCATATTTTGGGATCGTCTCTTCACTGGTGCTGAATGTCGATATTTGGCATGGTTAAATAGACCGACGGGGTCATATTTGTGAAATTTGGATTTTCTTAAATTTTTATTAAAATAATCAATGTAAACTTTGTAGGGAAAAAAACAGCACAGTTACATTGCTTTAGTGCAAAGGAACAAATATGAATAGGATCTAAAGCTGTTCATCCCTTATAAAGGGTTTTGTAAAGAAAAATGGAAAACAATGTTTTCGAAATTTCGACCCCTGGTCACTTCAATGTTTTGCCAAATTTGTTACGGTTATCTGTTAGCTATGACATGCGAATATGTTCCTGCAAACTGAATCTTAGCTTATGCAGTGAAATTTCAACATTATTGGTTTCTGTTTAGCAATGCTAAGATGTCTCAAAGACATTCCAAATTACATGATATTTGCACTACAATACAAGGTAAGTGAACAAACTTAAGATACGCAGCTGTATGCTAACGTCAGATCTTCGCTCGTGTCGTACCCTTGCCTTATAGGTGGTACTTGTAGATATTTCGAAAAGGCCAAAAATATTTTCTCAAGGCAACGAACAAGTCAAAACATACTAATTGTCACTCAAAATTGCATTTTGTAGACAATCAAAAATAATGAGAACATTCCCACTCACGTTATGTTCTCATCAACAGACAAATAATCTCATCGGGAGCCATAATGACTGAAAGGAAACTGGTATTGTGTGGGATATTATCACTTTTAAATAAAATTGTAAACGTGTGTTATTTTTTAAACCAGATTCACAATACAATGTTCACATGGTTTTTATTTCTTATAAATGAGTGACTAAGCGGAATTTGCCTAATTTGCCTTATCAAAGAGTACATCGTCGCCATTTTTTTGTATTGCTTAGTTTTGATATCAGATTTACATGTTTTAATCAACAAGCAACTACTTAATTCGACGTCAAGTACAAGTACAATTGTGATAGAGCTTTTAACTAACCCGCTTTCGATGATGTCCTCAATATGTTTGTAGGATTTACAACCGGTTACACAAACAGTTGCCATAATTGCATCCGATGGGTCACAACTTGGGCGACAACGAGTACTTATTTCGGAGAATAAAAAAATCTAGTCGTGCGCGACAAGGACGGCTTTCAAGCGAAATTGTGAGGTGGTAAAACTGCAGTTTCATTCATTTTGGTAAATTGTCGCCTTTTTAATGAATGTTGGTCACGATTTTCTCGAGGTTGTTTTCGAAATGTTGCATATAATACAACGAATACAGTGAAGAACACTTTTGAAAGATAACAGTTCAAATGTCAAATTTGAAGCTTTGAAACAACTTTCATAACGCTCAAGTGACAGGAAATTCACCCGACAGAAAATGCACCGGCATATATTCTGTATGCACAACTGCATACCAAAACTTCGTACACTTACTAATGTGTATAAAGTATAAAGTAAACATTTTCAACATCATTCTGGGCTCGTTTCCCATGCACGATATCGAATTTTGAAAAATAGATGAAATAAGAAGAGGTCAAACTTTCAAACTTCTGAGCTCCTGGAATTTGTATTAGAAGATTCAATATTGACTCTGTGAAAATAAGATCAAGATTAGCACATCTACATTAAATCAGTACAGCAACATATAAATGACTTCCTTTTCACTTGTGAAATGTTAATAGATAAACACGTTTTGATTAACTTACAATTGATTATACGTCTGTAGTGAAAATAGAAAAGACATCACGAATTAGGGTACGGGATAGCTTACTCGGTAAGAGCGCCGGTCTCACGTTGCTGAAGTCCGGGGTTCGAATCCCATCGAGGCCAAGGTGTAAAAACCTAGAGTTCACCTCTGTTAGAACTCTATAAGTGTCTCCCTGGAGCCATAGTGTGTAGTGCAACAAAAACTGCGCACTTAAAAAGATCCCACGAATTTCATGTCAGTGGCTGAATGGTGGATACATGAAGACGTGCATACGCCAAGCTGTCGGTTATCAGCGTTCAGCAGTGTTGGACAAACTGCTGTGACTATGTGTCTCAGTTCACCCAGCTGTGAATGGGTACCCTGGGAGGCATAGAATAGTTCCTAACCTGAGCGCCATATATGGATGCCGGTTGAATACTCCCCAGGGAGTTGAATTGGAAAAATGATTGGACGGTGAAAGAATGCCATTGACCAGGGGAAAAATGTAAAACGCCTTGAGCAACCACGAGTGGTTAGATATGCGCGCTATATAAATATCCATATCCATATATAATATAATTATGTGATATTTGCATTAGGAAACGGAGGTATGTTTGCGTTTACTTCTTGCATTGTGTTTCACGTGAGGTAGAGTGAAACAATATATTTATTGTTATAACACATTTTAATTATGACTATCCCATTTTCATGAGAAGTAACCTAGCAACAAAACGTTATACCATCGGATCAAAATCTCTAAAACTGTTTATACTTCGAATAGCCTTATCTCTCACTTTTAGAAGCATCAATTACCTAGGAAATTCTTCTTTGCATGTATTAACAATGCCATCATCTGGACGACTGAAATGCCAAGATATCTAGTCTCATTGTCAATCATCGTTTAATCCTTTTGGGCGCCACACCAAACGCAGCCTTCTTGAGACGCAATGTTTCCAACTCTATTCTTATCGAAAAGGAAAACGTCATCAAATCCATGTTAAACTTCATACAGCTTCGTTGGCTTCTTGGTTTAGTGTTGATTCCAAACAAGAGCGATAAGGTGGAGTTAATATGACATCTCCATTCCTAGACATACGCATGTTTATATCTCTTTGGCAGTCAGCAGCATCTATCTTCCATGGATTTAGAACAAGACTAAAGGTTTGACATTAGTCAATAGGTAACATTTCATTACACAGAAACCCCTGGACTAAGGAAGCCAGGCTTGTCTTTAAACTCAGTTAATATTTAAAGTTAAAGTAAAACTTTAGGAACTCTTAGAAAACTGGAGGTATGTCGATAAAAAGTTAATGCAACCTCAAGGTGATTTCTCATATTCATACCATTATACAACTGATGTAGCGCGGCAACCTTGTTGGTTTTGTCTACTTCTCGGAATATTCAATTTCTAAGGCACCAAAGCACGTTAACTTGGTAGGAATTTCAGTAAAGACTATCCGTATTTGAGTTTGACAATAACTGAATAATCATACTTTTAACATCTGAGAATAAAGAAGTCATACTAATGATTTCCTATTTTACTTAAATACTTTGTTTATAAATAATCAAAATTAGTCACAAAGCCAATAATAAAGCTGTTTTGTATAGTTACAGTTATAAATGACCATTAACTGAAATTAATCATCTTTGATATTAACAAATGCTATAGTATACGATTAGTGAATCGATTCAAACATCATTTTGACAGACTGATATATTATTCATCATCTCATACGCCTGTATCGACATTTAAATGAGTCGCGAAATCATTTCTGTCAACATTTGAAGATATCAATGTGTACAGTTAAGACTATGATACTTAAGCGATATGCTCCCTTCTGATTGGATCCCACAAGGTCATGTGACCAGTATACATTTCAATGAACCCTCAAGTGAAGGTTATACAAAATAAATTGCAGGAAATGCAGGTTATACGATATAGTGTATCGTATTGATTGGACGAATTAAGGTCATATAAAGAAAGGACTAATTTAACAAGGTAGCATTGCGCAGTATTGACACCACCATAACATACTGTTTTCAAAAATATTCTTCAATGGGTTTGGATAACACAAGATATTCAAAATTGAGTTTAAACATTTACTTGAAAATGGATAGGAAAAATAAATAAGATATATTTCCTTAATATTCTGTGAAGTACTTTTTGTCAGCGAACTTACCTTGGTTTTAAAAGAAAACCAAATAAACTTAGTTGATGTGTTACATTAAATCTGTAATTTCTTTGGGTTCAGGAGAATCGACTTTAAGCTATCGCAACTGTCAGGCGTTATTTGAGCTAGCGATCATTAAAGGGGCAGTAGCACGTTTTTAGGGGGAATATAAGGTGTTGTCGGGAAAATGAAAATTAAGGGTTTTAATTGAACGACAATGTATTTAGACTAAATGGAGCAGTGATAATTCAAATATATAACGTAAAGTTTAGCCATGCGATTTCTTACACAAAATGAATTAAAGGTATTCACGCAAAATGGCCACAAATGGATTTTATGTGAATCTTCATGCTTTGTCCTCTGACTAACGATGATTGGTTTGTGTAATGAGATTTTTGACACTGTCAAAATAATACATTAAGCATTAACTTACAATTATCAGTGGAAAATCTGAAATATAAAATTGTCAAAAAACGTGCTTCTGCCCCTTTAAGACGTTTTAACCACACAATTTCAACTCTCTGCTTCTGGATGGATGGTATTATGTGGAACATTCAACATTATAGTGTTCCATTTTTCATTTGAATCAGATGATAAATCAATTGAATGATATTTTGTTCTTTCAGTGCACAGATGTTAACAGTTCTTTGTACGCTCTTCTGTGCTTTGGTTATCATAATAAAGCTTCTTCTGTACAAGGTTGCACAAAAAAGATTCACGGTATTCAAGATCAATAAAAATCTGTCAGTCATGGAAACAATTTACTCTTCTTAGAATAAAAACTTAAATGTAAAAAACATGTTTCATTAATCTATCTTTAAACCTGTCGCATATACTCTGTCTATATTTGACAATAACCATGATTCCACAAATATGAATTCAAATGTATCTCGACAAAACATCCATTCTAGCTTTTTGTGTTGTTGGCTTAATCAATATATTTCCATGAATTTTATTCATAGAAAAACTAGAGCGATTTTGCATTTTGCAAATTGTCATTCAAACACGCCATGTGACAGCTCAATTTACTACAGTTTGAGTCAATTGAATATCACGACGGCAACAGCACATAGACATTTGGAAATGCAAAATTCTGTCTCCTGAACTTCATAAACATAACATATCTTTCTTAAACAAACATTTATAATTCCGATTATTAAACTTTTAGGCATATTATAAGTAATTTTGCAACGTATTATATAACTTTGATGAACCTTTTTACTTCTCTATCAGCTTAACTCTGCGATAATTTCCCGACATTTTACAACATTTGGGTTTTCCTTTTTTTCATATTTGGCCATTTTATTAGGTTTACACCTTTAATGACAGACCTTTAGCCCAAGCAACTCTTAACAATAACTACATATAAACCATGTAAAGTCAATGAGTTTCATATCAACAACGCAAATTGTACAGCCAACGCATATGTTGATGCATACATTATAACCTTTTTTATGTGTCCTTACTTCGAAAGAAAATCACATTATAACGGAAACCATGCATAGATTGCTGTTGTTACAGTTATCGGCCGTTCGTGAAGAGACTAGTGTTCGAATCCTCTAAGAAGACTTCTCACTTCTATATCTTGTAGGTAATGTGTATTACTGTGAATCACTATAAGTAATAAATTGGAAACACATAGATCTTTGACAAATTGTCCATTAAAATACAATCATTATTTTTGCTAAACTAATGTACCTTGTGATAGAATATGATTGATATTTCATAGTTTCAAACAGATGCTAAGTTGTTATGACATTGGTCGTTTCAGCAGAATAGTGATATTGCTGGATTATTGTAGGTGTAAGGAAATAGCCTCATAACAGAGTAAATAGAAGAACATTGTACATATAACACACGGCTGTTTGTATTTCCCTCATAGAATGTGATTTGTTTAGCAATGGTAGATTGTAATGTTTCATATAGTGTTAGTGATTTAATAAGAAGACCTAACCAAAGTAAATTGTTGGACTTTCAGAAATTTGTGATTATTTAACATTATAAGAAAGAATATTTCTTTAGGAGTATTTTAAAAAGTTCAAATTGTTCTTCTTAGATAGTGATAACTTTAAAGATATCTTTTGAAATGACATTTTTGTCACCATTCCAAAAGTCCAGACTTGACTTTCTTTGCATTTGTTTCTGTCCTTTTGACTGGAGAGATCACACTTAAAAGCCGAAAACGATGTTGGTAAGATTTCAATTTCCTATCCCAATATCTTCTATGAGGCCTGGCACTGAGTCGCCAATTGATAAGATATGAGTAATGATGTGATAATATAACAAAAATTGTCCAGTAGATAACCAGGTCGTTGTGACCACAAACATTTCCATTACATCTGCTCCTCCGACTGAGTTGCTTGTAATTGCCAGACGTGTTTGTGTTTTGTTTACCCTCGCTGTATCCTGTTTGGTGGCTCTAAGTATTTTTGGTTCTATGATACGTTTAGCTTAAAGGGGCAGTAGCACGTTTTCTGATAATTCGATATTTTAAAATGTTCACGAATAATTGTACATTAATGCTTAAGGTATTATATTGAAGTGTCAAAAATTTCATTACACAAGCAAATCATCCATTGTCACAGGACAAAATATGAAGATTCACATAAAAACTATTGGCGGCCATTTTGTGTGAACTGCTTTAATTCATTTTGTGTAAGAAAACGGAATTGCATGGCTAAACTTAACATTATCTATTTGAATTATTACTGCTTCGTTAAGTTTAAATACATTGTCCTTCAATTGGAATCATTTATTTTCATTATCCTGACATTACCTTATATCCCCCCAAAAAACGTGCTACTGCCCCTTTAAGTGACTCAGTTCCTGGTATATACTTATCAATTCACTTCCACGAATGAATTTTCAAAAAGTTAGAATTTAACATGATAGCCTCGTTGTTCTCTTAAGAAAGTGACAACTGTAGAGATATTTGTTTTGAAAATGACTTTATTGACAAGAACATTTGATAAGAAATCTTTTAGAAGGGACTGCAAAGGTCAGAATTTTGAAAGCCAAATATAAGTTGGTACTATGTTCTATTCCAATTTCCTATCAGGAATTTTCTTTTGTGCCTGTCGCTCAATGGCTCATTGTTAACATTGCACTAGTGTCATACATAGCAATAATTTCCAAGAAGAGATTCAGCTCATTGTTATCGTAAGTGACTACATTACATCTTGCGAGTGAGTTGCTGGTAATTGCCGGACGTTGTTATGGGTTGGAGATTAACAGAGGGGACTTTGTTACACAAGCAGTATCCTGATATATGATACGTTTAGCTGAAGTGGGACTTTTTGTTATAATGATTCCTTAAAGGGGCAGTAACACGTTTTAGGGGGAATATAAGGTGATGTCAGGTAAATGAAAATAAATAGATCCAATTGAAATGAAATAATATAAGAACCATCCAATTCTTTGTTCTTACAAAAAATTAATTAAAAGTGTTCACACAAAAAAGGCTGTCGACATGTCATTGTACTCTATGTTAATCTTAAAAATGTATTCTCTATCTATGGATGATCTGATTGTGTAATGAGATTATTGACACAATCACAATAATACAATAGCATTAACGTACAATTATCAGTCAAAAATGTAAAACATTAATTTTTAAAAAAACGTGCTACTGCCGTTTGAAGATTTTCCAAATCATGCTCTTTGTATAGCAGTTATCACCTCAAACGGCAATATATAACATGTTAGTACGAATGTCTCAGACTCATTGACCATAACAAATGTAAACAATTCCAAAGAGTTTTGGACGAAATGCGTCACTTGTTAGTAATCTGTTTGTCGAAATGCATGCCCATTCATTTTGCAGTCATATTTTTAAAAAAAAAAACTCATAGATCTTTGAAAATGTTATTACAATTCAGGCAAGTTTGAAATTTTGACTCCAATTGTAATAGACCCTACTTATATCAATTGAACTCTATGGAATCGAACTTTTTCATTTTTTTCAAGGAATATTTCAAATAAATTTAGGCTATGAAAATAGTTGCAGTCATATTTTTGAAAAAACATAGATTTTTGAAACTTGTATTACAATTCAGGGCAAGTTTGAAATATTTAAACGATTGCCTCAAATTTTAATAAACCCTACTTATATAAATTTGACTGTATCTAATCGAACTTTATTAATATTTTAAGAAATATTTCAAAGGGAAGTAAGGTTACAATAGCAGTCTTATTCATATTGTTGATGAACAAAAGACATTTTATGAGACTTTATTACAATTCAGAGCAAGATTGAAAGTTTGAAAGACTTGACTCAAATTGGTTGGTTGATGAAAGTGAACCTGATGATTTGAGATAGTTTGACCCAAAAATATTAAATTCTAGACCAGATTTAGTATAAAAACTGATGTAGGAGCTTTTCTGACAGATCTTTGTTTAGGTATTACAATTTGAGGCAAGAGTTATTACAAGTTGCGACAGACTATGAGTTATTACAATTTGAAGCATATTTTATTAAAATTCACGGCAGGTATTACAATATAATAATGTATATTAATTTGCTACTTTTATTACAATTTAGGGCACAACATTTGTATTCTGGTGAACAGTGATCCATCAAGTTATTCTGAGTGAAGCTCAGTGATCTTCACTGCGGATATGATAACTTGAATAATTTTGTTGAACCATTGATTTTGTTGTTGACTATTGAAATAAAAAGTAACCATAATTGCATTTTCAAAATCGGCAACGTTAAGGATTAAGTGTGCTGTTTGCCTCATTTAAAAAAATAAAAGCTTTGAAGGTACTTAACAGGAAACCTTTCCGAAATTTAAAATGAATTGATATCACTGAGGATTACCCAAGTGCTTTTTGGAACCAGTGGTGAAAGCTCATTTATTTAATTGTAATGGTTCAATATTCATTTGATATAACTCCTATCTGTCCTTATGATGATTTACGGAGTCACGGATGTTTGCCGTTGTCATTATTTACATTGGACATTAAAAGTAAATCACTTTGCAATTTACACATCAAAAGAGTATGTAAGGTTAGTTTCTTTTTCACAGGCAAATGTATATCTTAGAGATAAATGCCATTTAGATCATGAACAAATGTAACATTGTTTCATTTGGGACAACACTATCTTCAATAGTACAAGAACCTGGACTTTTGAAACGTGTGATCCCGAATATAACAATATTACAAATGTATGTCTTCTTTTGACATCTTTGTCCTGAATTTTAACGTTGTAGCGACTTATAAATTATGATGACTAAAGATTTATAAACCCTTTAAATGTTTGATCTGATAGATGGATTTTCTCAGTACATATACATTGTAGATGCAGATTCATGTTAACGATTCTTCATACAGAAATTGTCTGTCTTTGAGAGAGAAATTAATGGCTATAGTTAAATCCGGTCAGAGGTTTCAGCTAAAATTGTTACAAGAAAATATCTTCCAAAATTGTTGAAATAATTGGTTGATATAAAAAAAAGATGCATTCTGTGTTTACGAAATTTTAAAACACCATATCTTCGTTCCTGCTGTCCCTTCATGCTGTTTGTGCTGCATGTACAGTGTAGTTAAAAGACGTATTCCACCACGGCAATGTTCAAGTCAAAATATACTAATGGTCACTCTAAAATATCCAGAATAACAAGCACATTTCTACTCACGTTATATTCTCATTGAAAGAAAATAACCTCATCAGGAGCCATAATGATTGAAGGAAACTGATATTGTGTGAGATATTAATACGTTTCAAGAAGATAGAATAACATGTGGGTTTGTTTGTTTGTCTCACCGGAAGCATATTGCCTGACGAATTATGTTCTTTTATTTCATGGAGGAGCCACTATACAGGTTTTTTCAGCAGTAGTAGTTTGCTATAATATAGGCTACCTCATAACGATTCTATAGAAATATTTTTAGTGTACACTGAAATAAAGTTTGTTTGATCTCTGAACGAAAATGATGGCATTTACAACTGCATTTTGTAAAAATATAAATCACAGAGGAGACAGTAGTGAAGTTTGTGTGTTGATTTCAAGATTTTTAAGAATTAAACTTAGTGAGGTTATAACCTAGCAGGTGCAATTTTCGCAATATTATCTTTGTTAGAGTGGAACAGTGGACTCCCCAGTGCGAATTTCTCTGCCTGGATATATTCAAATAACCATTATTGAAATTTTATTTACTTGTGTCAGCAGAAAACTGACTATATCAGTGATAGCCACATTGTAGAGAGGGAAACCTTTTAATAACAATGTTGAATTGTAATAGAATTGGATAATCCAAACGTATTGCTTCTTGGTTCAGAAGGCGTTTCATTAACGTTAGACTACTATAATGATGCGTTTGACACTTAAATAAAAGAATACTATTAAAAAAAATAGAGGTCAGAAAGTACAAATCGAAACTTCAAATTGTTCATTTGCTTCAATGGACAGATGGACAGATGTTTGATATTCTTGTGCCTTTTTCTTTTAACTATCATTATAAAGTTACTCACCAGTATCATATGTTCGGCAACAGTTTTCATTGATAAAAAAAACCCTTCACAATCAACATAAACTTATAATTCATAGCTTTTTTTACCCCTTTTTTATTATCATATACAGAAAGAGTTCACACTTCAAACCAATATATTTGCTCTGTAAACTTCAATTCAAGTGACCAACATACGTGAAGTGGTACAAAGTACATGTAAAGGTATTATGTGTATCATTGTATGTTTGAACAGTGATAAAGTAATATTTGTCGCTCTTGTATGACATTGATACCTCATAAGAAAAACTTCACATCCTTTAGTTATCATATTCTGTCTCATTAGGGGTGATGGTGTTTCTTTTACTTAAACAGTAGAATTGTCCTAAATATATTCAAATGTATTAACATGCGCAACTTCACCGCTCATTGATACACCCGACTGGCAATTAAGCTGGTATTCTGCTGTTTACTGAGATTAAATCTTTTAAAAAGTTATTTAACATGGGGTTTGTTTTGTGTGTTTACGGGGGATGACCAAATCGTTTGAGGCAGATAAAGTATGTTATTCAAAATAAGAAGTTTAAGTGGTCAATCAGCGCCACACGCAGCGGGCTTCCTACGATTACGGCAAGAAAACAGTGATCATTTGCGCGCGCTTATGACGTCATAATCCTTGACAACGTCATAGTGGTTTTCTGTTAGAATCATCTATTTGATTGATAGGGATGTCTCAGTCTATATTGTAAACAAGCAATGGAATTACACGTTTTAAAAGGTACGATATTAATAGCTGTTGTGACGAAAGTGAGAAATATACTTGATGGACACGCAATGATAGATTTACCTTTGCTCACGGCTAAATTTATTTAAAAAACAAGGAGCAAATCCCCCGGCACAGACGAGTTCATTTTTGTTGACGGTAGTGAGGACATTTTACAAAGTGCAATTCGCTTATACAAAGAGTTCACGATTAATATCCTCATGGTAGAATGGAGATACACCTAGTGTGTTTGAAAATCAGAGACATGTTATACTGGATTGCTAGCGAGTAAATTCTAAATTGAAACCTCACGCTGCGCGTTCTCATTAAATTTCCATCATCCATTATGATAAACTGTTGAGTGAAAAGTGGATATTATATTGTAATGTCAATAAATTTCAAAACAGAAACCCAAAGTCGTATCTTGATGCATAATGTTTTGTTATGTGTACATATTGCCGATAATTATGTTCTAATTTGAATGCCGCAAGGTGTGTTGTTATAGTTCAGTTATCGGACATACCTTGAAAAACACCTATATTTCAATACTTGAATAAAAATCTACCTTGAAAGTAAGTCCTGTACATGTACAGTAACGCGTCCGTTGATAAGTCACTTGTCAATATCATCAATATTGGTAAGTGTGATAGGAAAACATTGATATGTGAACCAAACTTGGATTCTAAACTTTATCCAAAGAAATATTAGCCTTAAGCTCGAAAGAATAGTTCTGTTTGCGTAATCAAATCAACTTGAGAAAGGAGATATATTGATGATTTAAGTTTCAAACATGTGAGTGCTGGTGTGGCCTTGTTAGTTCTAAAAAAATAGGAAGACATTGTTCGAGTAATTGTAGGCTTATAGACATAGATTGATAGCAGAGTAAAGATAGAAATGCTTTGAATGAAAGTCACGATTGTTTGAATAAAACTCATAAAACGTGATTTGTTGAGCAATTTGTTGATTTGTTGATGGTAGGAAATGTCACATACTGGACTAGTGATACATTAAGGAGACTGGGATGGCACATCAGACTAATTCAAGACCTATCCAAGATTAATTGTTGAAGTAACCAATGGATATACCAGAAATTTGTCCACATCTAAATTTTAAGAAACACTGTCTTTCACGAGAAATTAGAAAAGTTAATATGTAACATGATATATCCAATGTTCTTTAAGCAAACAGTGATAAAAAGTGTTGAAAGTTTTGGGACCATAAAGTCAGATATCTTGCATACTTTGCATTTTGTTTATGGTCATTAATAGGAACTGGAGTGATCAGAATTTTGAAACCAAATCAATATGTTTGTAGGATTTCAATATCCTATTCTATTTTCTTTGATGTTACTTGACACTAATTTCCTAATTTGTTAGATTGCAGTAATTTGACTGTCATAAGAAAGCAATAATTGCCTTGAAGAGCTCAACATAGCCTCAAATGATTACCTGAAATCTTGCAAGAGAATATCATGTGATTGTCATAAGTATTTATGGGTTAGGGAACAAGAGAAATAATTACCATGACATTATCCTTATAATGCCGTATGGTCTATAAGGGTTTACAGTACACTGATGCGTTACGTTTCAGTTACACGATTTCTGG
This sequence comes from Steromphala cineraria, assembly GCA_916613615.1. Taxonomy (NCBI): domain Eukaryota; kingdom Metazoa; phylum Mollusca; class Gastropoda; order Trochida; family Trochidae; genus Steromphala; species Steromphala cineraria. The sequence continues at coordinate 3,709,990 of OU744736.1, read as the reverse complement.
TATAATGATACCAAAACATTTCTGTAACATGCCCTTTATTAGCAACAATCTTAAGTCTTAAGTCTGAAAAGAGCCATTTTTTAAAAATGTTTGTACAAATAAAAAACATATCTGCATATTTACAGTTTGTACACTTACTAGTGTGTGTTAGTGCAAATACCATATATTTCTACTGTGTTGAACTGATCATCATCTACTGTCCTTGTAAAACACTACATAACATTTAATATAATTGAGAGTCGTCCTGTTTTAATGAAATAAACAGATTAAAAGGGGTCTAATTTTCGAAATTCTGAGTTCCTTAAATTTTGATTCGAATATTCCATATCGACTCTCGGGGGAAAGATCAGTACAACTCCATAAGCCAAGATTACATATGTTTCAACTGCTAATCACTTTAAAGTATCCATGAAGCTAAAATGTAAAAAGTGTAATTTATATCAAGGTGAAGGTACAATTGATATTCTCGTCTGTAGTGAACCAACAATGCTACGATACTTAACGAATTGTAATGTGATACAAAAGTATATATGTTTTTAATATGTTCATTGTACGGTGTCATTTAAGGAAATGTGATGACAATTTACGCATATCTTGTAAGCATGATAAAGAAATTTGACGCTTATGATCTATTGTTTCTAAGACAGTTACTAATTATTGGTTCAAACAGCGTTAACCTTAAATTTTAGAAGGATTAATCATCTAGAATAGTCTTGTTTCGTGTGTAAACAAACCATCGTCTGGGTGAAAGAAATTACAAGAAATCATGTCTCATTATCAACCATCCAAAAAAACGTATTTAAATCCAACCAGGGCGCCATATCCCAACGCACTTATCATATCCGTATTGTAGACGCAAGAACTCCACCTATATTCATATTGGAAAACGTCAACAAAATCCATGTCAAACTCAAAACAGCGTCAGTTGCTCCTTGGTGTGCTATTGATCCGAAACCGGAGTGATAAGCTGGAGGTAATGTCACATCTCCATTTCCAGACATACGTTGGGCCCTGTTGGGAGTTTATCTCATCATGGCAGTCAGCAGTAGGCACGCTGTAGCTCTCTACCAGTGATTATAGACAGAAATAAAGGTAGGTCTTTGTGGTATTCATTACCTAGCAAACCCTGGTCATACTTTAGGTACCTCGATAGATAGAGCTAGTTCATAGTTACATGTTTAATAAAAGTAAGATTTCATAAATACAGGTAGCTGTGCAATCAAACATTTCTTAATAACATAAATATTGTGTGACAACCGCGCTAATAACAGTCTCAAAGGCAACACGATATTTGCCTTTAAAACAACAGACAATCTAAACGAATACTCTACATTGTTAGACGAATGTACCAAAATCTGTAGATATCGCTTTTCTGTGATCAAGCGATATCTACAAGCGATATCTACATTATAGATATCGCTACATTCAAATTGTCATAATCCTATTACATCATCAGTTAAATGACATCACAAGGCTTTGGCATCACTTAGAACACCGATGACAATACTATGACGTCACAAAGTTCATGACGTAACAATGCAATGACATCATAATGCTGATGACGTCACAATGCAATGACCTCACTGCTCAAGAAGTCTATTGGCAGTTTCGTGTTCAGATATGTTCATTCTTTTGCTAATAACTGTTGAAAAATGATTTAGATGATAAATAAAATCTCACCCTCGTGTCTTCTGATATCAAATATATCAACACTCGTTGATTAAAGTAAAAATATCCTCGGCAAGCCTCGGATATTTGTAACTTTAATCAACTCGTGTTGATATATTTGATATCAGAAGACACGAGGGTGAGATTCTCTATATTTCCCCCCCCCCCCCCCAAAAAAAAAAACAACAACAAAACTTTCTGATTGGCTTCGGGTAGTAAGATTTAGAACATTTTACTTGTACATGCTCTTTGAGATTAATTTTTTTATACACATTGTAAAGTACATACTTATACCTTGACATTTGGAACCATCATTGTACCAGCTAAACATCAATGTACCCTTTAAGATGTACAGTGTACAATATAAACAGCTTTTTTTGCAATATCGTTGTCTTTAATTTGACAAAAATTTACTAATAATGTTATTAACCATTCTCTCCCCACAGAGGCAGATCAAGTCATGTTGATTTAGCCTCTGTTCTATTACGACGAGTTTGTGGGATAGAATGGGAGATGCCTGATTAGAGGCAATCAAAATTAGTTGTGCAATCAGCGACGCTGTTCTTAAATCATCATTTTGGCTACTGAAACAAGGCAAAGGCATTGTGACATGAACCACCTTTTCCATGCGAGAAGCCTTGTCATTTGATTAAAAAATTTCAAATGTATTGAGATGAAAGTTTTTTCCGCCAGGAGAAACTGAGAACACTTTTCAAATGAAAAGGGTGTTGAATATCTCAATGATTTGCCATAATTCAGTTGCCAAAACAAGGTTTTTATAACAGCGTCGCTGATTGCTCAACTAACGTGATTGCTTCCAATCAGGCACCTCCCATTCTATCCAAAAACATCGGCTAGTTAGAACAGAGGCTAAATCAACATGACTTTATCTGCCTCTGTGGGGAGAGAATGCAATGGAAAATGATATCAGTTTGATAACAAGTTTGTCCACATTGCTTTACATAAAAACTACTTGAAGTAGAAATTACCAATTTTCCAGTAAAGGACATGAACATAAACTATACAAAATTTGAAATTGAAAAATTAAATACCATTTATTTTGATGTTTTATCCATCAAGCAATATTCATTACATTGGAAATAGAGTAACATATTTTCATTTAAAAGACCACCTAACGTACTTCATGATATGTACTTCAAGAAGTAAGTTGAATTATATGAGATATGACAACGGTGATAACCCTTGACGTATTCTTCATGTCAAATATTACAAAAGCAATAGATGACCTCTTACCAAATTGGAATTTGGATTTCCATTCGAGGTTGTTAATGGAACATTTAGGGTCGTTTATATTTTGCAATTTGAAACTTGTTTCAAACCTGGTCTTCATCGATTGAGTTGCTAAAGACAAATACAACTTGATTGATTTTGGCATTTAGAATTCCAATTAGTCGGTTTATAACTCTCGTTTAAAATCTTCTTACACGCATTAAGGAAAAGATAAAACACCCTAGGCATGAAATGTATTGAGCAGAAACCCAAGTGCTGTTTGTTAAACCATCTGTACTGAAATAAAGAATTCTAATTTGTCCACAAAAGCATGTTTCATCCTGTTGAAAATCCTCGTATGTGTAACAGTTGAATGCACTGGAAAATAATCTTACATCAACTTCTTCTGAAAGAATATCTCACTTTATGTAAATATTGCTTAGTGAATGAGTGATTGTGAAAGGGATGTTGCCATGGGATCATAACTGGCAGATTAAGGACAAGGAGATGAGGTAACAGATAGAAATGTATTATTCTTTGTACGTACAGATATGGACTTCCCGTGATGTATTCTGCAAATATTCTGGACAATATGCGTTTGAATGTTATGTAGAGATATTAAATCACAAGATGATCATACCTGACGAGGAAAATTGTCTGAAACTACAAGAGAAAAATAGTTTCATCTTTAGAAACATGAAAAAAAATCAAACTCCTAACTGTGAATTGAGTAACGTACAACGGTGGAACAACAATTAGATATAGCATATATAGTTTGCCTAACCCAAAGACTTGTAGATATTTCAAGTTAGATACCCAATCCTTCCTACAATCATGTTTATCTTCAATATGGCGCAACATAAAGATGCCAATTGATTACTGCTGATGTGTTACATCATGTTTCCAGACGCCAACAAATATAGAAATGAATTGTAAGACAATACCTGTTACTAATCGTTTACTAGGCAAATCAGGAGAGGCAAAGAGGACATGTTCGCTTCTTTCATGCTGTCGGAAAAGATACAGGTATTTAAAGTCATTAAAGTATTTAAAGACAAAAAGTTGCAATTGATTTTTTTTTCGCTATAAATCAATTGAAGTATTCAAGGGGAAAATGTGCATTACAGAGAGATTATCCTGAACAATAGACATATATAGGCTAAAGAGCTTTATTGACAATACACCTGAAACAAATTGTTCTTTCACAAACAATTATAGTAAATGGAAAATTAATGGAATTTGTGGTGATATCGAGCGAATAACGATGATATTATTGAACTGTTGCTATACATCGTGGATCATGTTTGAGGTTCTAATTTTTATCCGTTTCGGTGTTATAGGTGTTGCTTTATATTTTATAAAATGCTTAAGGAAAATGCCCAAAGATTGTTTTTGGTATAGAATATATATTCGTTTTGTTTGCTGTGTTTTTATTACTTGACTGTTGTATATGTCCTGATGAATTTTATAACTGGTCAGTGAATTAAATCATTTTGAGGGAAGGCCGTCTTGATGATATCAAAGAGATCTGTATTCCATATTCCAGCGTCAATTTAATCAGCATATCTTGTATTAACTTTGAATTTTGAAATGTTCTATATTCAAGAAAATCACAGAAATGGTGTATCCTCAGTATACAAAATTTATATCCTGGCTCATTCATCCCTATTTAACCATACTTTTGTGATGACGGTGATAAGTCTTGATTTAGTTGTCTTACCAATAAAGAATCAATTATTTATAAATGTTATGTTTTGACATCATTTGAAAGAGAAAGAAGCTGCAATAATGAAAAGAAATACAAAAAATACAAATTACCATATCATAAAATGCGTTGGAAGTAATAGCACATATGTAAGAACCATCATGTTTTTGTTGATACAAAATACTCGCAAAAATATTACTTCGATCACAGAACATCATCGATTGCCATTCAGATTATCAACAAGATATGTGATGGTTGGAATATATTGCCTTTGATATCTTCCTAGTTTTGCATTAGTGCAGAAATAATCCCATTATAGTGTGCTTGCGATTCTCATCTATCATCCTTAGTGTTGATGGCTGATAGTTGCGGGGACACAATCTCTCAGGATTTCAAACATAAAAACTGTGATAGCCTTTTATTACATTTCAGGTAAATGCCAAAGCTCTTCCAAATAACAGACTGAGAGAGAATTGTTCATGTCTTCTCTTATCTTATTTTATAATCTCATTTTTCACTCATAATAAGATACTTATATCTTCTATGTGTATATAGGTAACCATCAATTGAATTCGTTTTTAATATTTTTCAAACTTTTTGATATATCAAAATGACACAAATAGTCACATTGTTTGGCATTAAGTAATTTTAGTAAAGACATCGATAGGAAATACAATGCATTTTACTTCCCAAAGAACAAGACCATACGCGAATATTATTCATTATGATGCACACAAAATATTTCCTGAATTCCTTGAATTGGTTAATCATCGTTGTTTTTAGTAACAAAGGAATAATGATTCGTTGATATTTTCATACAAACAAAATTCAAACGATCAGAACTTCAAGGACTTAATGCAACGTTGCAAGAAAGAATACACAAGCATGTGTACACTCATGGACAAAGCGACGGACGGATGGATATACACAAGGGTCATTTCTATATCAAACGCTAACATCACAAAACACAATACAACGCATACACACCATTGGACCTAATAACTCCAGACTAATACGCTTTCCGTAAATGGCAATAAAATCAAGGTCTTCAAATACTCTTTAAAAGAACAGGAAAATGACAGATATTCTTTGTTCACAAGGGAAAAAAAATCGATTTAAGAGATCCACTAAAGAATGATAAATATTTCTTGGTTTTAACAATAGATCCCTGTAAATAACAAGTGATTTATAAATTTGAAATTTCTTTTAATGTTTTATCTGTATTTTCAATATTTTCAAAGCAGACAATCGAAATTGCCTGAAATCCTGACTACAGCTGTATGTGATCAAAAACATTTGTTGAGATCGTTCTCTGTTCCACAAGAGCCCAACATGACATGCAATATCGAGGTGTTTACATCCCTAGTGATATTTTGCAGAGGAGTCACTGTGTCAACTGAAGCCTAGAACATAAATGTGTCCGTCCATTACTTTTAGAATGGAACATGACAATCAAGTTGACACATACCGTTGAATAGGAAAGACCAACTAATATTTATCACAAACGGGATACTGACATTCTTATGTGATTGCAATTGAGGCTGAGGTACTTTATTCTATCGACGAAATAATCCCTTTATCTGACTACAGGGGTGATATCCTTTATCGTCACTTTACCCTATCTATCACCACTCGTATGACATCAAGTTCAAGAGTTTGACGTCATGAACCAATGGCCTAACGTTACACAATCTAATATGACGTCACTTCGTTACCGCAGCGATCGGCTTTTCAACGAGATGCTGAACAAGAAACTGGCTCTTTAGAGCGTAATAATAAGAATTTCATAATCTAGAAATAAAACATATGTGCTACTCGTTAAAATATTAACTTTCTACATCACTCGATGAGATGAACATGGCATTAGTCAAGACCGACAGATATTCTCTATTCATGTTTTATAATTTCATGTTCCAGGTATTTTCTACAATGATACTTGTCCATTGATAGTAATAACAATCATTCATTATTTGCTATCAGATAGAGAACACAATCTATGGACTTTTCCTTGTCCACTTTATCAAGCAAGTTATAATATTTTCTTGATAATGGTGTCAGCATAGTTATTAATGAATTTGTCACAATTTGATAGAAATGTCGCTAAAAAAATAGTTCTAAACTTCAAATTGTCACATTCACCCCTAATATGTATCACATTTATGACTTTGAATTTCAATAGGTTTCAATTATGCAAATATTGAAAGACCAAGTTTTTATTTCGAGTTGAAAAAGATGATTGATTTACGCTGATCAGATCAAATACGGATTTAAATGTTTAATATTGCAGAAAAGTTTCTCATGATAATAAATATTTTTTACGAGACAGGAGGTTGTCTTATTTGAATTGAGTTATGGAACTTCAACCATGATTGGTTGATTGATCATTTTGTCCGAGAGTTCATTATTATACACTCAGGGGCAAAAGAAACGATACCATATAAAATACACGATAGGATAATCTACGATTGATAGTTACGGCTGAAACAGGGTTAATTCATGTATTCAAGAGCTAACTGAACTAAGTTTTTAATTTCAGAGCTATATCTGTTAACGCTTTTGAAATATAAGCCTTTCAAAAAACGCTGTTAAAAGATCTCCTTAACTAGAGAGATAGGATAGTGAAAATGGCCCTTTTTCTTGTTTTTAAACCAAAATACAGGCAAAATGCCTGAACAAATTAACTTCTACAAGGGTTATTTATATTGATAACATCTTAGATTTTATAGATTTTTAAATTTCATAATTATTTTATTCCAATTCCAATGATTATGACCAAAAATAACATCGAAAAAGCTGTTTTTTTTACCCCTCGTGTATTTGAACAGTCATACAATTATAAGTATTATACTTTGATGTTTGAAATTGTGAGAACTTCTTCACAACTGATGTGCCTATCACAAGGGCTCGTAGTCGCATTTCATTTACAACAGGATTTTGTTTTGTACTCTTGTGAAAAGGTGGTATCGTTTCTTTTGCCCCTGAGTGTAGATCTATTTCTGCCCAATAAGAGGCTTCCACGCAGTAACCAGAATGTTGCGATGTATCAAAGGGGCAGAAGCAGGTTTTTAGGGGGAAATATAAGGTGATTCCAGGAAAATGAAAATAAATGGTTCCAATTAAAAGACAATATATTTAAACTGAATGAAGCATTAAAAATTAAATATATAATGTAAAACGGACTTTGACCCCATGCCTCTTTATACTTATACCATAATTGTTGTACATGTCACTTAAAGTTTATATACTACCAATTTACAAATGAATCCAAACGTCTTGTCTTTTTTGTTAAGATTTGTTGACCTATTCAAACTTTCCCAAAATCATGGTATTACCTAGGAACACACTTTAACAGTTTTGTCCAGGCGAGGTATATGTATGTAATTTTGTATAAAAGTAAAGTAACCAAACAAAAGTGACAAAATCTTTCAAACTGCATTTATGGAGAAAACTTATCACCATAGAATGAAGGAATGATCAAAGTTTGATATGCTCTGATCTTTTAGCAAGTATTTGGATGTTTTACTTTTGAGATATTTCAATACAAATATTCCTGCAGATTGATTTATTGTCATAATGACCTCAGTAGAACAGTAACACGGTGGTCATTTGACATAAATCTTGTTCCAAATCTCATTACTCTGTTATACACATTTTGTTCTTTTTGTCATTGAACATGAAAACCCAAGTAGTTTCTCATTACAATGCAGTAATGTAATAAAAGTCTGCTATGAGCAATAACAGTCGAACTAATATGCCACAATATAGATTTGGAAATTGTCAAGCAAAGCATTGATGTCAAACAGCAACTTGTATATTCTTGGCAGAAGACTATACGTTTTTGTCAGATCTGTTTTCCTTATAATGACATAATGGTGATGATTGTTCCCTTTACAATGATGATACAATCACTCAAAAAGAAAAAAATCTCGGGAATTTCTGAAATTGCATATTAGGCACCATTGATTGAATTTTGATTAAAACATATTTTATTCAATAAAGAAAGGCATTAGGAACAAGTTATCCACCTAAGGTAACCTTCTCCCAAGTATTTACAAAATGATAGATCCATAGTGACATACATGAAACATGGAATATAGTATAATACAAATGGTAGAAAGATATTAACAAAAGTAGGTATGTACATGCTGCAATCAACAGAAGCGCTTGCTGTATAAACTATATTGGTGGACTGCCTTGAAAATGGCCTGATTTTGTAACATTGAAAGGCTTTTTTCTGCCACATAAAACTAAATCTAAATTTACGGCATCATCATTAACATATGATTTTAATACATTTAACATTCTTAATCTGTGTTCATCATATATAGGGCATCAAACATAAAGTGAAACACATGTACGCATAAATAACCACATTTACATCCGCCTTAATGCCAACTTTAAATAAATCATATTTCAACTCACTTACATGAAATCTTAAACGTGTATGATCAATATTTACCTTGCATATACCTGAGGAAAATAAGATGGTGCCGAAACAATTGGCTTCTTCAAATATGATTTACACTTTTCCGTTGATGGTACATTTTGCTTATCTAATGGGATATCGTTCCATAACATTGTGGTTGAAGGAATATATGACATACATGAATGCTTCTATCTATAAGATGGAATAACAAAACAGTGGGAGTACAAGATATGATGGTGCATTGCCGCACTGTATTTTATGATAAAGAGTTAACTTTCTCCTTTCTCTCCGTTCTGATAATTTTTCCCAACCAGTTTCAACATAGAGATGTTTAAGTGAAGTGTATTTTGGTAGACTGTAGTGTTACAACACAACAAAGCAAATTCCCCTGAACTCAAATTCAAAGAGGTGTAACATTTATTTTGGCGTTCAGTTTAGATTTGTAATGTACTCTTGGTATTACCCTATTGTTTGTTATAGACTTGGTGAGCCTGTGACCCCTCATGTGATGACCCTGCGGCCATATGTATGTACCGTGCAATCTAGGAATCGTTCTCTTTATTACATAAATTAAAGAAAGATAATTTCTCATAGCCCTTCACAATCTGGGAACGGACTACACTAACCCATTAATTGGACACTAAGACCAGTTACGAGACCTTCACAATCTCGGAATCGTTCTTATATTAAAAATATTGAAGATAGAAAATAGCTCAATCTTTACAATCTGGGAATGGACCACACTAACCCGTCAATTGGACACTAGGATCAGCTATGAGCCCTTCACAATCTAGGAATCGTTCTCTATATTACATAAACTGAAAATAGATAATCGCTCATAGCCCTTCATAATCTTGGAATGGACTACACTAACCAGTCAATTGGACAACTAGACCAGCTAAGAGCCCTCCACAATCTGAGAATCGCTATAAGTTGATAATCAAGGAATCGACTCCTATACTCAATAGATTGAAGATAGATAATCCCTAATGGTCCATCACAATCTTGGAATATAGAAAACTACCACGTCAGTTGAACACCAATACCGGTTACAGAAACCTCACAATCTAGGAATCGATCTACATACTCCATAAAATGAAGATAGATTACCAATCAGAGCCCTTCACAATCTGGGAATGGACTACGCTACTCAGTCAGACACAAATCATTCCTAGATTGTGATCATTCCCAGACTGTGCAGGCCTCACAATCTGCAGATTGTTTAAACAATCTAGGAATGTTTAAATATTCCTACATTGTCATCTCACAATCTCCAGATTGTTGGAACAATCTACAGATTGTGATATACCCCAGATGGTTCGTAACATGTATACTTTGTTATAGATAGCCTGATCAGCAAGAGAGTTAATAACTCTATTTTTGGTGGTTGTCCGAGCCATTAACATCAGAAAACAATGGCTTTGTGTTTAGTTATGCCATTTTGAAACGAATTATTGTTGAGGGCGGAATCGTTTAATGTATACCATAAAGGTTAAATTACCACTTCCCTTGCGTGTCAGACATCATAATTGTCAGACCAAGGTTTGGGATCAACAGCAGTGAAAATAATACCCTTTCATTACGCCTGTCCTGTCTCTTAGTCTGAAAGGTTTTATCATATCAGATGGAATCATGTTAGTTTGGTTAGGTTGAAGTGGTCTATGACAAAATGAGCAACCTACAGGTAGCTACTATAGGCCCTAAAGTACATCTAGGATTATAGATATGTCTTGAAAGGTAAGTTGCTATAGGTTATGGAAAACGGGAGAAACTTGTGAGATCAATTATAAACCATATCAATCTAAATAAATTTAGATCAACAGATTTCTTTATTTTGTCATACTGTTGATCTTAGATTGACCAGTGTGAGAGGTCGTCCCGGTGACCTTTCGTATGCAAATAAGGAATTCGCGATTTGATCAATCAAATTCGACGTCACAAACAGTTCCTAGTCGCTCATTCAAGGTGTGAACGGAAGAAACATATAATAGCTTATAGCTGTTCTCAATAATAGTGTGCCTTGAGAAAAATAAATCTTGATTTTGATACTGATAAGAAAAATATCGGTAGGTTGATTTTATTTTGGTTGTATGAAATATATTTAGTTTTATGATTGACAAAAAATCAATATTATTTTAATTATTTGGATGGAAATGAAAGAAATTAGTAGAAACGAGTTTGATCAAAAGGAGTTACCTCCCCTTGCATGAGGATTTTCGTAAATATTGACATTTATCATGCTCTTTCTTTATGATTATTATTTGCCACGTTAGTATCCGTGCGATGTGTAATCATCATTTGTCATTGACAACTAGCAAATACGCTAAATAATTTTAAAAAGAAAAAATATAATCTATTAATACATCCAAGCAATCAGATAATTGATCGCTCTACTCCGCTCCAAATGACAGAGCTCCGAACATCATCCATTTCAAAAGATGTGCTGCTGAGTTGTTTTAACTTCTAGCGAGCTAGGGCATCTTTTCTGATTGGCCGAGCGGCTGATTTCAGAGGTCACCGGGATGACCCGCCTTACGGGCCAATCTTAGATCAACATGTTTGACCAAATATAAAACCTGTTGATCTAAATTTATTTAGATTGAAATTATATCAGATTATATGCCTCCATGCCATTGTATTAAGATAATTGTTCTCGATTAAAGTAGATTGCAATACAGACTTTGCATCATGTCATATTATTAACAATTAATCAACAGTGAATCAATCCAATTTCCCGTCTAAGGTCTCATTGTTTATAATTTATATGATTTTGTAAACGGTTTGAAATGGTTTTAGAAAAAAATATCTATTCTGCTTTGTAATTCTGATATCCTTGTTATGTCAATATACCCACTTTCAGTAAACCACTATGTGATGTCAATGTTGGTTTATGTTACGCATTAGTAGATTACTTATTCCCCTCAGAGGAAATTTTTTCTTAGATTACATTCTTCAAGGGGAGAGTTATTTCCATGATATGATTTCCTACAAATATACCTATACCATTAAGAGCTCTGGCTCCAATATATCACCTTGATGTATCCTTCATGCCCCCTGTATGACAACCGGATTAAAGGAGCTCATAATCATGTGCTAGCATTTACATAATTAAGGGACCCATATTTTTACGGAGTAGCTTACGTGTACTCTTTTAACAATAACCATTCAATCGCTTTTCTGTTTCATTGGGCATTGTTATTTTGATAGAATAAATTGATTTTGCAAGCAGTCATACCATACATTTTTACTTACTATGATTTTATCATAGCTCTTCTTGTTCAATCGTGAAGGAATCAACAGCAGTTGAAATATTACCTTATCATTGTTAGAGTACTTCTAAATAACATAAATAAGTAATCACAGATGCCTTCAAAACGTGGTTCTACCATGAAGGTCGAATTCTATTTTGCAAACCCTAAAGAGAGACCTTCTGCGTTCCTCCAAACTTCAATGAGAATTTTGACGAGATATGAAGATCAGAAAATGTATATGTAATTTAGTGATCTCTGTTAAATCAACTTTATAATGTGTCCTCTGCTTCATGTGTACACTATAACTGTAAGCTGTTAGACATGCTCACATAATGTGAACACAGTTGTTGAACAAATATTTCACTAGCTGTTGTTAACTGTGTTATGGTTACTTCTTGTTCAAGTAGAATATGTGTATATTCATAGCATGTGTCCATTATGCTTTTCTATGGCAAGGACCTTTTAAAAAACCTTTAATTGATAAACCTAAATATGAAATGACTTGGCTGCTTATCAAAGCTTCGTCATATCAATATTTATTTTACATTTGAAGGAGCACATTGAACACAGATTGTGCCTTTGCTCAAAACTTCAGCAACACAAAACGACAACTGCAAATATATTAAATGTATTCCTAACTCGGCATTATTTAAGCATATTTTAATGGTTAATTAGAAGCATCTAGCGTCTGTAAATAACACTTTTACGAGGAACATAGTGTGTAACAAATGAAACGGGTAAGAACAACAAATTCATTGAGAAAAATTGTGTAACTCTAAACAAGGTGGCCTCTTACTCCATAGGCTCGGTTCGATTACCAATGGATAAACAATATTTTTGACCGTCATTCCCAGTTGTATCCACAGGCAAGGCACTTCATCCATTTTGCAGTCATCCCACCAGTAGGTTGTGACTTTGATATGATTAACAGAACATATGCACTTTTAGTAACCTGCATGCCAAGCCATTGTACAATGTTTTATGTAACAATTCTATTTTGTTGTCTTTTGACATCATTGATTATTTAACAGTGGAACTTGCATTGTCTGAAAAGACATTGCTTTCAAGCTAATGGTGAATTTTGAGCTTCAAAAGGGATACCAAACTTATCTATATAATATTTTTATATTAAACTTGTATTGACAAAAGTTTCTTAGTTTTTTCTCAGATTAATAATTTGATAATGACAGAGAGGCAAGAATAACAGACAAAACACACTTCCTTACATAATCCAATAACGTACATGGGTAATGAAATTTATGAATTAAAACAAAATGTTATCTACTTTCTCTGCTGTCTCCCTTTGTTATGTGACATAACACTTAAGTGTCTATTATTAGGATAACGGTTTAATTATAGAATCGGATTAGCAGCAATTGCTTATCATAAAGGAACAACTAAATAAAAATATATTCCATAAAACCCTCTTTTGATGCCTTGATGCAGGAAAACAAAATTAAAAGTTTTCCTGAGATACCTCTTTGATTAACTTTGGTTTTATAGGTTTGCTGATTTGGTGTGTAATGACATTGTAGATTTATCAAACAGCAATATCTTCAATGGGTTAGTATTATAATATCCTTTCCATGATGAAAATATAGATGTTATCTGAACGCAAACGCCCGTTGCCTCCTAAAAATAACATTTGTTAAGAAAACCGAAACAATTATTATTTATCGTTCCTTGATTTTGATAAAGGGTTGTATGGCCTAGAACAATGTCCTTTGATGATATCATCAGACATATTAATGAAGGTAATAACACAGGCACAAGAACCGCAGTAACCTCGGAATGGAGACAACATCTTCAATCATGATTGTTCTTCAAAGGACCACTATTTGAATGTCAGATGATAGCAAATTAGCCGTCATTGATTTGCTCCGTCTCCGGAAGGCAGGATTAACAAAAAGGCAGTATGGAAAGCATCCGCTTCTAGATAAAGGGACAGTAGGTCTTGTGATTTGTATTTCATAACCTGAGTATTGTTTAATGACTATATTTGAATTGATTAATTAATTGATTTATATCTGTAATTGCAATGATAATTCTGTACAAATATGAATATTCTTATCAATTTAATAAGTATTTGTTCTATCGTAGATGAGATACATGTAGGAATGCACATTTTATTATAAAAATTGACAAATAATAAAATAATCTGATAATATGATTGTTTGCATTCAATTCGAGTTAGGAAAACTTTTCAACCTAGTGTTCGGAAATGATATAAACTGTTGATGACACTTCTTTATAATTTATAATTATTGGAGAAAATATGCTTGAATAGCTGACGAATGACGAAAACATAGTTCTGAAAAACAACCGTTGATCTTGTTTAGAAGGCTTATTATGTGCATTTTACAAGAGCCTAGTCCTTCAGTTATGCTCTTGACACAAATTGGAGACTGAAACTCCATACGTGAGAGAATCAAGGTTCTCTAAAGATTTATCAAAGGAACATGAGATTGTCACATAATTCAGTCCAAATAGACGAAATTTGAAAATCTTTGACCGAAAGAAAGGAACAATATAAAAAGTTGCATTTCTATTTGCATATCTTTAAACCTTTTTATCTTTGAAATTAGTTGAAAACAAGATGTAACTCGATATTTTGTTTTTTCAAATGCAACTTCGTGACTTTCACATCAATTTAAATCATCTAAATGTAAAGTGAAATTAGATATTTTATTTCAATAAGAGATAAACAAAGAGCAACATGAATGATGAAATGGTTTTCTGATACACTATTGTCTAAATCAAATTACCTTGAGACAGGAATAACTCAATCAATCAAATGCAACATAAGTGACCAGATTTTCCTTCAAAATGTGTGATCAAACATGTTAAATCTGTACTATAAACCCATGACAATGGTTTATTAAAAGAAGATTCGTCTTAAGATATTATAAGAAAATTCCAGATAAGACTTGCTGATATGATCTTCAGCTCTTTTAAATGCCACCATGAGAAAAACGAAGTTGGGTTAATTCTTATAGGAGTTTGTTAGTTTCTTATAGGTAAGGGTGTAAAGTTCTACTGTTATAAGCTCTCTGCATGCTTTGTCACGAATCCTAAATCAAACCCTTTAAATATTTCGCTGTGACGGATAGATTTCATCCATTTATATAAATTTCCGGTGCTTCTACATGTACAGAATTCATTAGAACAAAATTAATTTGATGCCAAAGTTACTGTCCTCATGAAGGGCGAAATTATTTACCTTGAAATGGCATAAGAATATAGATCTAATCATTTGATTTAAGGTGAAATAATTTCCTAATCTGTTAAAATATCAGATAAAAGATCTTAAAAGAAAACTTGTTATTAACCCTTTTATAGTGTTTCACGTTGGTCACGTGAAAACAATTTATGCATAGCTATAAAACATTTAAAATATGATCATATCATTTTTGATAGAAAGAATGGCACCAACAAGTTTTGATCTTTTGTTCAAAATATCTAAAACTTTAATCCAATTATTATGCAAGAATTGTCAATTACAAAAGGATTATTTATCTAGGATAGTTTTGTGTCACTGTATCAACAAAGCCATCGTCTAGGTGACTGAAATGACAAGAAATATGGTCTCATTATCAATCAAGTATGAAAATATTTATTTCGATCCGTTAAGGCGCCGTATCCCAACGCACTTATCAGAGCCTTTTTGCAAGGTTTCCACCTTTATTCTTATTGGATAGGAAAACGTCCATGTAAAACTCAAATACAACCTCATTGGCTCCTTGGTGTGCTATTGATCCCAAACCAGAGTGATAAATTGGAGTTATTGTGACATCTCCATCACAGACACACGCTGGACCCTGTTGGGAGTTTATGTCACTATGACAGTCAAGAGTAAGCACGTTGTAGCTTTTCCCCATGGATTTACGACAGCAATAAAGATAATTATTTCTAGTTTTCATCACACAGAAAACTCTGGCCATACTTTTAAGGAGCTCGCAATGTCTTTTTACCTATTTCATAGTTACATGTAAAATTAAAATAAAACTTCACAAGTACAGGTTGCTTTGCAACAAAAATTCCATTGATAACATAAATTTTGTGTGACAGCCGTGCTATTTGAGAGAGGTTTTGCCTACACTTACACCTAAACTGTCTCAAAGGCACCAGGCCACGATATTTTCCTAGGAAACAACAGACAATCTAAATGAATATTCTACATTGTTAAACGAATGTACCAAAATCTTTTTCCCTTTCTCAACTTATCCAACTTATTCGCTAATGGCCGAAATATTGCCAAAGCGGCGTACAATAGCTAACTCACTCACTATACAAAATATGAATTTTGTTAGAGATTAATAACTTTTGACCTAGACCTTTGACCTTGAAAGTGAGTATGACAAAATAAATACCCCGAGGTATAAGCAGTAAGTTATGAATAAGAGTTCTTGAAAGCTTAGTAAAGTTATAGCCAGTAATACGAGTGTGGCAGCAGCAGCGGCAATTGAAACTGCAGAAAAAACAGCAGCCCTGCTAATTACCATTTATCTCGATGTTTTATCCATTTGAAATAGAGTGACATATTTTCATTTAAAATATTACCTGATTTACTACCAAATAAAAACTTTAAAATAAGTTTAATTATGTGAGATATGGCAACGGTGAAGCCCTTGGCGAATGCTTCATGTCAGATATTACAAGAGAAATAGATGACCACCTACCAACTTGGAATTTGGAATTTATGCAAACTCTGTTCAGTTATTTCAATTCGAAGTTCTTAGCGGAACATTTACGGTCGGATATATTTTGCAATTTGAAAATTTCAAACCTGGTCTTCATCGATTGGGTTGCTCAAGACAAATATAACATGATTGATTTTGGCATTTAGAATTGCAATTAGTCGATTCATCACTCATCAAAATATTCTTAAACGCAGTAAGGAAAAGATAAACCACTCCAGGCATCGAATTTATTGAGCATAAACCCAATGGTTTTTGTTAAATCATCGGTACTGAAATAAAGAAATCTAGTTTATCAACGAAAGCATTGTTGAAAACGATTTGATGAACCCTCATATGCGTTACGGTTAAATACCCTGGAAAATAATCTTACATTAACTGATAATTTTGAAAATGTCTGGAAGAGTATCTCACTTCATGTAAATATTGATAAGTGAGTGAGTGATTGAGACAGTGATGTTGCCATGGGAACCATTACTGTCAGATTAAGGAAAAGCGTATGAGGTTCCAGATCGAAATGTATCATTCTTTGAAGGTACAGATATGAACTTCCTGTGATGTCATCTGGGAATATTCTTGACAATATGCGTTTGAATGTTATGTAGAGATAGTAAATCACACGATGATGATACCTGAAGTAGAAAATTGTGTGACACTGAAAATCAAAAAAGGCTTGTGTCCTACTAATGGTACAAAAAAACGATGATAGTTTCATCTTCAGATAAATCAAATACCCCTGACTGTGCATTGAACAACTTACACAGGTGGAACAGAAATAACATATGGCATAAAATAGTTTGCCTAACTAAAAGTCTTGTAGATATTTGAAATCCTTCTTAAAATCATGTGTATCTACAATCTGAGGCAGATTGAATGATACCAACTGATTATTACTGATGTGTTGCATCATTTTTCAGAAGCCAACAAAACTAAGGAATGAATTCTAAGACAATACCTATTCTTTGACCTACGGCAAAGATACAGATATTTAAAGTCTGACAAAATGTAATAAGTTGACATTGATTTGTTTCTTAGCTATAAATTAATTAAAGCATTAAAGGAGAAAGTGTGCATTACAGCTAGATCATCCTGAACGAGACACACTTATCGAGAGCTTTATCGACAATACACTCGAAACAAAATTGTTTGTTTATAAAGTTCCTGCACAAATTATTTTGTAGGAAATGGAAAATTGTGGTGATTTTGTGGAATGTTTGTTGCTTTACATCGTGCATCAAGTTTTAGGTTCAAATTTTAATCCGTTTCATTGTTATACTTTTAGCTTTATATATTGTGAAATGATTAAGGAAAATGCCCAAGGATTGTTTTTGGTATAGAATATATATTCGTTTTGTGTGCTGTGTTATCTGTTAGATTACATGGCTGTTGTATATGTCTTGATGAATTTTAAAACTTGTCATCGACTCAAATGCATGTCTGAATAATATCAAAGTGACAAGTATCCAAGTGTTAATTTTATTAGTTTGCTTTGTATGAACTTCAACTGGTTGAATTTAGAAAACATTCATTATTCTTAAAAATAACAGAAATGGTGCATCCTCACTATACAACATTTTTATCCTGACTCATTCCTACCCAACATTAGTCATCGTCTGGTGCTAAAACTTGATTTAGCTGTCTTAGTAATATGGAGCCAATTATTTACAAATCCTATGTTTTGACATCATTTGGAACAAGACAAGCTGTAATATTGAAATAGATGAGGTAAAAATGTTCCCATGTTCACCTAAAAAATTTACCATAATATGCGTCAGATGTGTTAGCAGATATGTAATAACATCATATCTTTGTTGATAAATATCTCTCGCTAAATTATAACATCGTTGACAGAAAAACAGGGATTGCCATTTGAATTATGTGACGTTTGAAATATATTGCCTTTGATATTTTCTTAGTATTACATTAGTGCAGAAATAATCCCATTATAGTGTTCTTGTGATTCTCATCTATCATCCTGCGGCTTCAACAGCACTACCTGTGGCTGATAGTTGCGGGGACACAGTCTCTCAGGATTTCAAACATAAAAACTGTTATAGCCTTTTATTACATTTCAGGCAAATGTCAAAGCTCTTACAAATAATAGGGACGATTGTTCATGTCTTATCAAGTCTGATTTTATTAACTTTTTTTTTATACTTTTTACAATAAAATACTTCTATCTTCTATGTGAACAGAAGTAAACATCAATTGAATTCGTTTGTAATAATTTAAACTTTTTTTATTTATATTTAAAAAATATCAAAATGACTCAAATGTTAACATTTTATTTGAGGGATTTTAGGTAAAAACATCTACAGGAACTACATTACATTTTACTCCCCAAAGGACAAGACCATACACAAATATTATTTATCAAGATACACAAACAATATATTCTGAACCCCTTTAATGGGGTGATTAAAATGTCCACAGAAATAAGAATTCGTTGATATCTTCATTGATCAGAACATCAAGGAATAAATGCAACGCTGCACACAAGAAAACACAAGCATGCGTAAACTAATGGACAAAGCGACGGAAGGGTGGATAGACAGAAGTAATTTCTATATTAACCGCTAACATTACAATACACAATACAATGCATACACACCATTGACCCTAATAACTCCAAGTCAGAAAGTCTTCCGTAAATGGCAATAACATCAAGGTCTTCAAAGACTCTTTAAAAAACAGGAAAACGACAGATACTCTTTGTTCACGAGAACTAAAATCGATTTAAGAGATCTACTTAAGAATGATAAAGATTTCCTGGTTTTACAAGATCCCTGTTAATAACAACTGATTTATAAATTTGAAATTTCTTTTAATGTTTTATCTCTATTCAATGTGTTCAAAGCAGACTGTCGAAATTGCCTGAAATCCTGACTACAACTGATCAAATACATTTGTTGAGGTCGTTCTCTGTTCCACAAGAGCCCAACATGACATGCAATATCGAGGTGTTTGATACATCTCTACTGGTATTGTGCAGAGGAGTCACTGTTTCAACTTAAAAGGGCATTAGGATGGTTTTAAAAAAATAAATTATATTTACAATTTTTCGCTGATAATTGTACGTTAATGCTTAATTAATCAAAAATCCCTTTACACAAACCAATTAAACAAAATAAGAAGAACAGATTATTACAATTCACTCAAGGTCCAATCGAAGGCCATTGTGTGAACACCTTTAATTCAGTTTGTGTAAGAGAAGGGAATAGTATGACTGAACTGTACATTGTATATTAATTCATTACTGCTTCATTCAGTTTAAATACATTGTCTTTCAATTGAAACAATTTATGTTCATGTTCCTGACATCACCTTATATTCCCGCTAAAACCGTGCTACATGTACTGCCCCTTTAAACCTTGAACAGAAATGTCACACAAAGTCGTTAAATAGATAAGACAATTAATATCTATTGGGATACTGACATTTATATGATTGAGGGTGAGGTATTCTATTCAATAGACAAAATAAGCCGGTGAGCAACAATTGTGATGGTACTAGGCGCTCTTTAAATTAATTAGTATTATTATTTCATCTAGCTACAGTGAGGATAAACTTTATTGTCATTCTACTCGATCTATCACCACTCGAGTGACGTCATGAACCAATGGTCTAACGTAACACATTCTCATATGACCAAATGACGTCACTTAGATATCGCTGCGAGAGTCTTTTCAACAAGAAACTGGTCGTTAAGAGCCTAATTCATCATCTTAAGATATAGAGTATCTTCGTCACTCGTTAAAATATAAATGTTTTACCACACTCTTTGAGATAAACATGACTTCTTTGAGAGACATCTTTGTATTATTCAAGGCAAGACAGATTTCCTCTTTTATTATTTTATATGTTCATGTCTCAGGTCATGTCTTTACTACAATGGGATTTGTCCATTTATAGTAACAGATACTAAATAAAAGATAATCATTAGTCTGCTTAAAATAGAGAACACATCCTATGGATATAAAATTACTGCCACGTTTTAGTGTCAACTTTATCAAACAAGTAGAATATGTTTGTTTTTTTTTTTGTTTTTTTTTTTTCAAAACTCCATAAAGAAAAAGGACATGTAAGAATAACAATTCCAGACAGAACACGCATATACAAGTAATAATTTAACAGTGTTCACAAGATTTGACTAATATTTTCAAATTTCAATCTGATGTTACGTGGAAAATAGTTGATATTAATAACTGATCTAATAATTCAGACTAGATTATGACAAATTGACCAGAAATTCATAAAGCTGTCATATTTTCAGTTTGTGTAGGCGTTAAATCGGTCAACAAAATATGCAGTTTTAATTTCCTCTTGTACATGTTTCAAAATTTAGGATTTTCTCCTGGTGTTTCATTTTAAGTATATTGTATTTCACAATGGTTGTCAGCAGATTCAGGACATAGTTTCGTTTTTCGGTATATCCTAAGATGATACTCGTTTTAGAAAATATGATATCAGTTCCTGTTTCTTCAAGTATCAATTCTTCCATTTTTTCCATATAGTTTTGGTAAGCTTACAATCATAACATATATGTAGAATTGACTCGTTCTCTGTTTTGCAAAATGTGCATTTGTTTGATTCTTTGTATCTCATTTTTGTTAGAAGCTCATTTGTTGGAAGAAATCTATGCAATATACTATAGTGGAGCCATGAATTTTTAACACTATTGTAGGATTTAAATGTTAATCTTTCTATGGTTTCCCATGTATTTTCGTTAATAAATTCATTTAGATCTTTTTGCCATTTATGAGGTATTTAAGATTTTTTGTGCTTTTTCTGGTTATGAATATGTCATATATATCTCCACAGCCTTTTGAATCGCCAGTTATATTTTGTAAAAAGAAGGGTAAATTGGCAGTGGTGTTTTCTTTTCAATTTGAAGGTTAATTGACTTGCAGTAATATTTTATAGCTTCTATTATCCCTTAGTAATCAAGAAAATTTGTCTTGCAACCAAATTTATTTCTTAATTGATCAATTGTTAAGAGTACCATGACTATCAAGGATGTCGTTTATGTAAGTGATTCCTTTACAGGAGTTATGTTTATAATTGATAGGTCTTCCACCTATCTTGACATTTTCATTTTGCCAAATGGGTTGTGATAAGACATCGTGGACGTTTTTAGCGTTTTGACCTTTTTTGTTAATAAATTTGCCCCACGATCTCTCCAAAAGTGATTTGTTTCGGGTTTAATTACAGATTCGTTTATGTGTGTTTCTCATGTTTGTATAAAGCTGTATATATTACCTTTAATGCCTAGTTAGAATATGTTCTTGATAATGGTGTCAGCATAGTTATTAATGCATTTGTCCCAATCTGTTCGATAACTTTGACAGAAATTTTCCAAAAGGAATAGTTCTGAACTTCAAATTGTCACATTCATCCCATACATCACAATTATGAGTTTGAAATTTTAATAGTTATGCAAATTATGCAAATTGAGAATTTTTTTTATTTCGAGTTGAAATAGATCGATGATTTACACTGATCAGAACAAATACGGATTTAAATAATTAAATTGCAGAAACACTTCTCCTGATGGATTATAATTTACACGAGACAGGACGTTGTCTTATTTGAATTGAGTAATGGAACTTCAACCATAGTTGGCTTATTGATCATCTTGTCTGAGAGTTCATCATTATATGTCCATTCCTGCCATAATAAGAGGCTTCCATGCAGTTTCCAGTATGTTGCGATATATTAAAGGGGAAAAAGCACGTTTTAGGGGGAATATAAGGTGATTTCAGGAAAATGAAAATAAACAGTTCCAATTGAAAGAATGTATTAAAACTGAATGAAGCAGTCAAAACTGAAATATATAATGTAAAATGGACTTTGATCCAATGCCTCTTTATAGAAATACCATAATTTGTTTTACATGTTACACATAGTTTATATATTATTAATTTACAAATAAATCCAAACGTCTTGACCTTTTTGAATAGATTTTGTGACCTCTTCAACATTTTCGAAATTCATGGTATTACCTACGAACACACTTTCACAGTTTTGTCCAGGCGAGGTACATGTACATGTAGGTAATTTTTGTATAAAAGTAAAGTAGCCAAACAAAAGGGACAAAATCTTTAAAACTGCATTTACAGAGAAAACTTATCACCATAGATCTTATGAAGGAATGGTCACAGTTTGATATGCTCTGATCTTTAAACAAGATTTTAAAGTTTTAGTTTTAAGATATATCATAAAGAACAATACAGATATTTCTGCAGATTCTGATTTTCTGATTTTTTGTCTTAATGGGCTCTGTTAAAAAAAGTTTCTTCCAGCTCTCATTACTTAAACTGTTATGTATTTTTTCCTTTTGTATTTTTTGTCTTTGAACATGAGAACCCATGTACGTCCTCATAGCAATGCAGTAACGTCATTAAAGTCAAAAATTTCTTCTTGCCAGTCGAAATCATATACCACAGTAAAGATTTAGAAATTTTCAAAAAAAGCGATGATGTCAAACAACAGCTTTAATACTTGTATACCTTGTATAACTTTATCGAAAAGCTCAGTGTATTCTAATTGATATCTCCCGTTTGATAACAAATATATTTTTCTATCAAGAACAGTTATATTAGTATAAATGATGTACAATTACTAGTCAAGTTGTCATGTTCAAAGAAACAGATATCCTCATTGCCAATTCTTCATTTTTAAAATTGATATAACATATCAATGACTATTTCATAGTTCTTCTTAAATAATCGCATACAGAATTCCTTTTTGAAATGGCAGTAATAGATTTGTAATATACTTTTGGTTTTACCCTATTGTTGGTTATACACTTGGTGAGTGTGTGATCTCTCATGTGATGATCCTACGACCATATGTATAATTTGTTATAGGTAGCCTGATCAGCAAGAGAGTTAATAACTCTATTTTTTGTGGAAGCCATGAACATCAGAAAACAATGGCTGTGTGCTTACCAATGTCATTTTGAACCGAATTATTGTTGAGTAGGGAATCGTTTAATGTATACCATAAAGGTTAAATTACCCCTTCCCTTGCGTGTCAGACATCATAATTGTCAGAGCAAGGTTTAGGATCAACAGCAGTGAAAATAATACCTTTTCATTACGCCTGTCCTGTCTCTTAGTCTGAAAGGTTTTATCATATCAGATGGAATCATGTTATTTGGGTAAGGTTGAAGGTGTCTCTGATAAAATGAACAATCCAGCTAATACAAACTGGAGTAGGAGCTTTGACATGTCTTGAGTGACAAGTTGTAAGCGATCATGGAAAGTATGACAAAAATGGAAGATCAATCATGGATTATATCAGATTATATGCTTTCGTGTTATTGTATCAAAATAATCGTTCTCGATTGCGTTGAAAAAATATGACAGGCTTAAGTATAGATAAAAAACCGTACAGGTTTTTTTTACATTGCGATACTATGCATCATATCATCTAATCATCAATTCATCAACAGCAAATGAATCAAATTTCCCCTCTGTCTTTTTTTGTGATCAAATGATTTTTCTAACTGTGCATTTACATGGATCACTGACCATGATTATCAGATTATCAGATTATTATTCTGCTTTGTGTTAGTATCCTTTAGTAAAGCATGGATATGTTTAAATGATCAACTACTTGTGGCCATTTTCAGTAAACCACAATGTGACGACAAATCTTCTTTTCCTTCATTCAGTAATGTCTGTAGTATCACGATGTCTATATATTGATATCACAAAACCATGGTGTAGACAAAAATAAATTTAAATAAAGAATATGATATTACTATCTTTTATTAAATTACAAAATACTATAATTCCAAACTTGTATATGTATATGTTCGCCTTTATAAAGTAGTAAGCCTAATGTTTATAATAAGGAAATTGCAATTTCTTCTCTGGAAGGAATCCTCAGCCAGGATAAGTTGTAAAGTAGGTATAAATAGGAGTTCTAGCTCAGCGATGATTTATCGTTAATTAGTATTTATTTAATCATAAAATTTGGAGCATAATGTTACCAGGTTGAGAATGGGGTCTGCACTCGGTGATGATTCCATTGTACAACATAAAGCAACAGCCAATAATCTAGGAAATCGTTTTCACATTCCTCTAGATTTTGAATTGTTTGAGACACACATGCCTTTCTATCAAGCTGCATTGGGAGATAGATTGGAATATGAGCTAACATTTAATGAGTATAAAAATGTTATTATAGGAGCACCTGAAATGAAGTATGAAATTAAGAATATTGTATTGGAACTTGATATAGTTACTGAGCCAGAATTGGCGAGTGAAATTCGTTCAATGTTTAATAGCCCCTTGGCAATATACTACGATCGTATACTTCGACATCGTATAATGCCTAAGGATAAAGTGATACGGTGTGGAATATCAATATAAATGTACCGGCTAAGTCTATGAAAGGAGTTTTGATGTTATTTAAAATGCCCACCTCCGGTTTTGATGGAATAACTGAATCATTTTACAATCCTAAAATTAAAAGCGTACAAATGACCATTGAAGGAGTACCAAACCAGTTGTACAGTCAAGATATGCGTAAGCATAACTTATGGGATGAAATTAAGAAACTTCCCAGTATAAAACGTAATCCATAAACAAATATGGTGGTAAAAGATCTATGTCTTACGGATATGAATATTGGAAAATACTTAACCGACAAGTACGCTATATGGCTCGATGTTAGAACTAGTGATGATGATGAATTGCATGGTTCTGGGAGGCGCATTGAAAATGGCAGCGAAGGAATGACAATTGCAATCACTAAAGATGAAGAAACAGCTGGACCTGTACATATCTACCTGTACGTAATTATGGATGCTCAATTAAATCTAGATAATGGAAGATTTAATTCTATTATTTATTAAATATAAGGATTATTTTATATTATTGATGAGGTGCAGGTTCAATATGCATAGGAGGATATAGTGACAGTTTTTTCATTTCAGTGTTAATTACCTTGGTCCAGAACTGGGGAAAGTTTTTTGTAGACCACGTTTAATTATCAGTGGTTCACACTGAATTGAAAAAAGCAAAGGATGGTATACAAATTTCATTATTAAATTATAATCAAAAGGTATATTTTCTAGCTCAAAATAGGAGGAAAATGTTTTAGTAGGTATAAATGGGAGTTCTTGATTAGCGATGATTTATCGATAATTAGTATTTATTTAACCTTATAAAATTTGGAGCATAATGCGACAAATTTTATGATTAAATAAATACTAATTAACGATAAATCATCGCTGAGCTAGAACTCCTATTTATACCTACTTGTAAATATTCAATTTACTTTGAAGCATTACTAGGAGAGCATGTATTTTTCCAGATAGATTACATTCTTCAATTTGCAAGGGAAGGGTGATTCCCAAGATATGATTTCATACAAATCGACCATTACCATTAAGAGCCCTGGCTCCAATGTATCACCTTGATTGCCTCTCTATGATAGTGAACTATGAGGAGCTCATAAACTTTATTGAGTAGTTTATGTACACACTTATAGCTATAACCATTGAATCGCAATGAATCTATTTCATTGGGCATTGTTGTTTTTATTAAAATCAATTGATTCTTGTAAGCCATCTGTGATACATTTTCACTTACTTTGATTTTATTATAGCGTAATTCTTGTTTAAAACTAACCGATTATTTTTTACAGTAATTAATTAATTGTTGAACAAATATGTTAAGATTCTGTTAACTGTGTTATGGCCACTGCTTAATTCAAGTAGAATATTTGTATTTTCATTGTGGTTTTTCTAAGGTCAGGAGGTTGAAAAATTACTTTATTGGGTAACTATAGATTTGAAATGGCTTGGTTGCTTAGCAAAGCTTCTTCATATATATATATTTGAAGGAGCACAAACTTGTGAAAACAAACATGTGAAACTTTTACACTAAAATGAATACTATTTTCGAATGGCCATAACCTTAGTTTTTTTCTCATATTGTTTCATTTTCTGAAAGAATGTTTAGTTTATTATAAATGTTGATCAAAAGAAATGATGAAAACCATATATATGACTTCAATGAAAGTATCAGGATATAATGATATCTGATATAACGACGTCTTCAAGAAAAAACATGCAATTTGCTATATGGTAGAGATGAATATTCTAAAATAAACCCCAATTTCGTTTTTTAGCATTTATCGCCTGAAGTGGGAAAGGCAAAGTTCCTTCTGTGCATTTATGTTAGTTCCATCTGAAAATAAATGAAGATTTGTTAACCTTTTTTAACAAAGTTGCATGCTTTGCGACCGTAACTTACACAACAATGGTAAATAGTCTTATCGTATATTACATTGTGTGCGCTAAGCAATGATCGAACTGGAATGGTAAGCAAACAGACAGGGGTTAATCATTCTTTCGGTAAGTTTGTAGATAGTTTAATAAGTTTTGTATTCTGACATCATCATCAAACTTACAGCTTCACAAGCATCTGTACATGTACACCAGAGAGACCTTACTTTTAGATTTGGTCTCAAAGCGTTCTTCTGTGATTTACGGATTAAAGATGTCTATGAAGAAAGAAGTGATCATGACACCAAAATTTATAAACCGTTTCTGTAATTTTTCATGAGCAAAGTCATTGTGTTCTCAAATACAGGCTTCCCATATTTTACATTCAGTATAAGCATCAGCAAAATATTTGACCATTTGATGAACTTCAATGTTCAATGTTTTCTTCCTTCTAACCTGAATTCACCACAAAAATATGTTTCTTTTTCCAAAGTCATAACAGTAAATACTGCGGTAACATAAACAGCGAGGACTTAAGGCAGTAGCACATTTTTGGGGAAATATAAGAGGATGTCAGGAAAATAAAAAAAATTTACTAATTAAAAGTCAATTTACCTTAACTAAATACAGCAGTAATAAACCAAATATATATTGTTAAGTTCCACCATGCGATTCCTCTTTCCTTAAAATAATTAATAAAAGGTGTTTCAACAAAAATGGCAGTCACTGGACTTCTTGTGAATCTTTATGATTTGTTCTCTGAATATGGACGATTGTTCTGTGAAATTAGATTTTTGACATAATCATAATAAATCATTCAGCATTACGTAGAATTTTTTTAATAAAATACTGCTCCTTTAAGACAACCGACATCATCTTACATGTAAATGGTATTCTAATCATTACCAAGGCAATGTATCCCCAAAAGAGCAATCATCAAATTTAATTTTTTTGTTAATAGCATGCAGGAATTTGTGTAACAAATACCTTTTATAAACTACAGATTTCATTTTATCATGCATTGTATGATCCGATAAGCAAGGGTATAGCAGTACCCCGTAAATAGATGGAATAGTGCCCACAGTTTCAACAAATTTGAAATATTTATTGTGAGTTCATTTTTTTCTAATTCAAGTGATATCTTAGGGTCATACCATTGTGGCTTATCTCAAAACTTCATCAACGCAAAATGACAACTGCAGAAAATGAATTTCCACAATCGGCATAATTTTAGCATAATATTAAGTTTAACGTGTCTAAACTGCAAGACAGGCGCTCGAGTGTGAAAGTAAAGACTTGCGGTTTCCAACCAAAGTGTCACAGCTTAGAGCCCAATGCATTGAAGCTCAATGCGTCTTTCAGGGAATGATCCCTTTAGCATCAGCTCTTAATTCAACAGCGACTACATTTAACAGCTCGGTTAAATCTTGAACTCGTCAGTAGTCACAGTGGAAAATAAAATGATGAACACCTTGGATTAATGGCATGGATGACAGCAAACCTGTTTCTGGCTATTATTCGGGAAGTGAATGCAACATAATCGTTTGCATTATTTGTCATAACATATCAATGGATAATAGTGAATCAGTGTTGATAGACATGTCAGTGAAAGTAAGATACATGTAGGTGCTTGTCTGAATAGGCATTGTTTTCAAGCTAAGGGTGAATTTTATGCTTCAACAAGGGTACCAAACTAATCAATAGATATTAAACTTAATTGTTTTGACAGAATTGTGTTTAATTTTTCTCACGTTTTTCTAACGTAACCTCTCTATATTATTCAATAACATGCAGGATTAATGTACATGTACTAGGAGATATAAAAAGAAAACGTCTGATTCTAATCATTGTAAAGTGTTTCACGTGGTGTACGTTGCAACAATCTATGCATAGCTAAACTACGTTCAAAATATGATGATACCATTTTCAGTATATATTCCAGCCATATTCCAACGCATTTATCATAGCCTTATTGTAGGCGCAAAGTTTCCACCTTAATTCTTATTCGAAAGGCAAAACGTCAACAAAACCTAGTCAAACTCCATACAGCGTCATTGGCTCCTTGGTGTGCTATTGATCCTAAACCAGATTGACAAGCTGGAGTTCATATCACATCTCCATTTCCAGACACACGTTGGGCCCTGCTGTGAGTTTAAATCCTATTATAGTCAGTAGAAGGCACGTTGTAGCTTTCTCCCATGGATTTACGACGACAATTAAGGTAAGTCTTTCTATTTTTCGTTACACAGAAAACTGGCGATACTTTTAGGAAGCTCGCATTGTCGTTAGTCTCAGAAATTGTAGGTGCAGTGATTGCAATAAGTTTACAGTTTTGCAATAAGAATTGATGTTGTGTGACAACCATCCTATAGTGTATTAAAGGTTTCATCTCCTCTTATGTTTTAATAGTCTCAAAGGCACCACACAACGTGCTTTTGTTTGGAAACAAAAGATAATCTAAATCATCTTTCTATTCGTTAAGTCAATGTACCAAATTCTGTTTCCATACCTCAACTGATTAAAGGTTGTTCACAATATATTGGTCACATGCATCTTCTGCTTTTCTGCATCGCCAATTATTTTACGATGTATGATGAGGTTAATAGTTTACCCTCTAAAAAGTTTTAGTGAAACCTCAAAATAATCAAAATCAAAACGTCTAATACAATACAATTTATAAAGCTTATAACGAAACAATGAAGCAGTTGAATTCCTGTAGAACATTGAAACTCGCATACATGTATGTTATCTGTATCAGATTATGATATTTTGTACACTCAAATTGAATTCCAATCTTTGAATATTCATAAAACAAATACTAAATACTTACTTATACCTTGAATTTAGAAGCAACATTGTATCAGCTGTTTTCTCTAAAGGATATAGCAAAAATCAATGCACCCTTTAACATATACAGTGTATAATATGTACAGGATTTTGCAATATCAATATTTAATGAGTATCTTCAGTATGATAATAACAGACTACTCATGTTATGAACTTGTGCTCGATTATTTGAAAGAAGACAAACTAATTAATGTGTTACAGTTTTCAAAAAGTGTACGACTATTATTAGTTTAGTTACCAAATGACTTAGCTATCTTAATTGATTTAAGAAAACTTAGAAAATTCTTACTTCAGATTGATATTTAGCAATTTTATATGTCATGATTATTGAATCAATATTATGTGAGATTTGACAGATCCGTTTATCAAACTCAACTCGTCAGACGTGTGTATTTGCATTTAGATATATCAGGAAATGGTTCATATAAACGATATAGAGAGGGTAAATTGTTACCTTAAGATAAACGTGATGTTTGTAGGTAATAACTGTGTATTGTGTGTATACCAGTAGAGTAGTTGCTTCAGGAATCACGAATCTGCTTTGCTGTGATTTCTCCAGGTAGTTATAATAGTGTCTTAAGTTTTCAACAATATAAACTTAAGACCGAACTAGACATAAAACCAAATTGTAATTACTCAAATTGATAAATGGAAAACGATATGAGTTTGATAACAAGTATCTCCACATTGCTCTTCACGCAAACTACTTTAAGTTGCAATTACCAGTTTTGTACTGAACGATTCCATGTACATTAACTGTAAAAATATGAATTTGAGCCATTGAAACCAAGAATTCAAATTACCGAAAACAGCAAACGAAAAATGATTGGTAAATTGTGAAAAGCACAAACCCGTGATTGTATTGTCAATTCAAGTTTTGAGGCGGAACAAGATGAAGAAATCATACTTAATATTCCGTGTCAGTGTCATAGGAACAGCTTGGTGTCAAACGCGTGTTGCCACGTGTATTGTACGGCAGTCAGTCTTCTTGGCATACCCCTTAAAAGGTTCTTTAATTGTTCCCTGGGGATTTGTTGCCACTTATCATAAAGTGCTGCCTCCAACTGTCTCAGATTTAGTGGAGGCGGTATTCTTCTCTGTAGACGTCGACCCATCATGTCCCAGACATGCTCCATGGGATTCAAATCTTGAGACATTGATGGCCATGGGATTCGAGAAACACCATTGTTCTCCAGATGTTGTGTCACAGGGGTCGAGTTGCAAGTTCAAGATCAAACACCTCTGCAATGTAGCGGGCACCCGTTAGTGTGCCTTGTAGTGTTACCAAATCAAACTTGCAATCAAAAGAAAATCAACCTTAAATCATAACGGATCTTCCACCATATGGTACTCTTGGAAGAATGTTCCTTGGTGTGAAGCAACTGTTCAGGAACTCCAGGAACTCAGGTTCCACCGCTGCCTGTCACCACACCAGATCCTGCGATGCCTTTAATGGCGATTCGTTAGGTTTGGACGTCTGATAACACCTTAATCCTGCTGCTTTGGGGCGGTTCCTCATCGTCTGATTGCTGAGACGTCTAAAGGGTAGCCAGGCCCGTTTCAAGACGGTACTTGAATTGAACGGTTGACGTGGTTGATGACGCAATAGGTTCCTGTCCTCTTGCAATGTGGTAGCTCGGGGCTTGCCGAAAGTGGCCGATCGTTAACATGGTTAGTTTGGGCAGCTTTCCGCAGTAAACGATTGATAACCAAATAGTGGTAACCAGTTCTTCTCCAAATTTCCTTGGATGATTAACCTGCTAAATGCTGCCCAATGATTTGCCATCTCGTGACATTTTGTTTATTCAACTGACATTGAAGCATAAAGAGGCGTTTATTATGGGTTCCATGATCTGCATGCCAATAGCTCCGTTGGTGAGAACCGTTCAATAACAGAAACCACACCATAGCTAGAATACCATATTTGGCCTGTCTATCGTATGGAAGAATAACCTTTTTTTAATTTTTTTTAATGTTCCATTTTTTGAGCTACAGGCATACAATATCAGCAAACAGTTCGATACAGTTCATTTAGACAAATATAATGAACAACTTCACAGATAATTTCTTTCCAACTTCACAGTAAGTGTAACGTTGACCAAAATTGAACAAAATTTTGCTCAGTACAATTTGATACATTTGGTGATATCATAGTATTTAATAATTTCTCGTTTAATAAAATCAATATGAGGCAAAATATTTCCTTGAGTACATTTGAATATTTACTGTTTTATCAGGAGAATGATAACATTTACAGGATTATTGTTTACACCTTTAAATCCAAATAATACGTTTTCACAAGCAAAATGTATAATTACTTCTACAGATTCAAGCCATTGTTCTATATCTGACCAAATTGGTTTTACATGTTCACATTTCCAAAAGAGGTGCTCTACAGTTTCCATGAGCAAAGAGGTGAATCTTTGTATTTTGTTATATATAGTAGACAATTTGTTGGCAGAATGTTGTGAATAATCCTGTACTGTAACCACCTAAGTTCAGTACTTTTTGTACATTTGTTAGGAATGATATTGAAAATCATCCACTCTTTTTCTGTGATACATTTGTCGAGAACACGTTCTCATTTTGAATAACAAGGTAACATAAAACGAAAAATAACATGATCATAAAAACCTAAAGGTACAATTACAACTTTCATTTTTGGGCTGCTTAACTTTTTTGCTGTGTATAGAACTGGTATTGTAATAAAAACCCTCAATAGTGTGGCAAGATAAATCTTAGTTGGTCTAGCTACCCCTGTTTATATTACGCATTACACCAACCAGCATACTTGCTATGATTAGTGATTTTTAATCAATGTTTGAAGATATGAATATCCCGTTGTCTAAATTGCCTGTTTTTAAAAATAAGGATTAAGATGCGATTGTAACCAATACATTATCCCTAAACTGTCTTCTTTGAGGGGCATTTTAGATGTTGGAATGATGATATTGAAGAAACATATATGGATGAAAACTTCTGCTTAAAAACGACACAAGAAACTGTGAAAACATCACATATCACGAATAAAGTAGCTGTAATCCATATATGTTTCTTCATTGTCTTATAGTAGATTAGGATTGATGATCATTAACAAAACATAACAATAGCGTGACATTGGACGCGTTTTAGGTTGCTAAATCAGGCCCCTTGAATCTTGAATTCAAATTATTTTTGTGCATAGAATAAAAACTTGTAAAACTAAGAACAATTCAATAGAAATTTCCTTCCTTCCGGAAAATCCTGTTTCACTAACAAACTAAAGGGGTATATTCAGATTTGCATTCTCGTTGTCGAATTTTAGAACAACAAAATCCGTATTTTTGATAAAGGACAGAGGACCTTATTCTTATTTTCAAGTAAGCTACCCTGTTAATTTTGCTGTAGTTAAAAAGCGAAACATAATCAAATACTAAATTGTTATTTGTTTACTTTGTTTTCCCTTACCTCTTTTTACGTACCGAAACTTCTTATGCAAGATATATATTATATAATAAGCTATATTTGTTAATTGAAACCGACATAATCTTTATTCAAAATATTGCATTTCATATAGTTTTTGGTGTGGATATTTTCACCTTATTTGTTTACGCTCATTCGTGCGGGTTAAGAGTTACTATACTAACGAAATAATCCATGATGATGATTGTCAGTTTTACTCTTGCTCGGACAACACAGGTGCAAAGAAAACTTTCACTCTGAATCAGTGTTGCCATCTCATTGTTGGCGATGGCGTAACCTATAACATGATTCTAAATTTGTTTACGTCCCACAGTTGTTTGCGCAAAAATGCGAATAATACACCCCCTCTATACATTGTGATAAACCGATATGGTGGGTGCCCTTTGACTAATATAATGTACCTTTATTAAACATGTTCTTTGATGTGTTGGGGTGTCAGCAAATGTTTGTAAGATATACAAAGAAATACATAATTCCACATGTTTAACACTCTTATTATGCATCTTTAATGTAATTCCTTTACCTATGAATCACTCATTTGGTTGAATTGCATACTTTCAATAGCTACAGCATATTTCCGCAATGTAGACCTTTGGCATTTTACTATTTGAAGTGTAAAAAGAACTCATATAGAGATTCTGAAATGAGTGAATCCCCATAACTCCCAAGTGTAGATAAGTAACTAGATGTAGATAAACATTAGGTGTGTTCTGTCGGGCAATTGAAATAAGGCATGATAGCTCGTGCATTATCTTATGTTAATACTGATTCTATTTTAATTGCTTTTAGAATACGATTTGAATGGATTCATACAAATATAACCTTGTTCTTTATTGATTCAGAAAAATAGTTTACCATAAATGTTTTTCAAATTAATTTATTGATTTGTCTGATCTACGAGGCATCTGTCCGTAAAACCATACATAGAATTAAATGCCGATACCTAAGTCAATTAAGCTTAAAATCCGCTTTGCCATGCAGTTGCATTCAAATTGGTTTAAGAAGATTTAATCACATCTTTTGGCATTTCGAACCAGGAAAGGTAAACAGACAATTAGAAAATTGCAAACTTACATGTACAGTAAGAATAGTTAAATTTCATCAAGCATAGCAGCTATCATTGTTATTTGGTGCCTGTGAGACCTCCTATGATCTGGACATACAACCCATTAGTATTGCTGTAATTGTATACACAAAGAACTAAATTAAGCACCCCCCACTTTTTCAAACAGAAAGACACTGCTGATAATAAACAAAACAAATGTACAATTAAACAATAAGGAATTTTTAAAAAAACCGATCGTCTAGTATTGTCGAAACACCAACTTAATACGGTTTATGATTCACTGTCGCTGAATAACTGGTTTTATAAAAACCTTAAAATTGAAAATGAAAGTCAATATTTGTTGCTGCAATGTGATTATTATTATTCTCTTGAGTGAATTGATGACTTTTTAGTAAATAACCTAATAGCAAAAGTCAATCGTTAAAGCAGTATGAACCTTCAAAATCACAAAATTATCAAAAATCGAATTTAAAGAATACTGCACAAAGACCTTAATTGGCCACTGTCAAAGATAATGTCTGATCAACAAGTTCAACTCAAGGGATCTCAAATTTACTCACAGATGTTAAGATTAAAGGCATTTTATCAATTTTTGATGAATAAAGGACTGAAAATTCAATGTCTTGCTAGCCTCTTATCATGCATGATAAAAAGGGTTTTGTGTATGAATGTCACCTAGGGATCAAAATTGTTATTTTTGATTCATAACATCCACAGTTTAATGTGTAGTTTACCCCCTATGACAATAGTTATATTTTGCCAAATTTCAGTAGTCTCACAGTTTTTCTCATATTTTCGTTATTTTTGCACATTAGCGATTTTAAGTTCAATTAAATAGTCAATAAAAAAGCAAAATTGTTATATCTGGAGTGGTCAATACATCAAATTAATCCAAATGGTCCAAAAGCACCCAAATTCATTTTACAAAATAGGGGGGTGCTTAATTAAGTTTTTTGTGTATATTTTTGAAAACATGTTCGCATTGCAGAATTTGTCAGAAAACATTTTTTGTCTAGCGAAGGTGTTGGAATAAAATCATTTAACATAGTCACCTTAAATGTGTTTATGGTTTTGAATCTAAATCTAACATTTTGAATTTGTTTAAACTCGGTTTACTGTCGTTTATATTTTTCCATTTGCCTCTTGTTTCAATCCTGGTCTTCATCGATCGACTTGCTTTAAACAAATATAACTTGTTTTAATTTGCCATTTAGAATTGCAATTAGTTGGTTCATTACTCATCAAAATATTCTTTAACGCATTATAGAAAAGATAAACCACACCAGACATTGAATTTATTGAACAGAAACCCAAGTGCTGTTACTTAAATCATCTGTGCTGAAATAAAGAATTTCAATTTGTCCACGGAGGCATGTTTCACCTAGCTGATAACAAGTGGATGAAATCTGGTGTATTTTACGGTGAAATGGCTGGAAAGGTTATCTTATATCAACTGATAATTTTAAAATTTTCTAAAAGAATATCTCACTTCGCTTGACTGAAGGAGTTATGTTCCATCACATAACAAACAACAAGCCAACAAACCAAACATTAGGTAACATATTTATCATTCTATGTACATACATGTATAGACTTCCCTTGATGTTTTCTTGGAATATTCTTGACGATATTCATTTTGAATTTTATGAAGAGATATTAATTCAAAAGATAATGAAACCTGTAGTTGATTTAGAAATTTTAATTTGTCACCATTGCCTGAAAATTAAAGTTAAAAACGCCTAATAGCCTTACTGACACAATCAAATACCCCTAACTATACTTGTGCAACAAGCAAAGGTATAATAGATAATCGCATGAAAAAGCTTGCCTATCCAAAAGGCTTGTAGATAGTTGACAATCATGTGTATACTCAATCTGGGTAACGAAACGATACCAACTGAAATGCAAGCTGTGTTAGTCCACATTACTGATGGGCTACATCGTGTTTCAGAAGCCAACTAAACTAAGGAATGAATTGTAAAACCTTTCCAAATGGTTGTTTTGAATTATCTTTCACTTGTGAGGTTACATATTGTCAGAGGGTATATTTTCTTCTTTTCTGGTGTCCCACAGTAAAGATGCAGGGATATAAAGTCTGACAAAACGTAGTAAGTTGCCATTGATCAGTTTCTAAACTACAAATCAATTGAAACATTACAAAAGAAAGTGTGAATTACAGCGAGTTCATAATGAACGAGATACTTATCTAGCCTTAAGAGCTTTATTACCAATACACTCGAAACAAATTGTTTTCAGCTTAAATTCCAGCACAATATACCTTGCGATACAGGATAATGAAAACGTATCTGTTGATATGGAAAGGGTGACAATGTTGAGGATCTGTCACAGAAATGATCCAGACATTAGTCATCATCTTGACTGTAATTTAGCAATATCAAGTCAATTACTTAACATATGTTATGTCTTGACAACCTTTAAAAAAAAACACGCTGTAAAGTATTAAAAAGAGAAAAGAGTTAAAGTTATGAATAGTGCTTCACTGTTTTTATTGGTCAACCAATAAGATGTTTACGTCTTCACCTAAATAAGTCAGCAAACATTAACCAGAAATATCCAAAATATGCCTCTTTTTTCTTTAAAAGTAAGATTAATGATACAAAGGTAAGATATAATATAAATTAAATCTTTTTGATGTTCACGTGTATCAGATGTGTTAGCAAGTAGGTAATCATCTGTTTTGTTGATACATATCCCTCGCAAAAATATAACTGCATCGACACAACAGCAGAGAATATTTATAATATCAGCGTGATATTTGACGGTAGCAATATATTGCCTTTGATATCTTGCTCAATGGCATTAGTGCCGAAATAATCTTATCATTTTCTCCTCACGATTCCCCGTCTATCAAAGGCACTCTGGATTTCAACATAACAACTGTTGTAGCCTTTTTATTCAAATAAGTTTTCCAAATAATTTTATACAACTCAAATTTGGGATTATCTTCATTAAAATACTGATCACATTTTTCATCTTTAAAACTTAAAGCCCAGTCAATGCTACCGTGTTAAGTGAATCTAAGTGTTAATGTTTTTATGTAAATTGAATTGGTTTAAATAGCTAATGGCTATATATTTAAGATACAATTTATATACAAAATTTAGATTGTCAAAATATCATATCATCGTCATCTGCAATTCACAACCTTATTATAAATGTCAATCTTCAAAGAACCTCGATCACAAAGTTGAAGAATTGTAGATAAAGAGTATAATTACACTATCTGCAAGGTGTAAAGAAAGGACAAAAAGCCACTAATTAACGTTTGACAAGACAAAGACAAATGATATACGTTGCTATCAAATGAATTCGTTGTTGTTGTTTTTTTAGGATTCTATTAGTCTTTGGAAAATACATGTATCAATAATGCACAATTCTTAAGATTCGATATCTCATTTGGATTGTGAGTAAAGAAATCAACAGGAAATCTAACGTCTTATTACTGTTCAAAATACATAGATTATTCACAAATATTATCTATCAAAATATATACAATATTTTCTGAACTCTTTCAATTGGGGGATCCAACTTTCGTTTCATTCTTAAATGTCTGATAATAATATCAAGTTAGACGACCATTAACTTGAGCTATGGCTTGAGGGCAAACATAAAAACATCCTTTACTATTATAAGAAAAATATTCCTTGAGTTTTTTATTTGAAGTATCTCACATTTTGTATCATGCAAACATTTAAAGGTTTGTTTAAGAAATCAAATCATAATGAAAAAAGTCTTTGTTATTTGTGAAAGGTTTGAGAGAAATAAAAGTTCTTGTTATTGTTTGCAGTGATGTTTGGGCTAAAACATCAATCTTCCGACGTTTGGATTTCGTAAAAAGATTTTAAAAAAGCAACGCAAAATCATTATAGTTTAAACAATATGACATGGACCGTGAATGTATTATTCGTTGACATTTCCGTAAAAATAATTCCAACAGACCCGAAATTCATAAATGCATAAGCATTTGACGTACACAAAGCGACGGACGGATAGAAGGACGGAGGTCATTTCTTTATCCACCGCTAACTTCACAATACACAATACAACCGATACACACCACTGGACTTCAGACCAATACGCCTACCGGAAATGGCGATAAAATAAATGACTTCAAAGATTCTTCAAAGGAACATGAGAATGACATTTATCATTTGTTCACAAGAACAAAATCTATTTTAGAGATCACTTGAAGAAAAATAATGACTTCTTGGTTTAAACAATATAATCCTGGGAATAACAAGTAATTTTTAAACTCGAAATATCTTTGGAAGTTTTGATTTCTATTTAATGTGTCGAAATTGCCTTTTGTTAAAAAAGGAAATCCTTACTTTAGCTGTATGTGATCAAATGATATTGTTGAGGTCGTTCTCTATTCGACAAGAGAATAACAGCTTAGGACATGCAATATTGAATCGTTTGATAAATCCCTTACGAATTTTTACAATTGTTTTTGAGAATGGACCAAAACAATTAAGTTCACACTAAGCAGATTCCTATGATAAACAAATTCATATCTATCATTATAGGGATACCGTCATTCATATTTGATAAATTCATGTTCCGAGTATTTTTCATAAAGGATTGTCATGTCTTATATAGAATATAACAAAAAGATAATCATAAGTTTGCTTGAAAAATAGAGAAGACAACTATACAACTATTGCAACATGCCATGTACACCTTTTTAAACCAGTAATAATATGTTCTACATAATATTGTCAGCATAGTTATTAATGCATCTGTCACAATCTGATCGAAAAATATGACAGAAATTTCCCTAAATAAATAGTTCTAAACTTCAAATTGTCACATTCACCCCAACATTCATCACAGTTATGACCTAATTTCAATACATTTTCATATTATTCAAATTGAGAAAGACCAATTTTTATTTTGAGTTGACATAGATCAATGATTTATGCTAATCAAACGAAATAAGGATTTAAATGTTTTAATTGCAAAAAAACCTCTCATGATGGATATTAATTTACACGAGACACGACGTTGTCTCTTTTGAATTGAGGTTTGAAACTTCCACCATGGTTGGCTTATTGATCATTTTGTTTTATAGTTATAGATCCATTCTTGCCAAATGATATGCTTTCACATGGTATTCAAAACGTTATGGTATATTAAACGTGTCTAGTGTGGGGAATAACTTTTCTGGTGCGTATGAGGAATTGTTGTATACTAAGAGTACAATATACAAGTGCATATATTTGATTCATCTTTATTATGTTTATTGGTCAATCTAAGAAAACCTATCCTCAATAATACCCGCTTCTCTCCGATATTGAGTGTATCAAGGTTTAGTAATGGTTAAGTAATAGGTTACCTTAGACTGGTTTATTGGTTACCATGTTCATTAATGCTTATTAATGCTTAAAGTTTATTTGCATCTAAAAAAAGAAGAATACGCACACAATTGCTTAACAAATGTTTGTTTGTTTACATTTTTACTGAGCGCAAATGTCATTTTCAATATCAATATGTTTTTTCAAGTTTGATTCATTCAATCAAAAGCTCTCAAAGTTTTTGAATTTTGATGAAACCTATCACATACTGAAAAATGATACTCGTGCACAACAAGTTTGTGTTTGTGAATAACGTTACTTGTATCAAACTGTTAACCAATATTAATTGTTTATTCAAGTTATACCGAAAATATGTGCCATTCACCAATGTATGATATGCTCTCAGATCTGATCAAGTATGTTCAATGTTTTAGTTTTGAGACATTTCATAATGAGCTAGCTGTTTATAGAGCAGTAACGCGTTGGTTAGCACCCACCAACTTTCTCATTGCGATGCACTGACGTGATAAAAGTTTTTTTAAATTTTTTTTGATCAATTAAATATACCAAAATATATAGATGGAAATTGTCAAGCAAAGTTATGGCTTCAAACTGCAGCTTTAACACTTGGCTTACTTGAGGAAATCTTTGTATTATTTTAACGAAAAGCTAAGTATTTTCTTATTGATATGTCCTGTTTGATAACAAATATATTTTTCTTTTAAGAACAGTTATGATAGTATATAGTATAAATGATGTAAAGGTACTGCATTGTATATATCACATCAGAAAATACACTAAATGCACAACAATAACGTATTTGATGCATGATGATTTGATGCCCTTAATACTTTACTTCGTTATCCATTGAAAATTTCCTAATTACTGCTTAATCTATCGTCCTATTTACTGCGCCATCTGATGAAAATACCCTTACTAGAAAACTTTTCTGCTGATGGAAGGGCGTGGCGTACTGAAGGTTAAGTGTTAGAACTCCTAAATGCTGTACAAACATGTTTATCATTGGCAGAGGAAGCCAAGTTTCATTCAGACATAGTTTTAAAGACAGCCAAGGAATGTTCGTTTTACTGAGACGGAGATGATATCTGTAAGCAACCAATCCCAAAAGAAACATACAGGGAATTTCGGAAGTTCGATTTACATTTGATAGGTAACATTCATAGCACTCAGTGACATAAATATCAATTTATAGAGAACTGGCAATAAGTTAGTCGTGTATAGGTGTATAGAGGAAAACTTTACATTTCCTTGCGAATGGCGGAATTGAGGAAGAAGGTACAGAAGTACGGAAGGACGGACTGAGTGGGGCTATAATAAGACAAATTCTCATATCGAAGATTAATCTCTGAATGGAAACATGTACAGAAGATTTGAGGACCTGCTCCAATGCCAAGTTCAATGAAACAAGTATCCTCATTGCTCAATCATTATTTTTTAAATTTATATAACAATGACAGTATCATTGACTATTTCAAAGTTTCATTTAGAATAATAACAAAGAGAATTTATTTTGTAAAACGGCAGTAATAGATTTCTAGTTCACTTTTGGTTTTACCCTATGGTTTTGTAGTATATTCTTTCGATGACCAAATATGCTAACCCTCCAACCATATACATTTGTATGTAATACGTTATGCATCAGCGGTGTACAATGGCTCTATTTTTGGCGATCTTCCAAAACATGGATACCAGAAAACAATGGGTTTTGTGTATAGAAATGTTATTTTATTGATTGGGGAATCGTTTAACATCTACCATAAAGGTTAAAATTACTTCCCTTGCTTGTCAGACATCATAATTGTCAGACCAAGGTTTAGGGATCAACAGCAGTGGAAATAATACCTTTTAATTATGCTTGTTTTATCTATTTATCTCCGATGGAATCACGTTATTCAAGTTACGTTAAATGTGTCTCTGAAATATGAACAACCTAGGTATTACAGGCTCTGAAGTAGGATTATTGAAATGTCTTGAAAGGTAAACTGTTTTCCATTATGGAAGGCACAAGAAACTTTGAAGAACAATTATAGATAATGTCATATATTCTTATTTTATTTAAATAATCGTTCTTGCTTGCGTTTAACAAAATGTTCGACAGACTAAACAACCTTTTGGGCTATTGGTAGATTGCAATGAAGACTTTGCATCATGTCATATTATCATCAATTCATAAACAACGATTGAATCAAATTTCCCCTCTAAGGTCTCTTGTACATTTACATGAATTGCTGATCATGATTATTAGATATCCTTTCAAATGTAATTATACATCTGAAATGGTTTTAATAGAAATATTTATTCTGCTTTGCTTTGGTTCTATCCTTTGGTGTAGCATGGATATGTTTAAATGATCACCACGTGATGACAATGTCTCTCTTCCTTCCTTCAGGTTTTAATGAAATAAGTTCATATCATAACTCCAAACTTGTACAAACTTGTATATATGTAACAAAATAAGATGATTGCATATAAAATGGAAAGTGTAATTTCTTGGCTGAAACGAAACCTCCACCAGGACAAGTTGTAAACATTCAATTTACTTTGCAGCATTCGTAGACTACTTATACTCCGCGGAGAGCATATTTTTCTGAGACAGATTACATTCTGCAAGGGTAATTCGCAAAATATGATTTCCTACAAATCGACCAATATCATTAAGAGCTCTGGCTCCAATGTAAATTTTATCACCTTGATGTATCCCTCATACCCTCTGTGTGACACTCAAAGAAGAGGAGCTCATATTCATGTCCAATCATTTACATAACTAATGGAGTGGTTTATGTGCACTCTTATACCAATAACCATTTAATCGCCTGTTCAACGCTTTTTATTATCTTTTTTCATTTTATATTTGGAGGAGCACATGGAGTTGTTGAACTTTTACAGTAATATAAATTGTAAAGATAATTGCAAGAAATACGAGATTTTCTTCAATGTTACCTTAGTTTCTTGATCATAGTGTTTCTTAAAGAATGTCTCGCAAAAATATAATTGATCGCAAGATATTATGATAAGCGTGTATATGAATTCAATGAAAAGTATCCTAAAATAGATTTGCCTGTTGAAAGAACAAATGATTTCAGAAAAACATGCGATGATGTATGGTTGAGATTGTTATTTTAAAAAGCCTTTGTATATATAAGTTATGTTAGTTCCTTCTGAAAATGAATGAAGATTGGTTAACCTTTTTGAAAAAAGTTGCATGTTTTGAGACCATAACTTACACAACAATTGGAGATAGTCTTTATCGTATATTTCATTGCATACGTTTAGCAATGATTGAACTGGAATGGTAAGCAAACAGACATGGGTTAATCATGTTTTATGCATTTGTATATACCTTGTGTTTCATTAATTTTTAGATAGTTTGCTAAATTTTGAAAATATTCTTTATATTGTCTTCAGACGTGTTGCTTTACAGGTATCTCTAAGGAAGTACATTTACACCAATCTACTAGGGAGGACTGAAATAATGTTTATTTCTTACCTTTAGATTTGGTGTCAGAGAGTTTTTCTGTGTTAAAATTGGTGAAAGATCTATATGAAGACCGAACTGATCATGACAACAAAATCAAATTATTTATTGTCTGTTACTGTCATTTTTCATGAAGCACGTCATACCGTATACGCCATAATGTTGACCATCATTCCAAGTTGTGTCCATAGGCAAGGCACTTCAATTCATCCATTCTGCAGTCATCACACCAGTAGGTTGTGACTTTGACATGATTAACAGAATCTATGCACTTTCGCTAACCTGTATGCCAAGCTTATCAGCACAATATTTTATGTAACAATTCTATTTTGATGTCGTATGACACCATTGATTATTTAACACTGGAACCTGCATTGATACGCTTGTCTGAATAGGCATTGTTTTCAAGCTAATGGTCAATTTTTAGCTTCAAAAGGGATACCAAACTAATCAACTTGATTGTTTTGACAAAAGTTTCTTTATTTTTTCTCAGATTGATAATGTGATAATGACAAAAAGATAAGACTAACAGACAAAACACACTTCTCTATTTATCCAATAACATACATGTACATGGGTAATGAACTTCATGAATTAAAACAAAATGTTACCTATCTATTCTTTCTGATGCCCCACTTTGTTATGTGTCGGAACACTTAACTCTCTGTTATTAGGATAACGGTTTTATTATAGAATTGGATTACCAGCAATTACGTATCATAATAGAACAACTATATTTAAATGAACTCCATTTGATATCTCTCTTTTGATGCCTTGATGCAGGAAAACTTAATTAACAGGAAACTGTTTTCTTGTGATACCTCTTTGATTAATTTAAGTTTTAGAGGTATGGTAATATTGTCTCTGTCAATTTCCGCCATAAAACAAGTTATTGCACTAAACCTTTTTCTTGTTTTATGTCTAATTGTTATTAAGGAGGATTCTTTAGGAAACCTGATAACATGATAATTTCTTTTTCAGTATAATTTTTAAACAAAGTTTTGTATTAATCCATAATTGAATTAATCCCCTACTTCAAACTGTATTTCCATATGAAGCAATACCCGTCCTTTGAACGCCCCTTTTTTTAAAAATGTTTTTAAAAATCAAATTTCATAGTACTATTAAAAATATTATTATTGTTAGCTTATTGCTTGCATTTGCTTATAG
Organism: Steromphala cineraria; assembly: GCA_916613615.1. Classification (NCBI taxonomy): domain Eukaryota; kingdom Metazoa; phylum Mollusca; class Gastropoda; order Trochida; family Trochidae; genus Steromphala; species Steromphala cineraria. The sequence continues at coordinate 3,665,414 of OU744736.1, read as the reverse complement.
ATATGTTACTGTTTGCATTTACAATATAAACTGACAATGTTTTTCAACAAAAACATTTACATAATTATTTCCCAAAGTCAAAAACGTTTATCTTTGGAACCTTCTGATAACACATTATGTCATATTATCCAAAATGATGAATGATGATATTATGGAAGAACACATAAAATAATGTTATGAAACACAGACCTCGTTTGTGACCCAAAAAAATATTAATACCACAAACAAATGCAAAGTTTGTTGATAAAACTTATTGATCATTTTAAGTTTAACTATCAACACATTTGTCATCACCAACATCTCAAATATTTAGATAAAACGGTCATAAAGAAATTCTACAGCATGGAATATTCGAATCGCATGTACAATAACAATATAAAAAAAGGGATGAAGAAGAGGAAAGAAGTAGCCATATTTGCTTAACGATTATGACGTCACATTGTTCGGTCGTTGTTAAATGTAAAACAGTGTGTACCTAATAACATCGTAGATTTATCAAACAGCGTTAATTATAAAAGATTCTTTCGTGATGATGATACAGAAGTTATCTGAACGCAAATACCCACTGTCTCCTCAAAATAAGGTTTTGTTGAGAAAACAGAGACAATTATTATTTATCTATCGTTTCCGTGATTTTTATAAAGGGTTATATGTCCTAGAATCATGTCCTTTGATAATATCATCAGACACACGATTGAAGATAATAACACAGACACAAGAACCGCAGTAAGCTCGGAATGGAGACAACATCTTCAGTCATGATTGTTCTTCAAAGGACCACTATTTGAATGTCAGATGATAGCAAATTAGCTGGCATTGATTTGGTCAGTCTCCGGAAGGCAGGATAACAAAAAGGCATTATGGAAAGCATCCGCTTCTAGATAAAGGGACAGTAGGTCTTGTGATTTTTATTAATAATCTGAGTAATTTGTCATGCTTATATTTATTAACAAAATAGTCGGATGATGTGATTGTTTGCATTCAATTTGAGGTAGGAAATGTTACAAAATGTTGATGACCATTATTTGACATTGGAGAAATAATGCTGGTATGGCTGACAAAACAATTGTTCATTTGATCCTGTATACCCTGAATATATATGCATTATTGGATATACAAGAGCATAATCCTTCAGTTACGCTAGAAATCTAGAGACTGACACTCCCTAAGTAAGAATCTCAAAATATTCACCAAAGGACCATGAGTATGTGACATTATTCAGTCCAATTACACGAAAATCGAAAATCAATTAAAGAGATCTTTGAATACGGCCTACCGAAAGGAACAATAGGAAGAGTTGCATTTCTTTTCATCTCTGAACAAAGTTGAGAACAAAATGAAACTCGATATTATTATGTTCAAATGCAACTCCGTGACTTTCACGTCAGCTTAAATTATCTAAATGTGAAGCGAAGTCAGTTCTTTATTTCAATAAGAGATAAACAAAGAGCAACATGAATAGTGAAATGGTTTCCTGATAAACTTAATTTTCGGTACTTTTATAGCAATACAATTCATACAACTGTGGGTCCAGTGGCTGTTTCAAATAATAAAATAAACATTATTGTTTCAATGCAATCGCATAACCTTGAAAAATGGAAAAACTCAATCTATAAAATGCCAAATAAGTGACTTAATTGCCTTTAAAAAGTGTGATCGACCATGTTCAATCCAATGACAAGTTCTATTTCGCATTCCTGAAACGGAGAGAGAGCTTCTTTGAATCGTATAAAACAATGACAGTATCCCGGGAGCATTGAAGCAAGTATTTTACACACAGCCTCGTCCACTCTTGTTATTGAACTATACGACAGTACATACGAGGTTAGGTATGCTTACAAATTGTGCATACAGTTGTTGAAGCCATGTTTCAACAGATATCGCTATCTGTGTTTTGAACACTGCCTAGTTTAATCAGAATATTGGTAACTCATTGCATAAATATAAAGTGTCTTGTTTGTTAAGCATATTTTGTTTTTATCTTTATTTAGTGAACTATTAAAGAAGCAATTGTACTCTTGGTGTAGATAAAATACGTTCAATGTCGTCTTCATTCCAAATTCGCAACCTAAGTACGTTTTTCAATGAAATGTACATTGATCTCAAACTCTAAATTCAGCAGTCATTGCAATTGTCAGCTCGGTTTAACCTTGAACTACAAAACAATTGGTGATTGCATCAACACAGGGAACACTTGCATGACAGCAAACCTCTTTCTCATTGACTCCAGGAAATCGATGACACATGATTTCCACAAAACTGTGAATAATGAAGTATCAGTATTGACTAGGTTTTGTTGTTGTCATATCCCCATAAATATATGTCATTAAGTACTGTATGTGAAGGATGAATTCCAAAAGGTGTTTTCATTTTGACAAAATTCTGATTCACATATATTTTACATCATCCCTGGCCAAGATAAACGTATAAGGAATGGTGCAATCAGCAATAACAACATTTCACTACATGTATTGACAGTTTCCTGACATCCGTTGTGATATTTATGTTTTGATCACTACATGTATTGATCAGTATAATTTCAACTACACAATTGAACTTAGTATTCTAGTTATTTGAGGAAAAACCTTATAAAGAGAGTCCACATCATGAAATAATATTCTCATATCTGATCTCATGTCAATCATTATATCAACTTCGGCTTGAAGCAAAGAAAGAAGTACATCAATAAGATATATCAACTTCTAAAAGCCTTTGTAGATTTTTAAAATACAAATCTGTTTCATAACGTCTCGTCTCTGCATTGATAATATAAATAGTAATATCGGAATGCAATAGCCCTCCCTCTCCTAAAAATTACCATTATAGTTTCCTGATTTTGATAAAGGGTTGTCCTAGAACTGTGCCCCTAATACTATCTCCAGACACATCAGTGTTGTTAATGACACGAGACACAGAGAGTGGAGACAACATCTTCATTGTTGATTCTACATGAAAGAAGCTTGAATGCCAGATAACAATAGCAAATTGGATAGGCTTTGATTGAGACCGGAAGGAAGGATTGAAAACATCCACTTCTAGTTATATAAAGGAACAGTAAATGTTTTGATTTGAATTTCATTATTTTTCAATATGTTTACTGGTTATATTTGAATATATGTAACTGTATAATTTGATCGTGTACATATACTCTTAAAACTTACCAATACATATGCAGATAATCATGGTACCTTGAGATTGAGAGTCCACACGGTTCAATGTCTTATCAGCTCAAACAGAAACCACTGACCAACAGATCGGCATCCATTAACACCATACACACGGAAGCGGGGAATTGTCAAATGTGATATTTCAAAGAAGGGTTGATGAAAACACCTGCGTTCTGGTTTATCCTATCCATGTTTACTTTCCTATAAGTTCGCGTATAAGGTATACTATTACAGGTATATTTTTATCAGATTCTTACATTTGATTTGCAATGAGACCTCTTCAACTTGATGAACGTCTACGGGCTATAGGCATGTTTCATGCAATAATTATGCAAACAACTAATTATTATTGAGACAATTAATGTCACAGCATTATTGAATGATATCGCGATAATATTGTGTTGGAATGTTTACATTTGATTAGGGAAACTTTTAATGTGACCATAAAATAAAATAAATGTTGTTAACAATTTCTGAAGAAAACATGAAGACAAGGAGTTTTATGGATTATCAACTTCTTTTATTGTAGTATGTAGCTACGTTTGGGAATAGATTCTTATACCGTTTTACAATAAAAAAAGTTTATAATCCATAGAACTCCTTGTTTTTTTTATACTCCAAATTCTCAAATGCCTCTCAAACAACTGAAGAAAACATGCCGGAAAACCTAACGACAGAATTGTTCAAAAAACAGCCGCGATCTTGTTTCATGCCATTATATAGAATTATTTGATATTCAAGAACCTGGTCTCCTAATCACACAGGTTATGGTTAAATCTAGAGACTGATATGCCTTGAGGAGACAAAATCGACGTCTCTGAAAGTCTTCAATGAAATATGAGAATATTTCATGATCAATTAGACCAAATCGATTTAAGAAAAGCGAATAGAAAGAGTTAAATTTCTAAATGGATATTTAGAAACTTTTCGTCTTTGAATTTGTTGAAAACAATAATTAACTTGATATTGTTTTTGTTCAAAAGCCGCTTCCCGAATTTCAGATTAGTTTTAATCCAATCTAGTTAAAACTAGCTGTGATGTTATCGTCCCCTAAGTCCGAACGTACGGATGTGTTATTCTCTTGAAGGCATAGTGACAGTTTCAACTAATGTAAATCAATAATATTTTATTATATGCTAAGCGGTGAGAGACTGAGTTTTCTCAGTTCTTGAAAAGTGTTCTCGCCACTGAGTGTGATATCACTTTTTCAAGTCAGTGAAAATATCACAGAGGGGATGACGTCATGGGTACAATGGTTTGACGTCACTTCTACAATCAACGCGACGTCATCGCCGTCGCTAAGTTACGATCAACAATGGTATGACGTCGCCAGAAAACTCTCGAGTCAAAGCCTTTTGGACATAAATTAAACAATTTTCGACCACAAAGGCAAATAATAAACAGAATATCTGTTGTTTTGAGTGTGATATCACTTATCTCTCATCTCGTGCTTGCTTTCTTCTCAAAAAAAGTCAGCAAAAATAGAGTTTAAAGGCAGTGAAAACTTTATACATTTCTTCGTCTTGATGAATAATTTATTAAGTATATGGTTACTTGTATAGGTAAAGTGTAACTTTGTTTAAATGTATTGTCCAATTTGTTTTAGATAACTCTATATAAGATTCATAACTTTAAAAGTCTTTGCAAGTTTAAGGCGATGTGCACTTTTCAACATTTTGAACAAAACGAAGTGAACTATAAATGAGAGAAATCGTTTAATAAATGTTTGTAAACATTACCACTATACTGTGACGTACATCCATGGCTTATTCACGATCATAGATAGAGACTGTCAGAGGATTTGATGAAAAACAATAACATGACACAACAATTAACTTATTTATTCGATATTTACGAAGTTCACTTTCGAGTTTGCCTATCGTAAGAAACTTCATTTACTGAGAGGCAGATGCAATTGTTTCACTGTAGTTTATGAATGATATAAACCAAAAAGTGAGGGTTCTTTATAGACTGGGGCGATACACTTGATTACTAACAAATTGTTATTTCTATTGCAGATGCGTGTCATTTCGATAGATAATATGCAGCTCGTCTCATTTATACCTAGTTTTATTTTTATTTGTTCATATATATATATTCAGACATAGATTTGTTCTGATATCTGTTTAAATACGTTTCCTTCTACTGTTCTTTCTTGAACTCAGTCTGGTGAAAATTACTCGATTACAATTTAGCTATTTCCCAGGTCTTTGAATATAAGCCAATCAACTAAATTCAAATAACATATATGATCTTGGATTGGGTATTTTTCAATAGTTGATAACAGAATGGAAAACTCCGGGCAAAGAACCCTCTCGTTGGTTTAGGTTGTAGTATCATGTTTGATAAGTGTATGACGTTTGGTGAATATAGTCTGTGTAGTTTCGGATCTATGCTTCAGACTAGAGCTCGGGGACGGACATACCAACGCACGGATGGACAGAATGAAGGTTTTATACCCCGACTTACCTGTAAGAGTGTATATGAGAACGATAAGAAGCCTTAACGATCTCAGCTCTTTAAAAATATGATATATCTTCAATTTGCAATGGATCTGACCTTCTTTTCATGGACACTTGATTATGGTATATTGGTATATTAGATATTTATGTTCGTGCAATTGCAATAGATTAAATTTTCCATTCATAATGTTTTTTTCTGAAAACATACAAGTATCCCGTATTATTTAAATGTATAAATAGAAAAAAAAGAAACATGAATAGACAATTTCATAAATGTGCATTGTATATTTGATTTATGGACTTTCCATTATTGAATCTGAACCTATGGACGTCTGGAACATAATGAAATGATTAAGGATTATATGCGATATAAAAGAATGACCTGGCTACAATATCGTGTCATCCTAGATTTGTTTAACGAAAAGCTGAACTAGAAAACTTTGTTTTTGTTGCGACTTGATTAAAGTCTTTAATTCATGGTTAGCCAGTCCTTTTTTTTAAAAACTTTAATATTTTCAGCTGTGAAAATCGACAAAATGAAGAAACATTGATATTTATGTACACAATTGCATGCTATGGGTCAATTATCTTCAAAATAAAGGTCTCCCCATTACGGTAGTTTACATAACGTGCGTTAAGCAATGATCCCAATCGAATGGTAAACAAACAGACATGAGTTTATCATATTTCAGGAAGTTTCAAGATACTGTTATGTTTTTAAAAGAATTCAGATGATTAACTAGAATTTCAAGATGCAAAATCGTTATTGCAAACCTGATGAAACATATGAAAAAATTGCTATTTATATATTTTTTAGTTTTTCTTGGCTTTTAAACAATACATGGCAGCTGCTTATAAATAGAGTGTGACAGTACACTTTAAAGATTCAGCTTCGTAAACAACTGAAGTGCGTCACTTTATAGTTTAAAGCGTTGAAATTCGCTATTTTTAAGGCAAAAACCCTTGGCGTCAACTTGTAAATTAACCAGTAATTGCAATTGTCAGTTAGGTTTTACCTTGAACTTGTCACAGCAGAATATAAATAGGTAATTACATTCACGCGTGCGATCAATTGCATTAAGGAAAGCAAATCTGTTTCCAATTATTTTCAGGAAATGGATGAAACAGAAACGTTTGTGTCACTTGCATATCTGTCAAATCTTTGGGAGCCCAAACTTATTAGTGAAGGTATTTATTTCTAAAGTATGTAAAAGGGGCAACCCAATAGATCATATTCTATCATATTTGAAAATTGAGATAACATGCCACTATCAAACGTAAAGAAGGAGGTCTACATGTAAACTCATGTCCAAAAGAAACGATACCAAGTTTTCAAAGTCGTCCGAAACAAAATTCTATAACCTGACAGGGTCGAATTTAAGTGTGTCTAACAGGCATATATCTTGCCAAAAAGTATGCACATTTTCATTCTTCAGGAAAAGATACTTTTGATTTTGTGTCTTTTCAAATGTACATGGAGTGCATAAATCGATATTTCAAATTGTTTTATGAACAGAACTTTTGTCATTTCACTTTAAAATTGATAAAGTATTGAATTTATGTCAGAAAAAAATATTGTTGATATAATACACTTTATTTGACATAAATTCGTTGACGCGTCACTGCACTAGAACGTTTTAAAACAAGCGAAAGTGTCCAATTTCTCTCTGCTATCTCGCCTAGTTAAGGAGATTCCAGATCGATGATTTTTTCAAATGCATGTTTCTCACAAACATGAAAAGATGATGTTTCCAAATTTTGCATTGACTTTAGTTGACTCCTGAAGAAATGATATTACTATGTTTTAGTCTTATTAATCTGCAGTGGATTGAGTTATTTTGGGATTTGTATGGTATCGTTTCTTTTGGACATGAGTTTATATTTGGTATTCGCAAATGTTCAACTGAAACCAACATCTTTTACACTTTAAACTATTGTCCTTATTTTGATTTTGTCATTTGATACCTACAATGGAAAAAGTTTCCATTACATGCGTAAAACCTAGCTACTCAGTCTCAACTAGATTCAACCAGTTCTGATACAAGTTGGTGACCTTGATTACTTACTGTTCAGGGCGTAGCAAATCTATTAGTTTTTCAGCATGTTATGCTTGACAATGTAATGTTGCGAGTATTAAATGCTGATAATTCTCACACTCATGACTAATCATGTCATAATTAGTATTTTTAACACTAGAACCTGCATACTTGTGTGGCTCTTCATTTCAAGCTCACAATGAAAAGGATTGTTTATAGTGTGAAGTAGTTAACGTACGTAAATCAATGCATTTTAATTTTGATCATCAACTTTCGTTCTCTCAATTGTTTAACTGCTTTGGTAATAATGGTTTAAAAAGAATTACAGAAAACAACAATGTTTACAGGTATTGCATGTAGTATCAAGCTACAATAATGTGTTTACTAACGGGAGACAAAAGAAAGTGAAAAATATTTCTTTTATGTCAACCTGCAATTGTCAAAAATTGTCTTTTGGAACGCTTGATACAAAGATCAGAATCGAAACCGCCGGATACTGAGGCAAATGATTTATCCAAAATGTTGGAACAGCAATCATCGGTTATCAGGAGGCAATAACTTCTCTTTCATGCATTGATACTGTATCAATCTTATAACAGTTGTCTAGGGTACCTCTTTCATCAACCTTGGCGGTCGATAATTACGGATATTAACTCACGGGCAAAAGAAACGCTGGTAACATAAATGTCAGGATATTTTATTCCATGTAAGATAAATGTGAATGAAGCAGAGTGGCAAAGTTTCCTTAGAAGTCAACTCAACTATGTTTGCCTTGTTTGAATCATTTTGTGTTGCATGGCGCCTTAGAAAACGCGTGTCAAAAAATTATCAATTTGCTATCTTCTTAAATAAGCGAGATTGGAGAGCCAATTTGGTCATTTTTTGCATATTTATAGATTCAAACGCGAAGACATATCAATGCAGAAAAGTCAAAGTGGATGTTTTTCATTAACAGTATCTCAAATAAACTTATGATATACATTTCCGAAATTCAAACTTAATTTCAAAATAATGATTAACAAAAAAGTACCTGAAAACAGCAATGTTAGCACCCCAACAGTGTTTAGACAACCACAGTACAAAACGCTCCATGCCATCATGGTTAAAATTATGAACAATAATTATCCAATTGTTTTTATCAAACACATTCGAAATCGAATTTACATGGCATACATAATTTGTTTATCCTTCGTTTGAAAATACCTAGCGTTTCTTTTGTCCATGAGTTTATATCCTCTATCGATCCGGATTTCCAAGATAAAAAAAACTGCCCATGATGACATTTCTGTTCTATGTCAAGTTCTTACTGGTGTCAGGAAAGACTCACATGCCATTTTTGAAACATGTTATGTCATGATTTGTCCTTTTTATCTTATTGCTTTACTTTTAATTAATTGAATTAAGAATACATTAATAAAAGAATTTTAACATTTCCTGTTTAGACTTCTTTATCTTCAGGATAATGCCACAGTGTTAAACAATTTGATTATTTCAGCTACCTTAAAATACAGAATTCGTTAAACTTTCAAAAGTTTCATTTGCCTGTGGATGTGTTTTTATGTAAAAAAAAATCTTTCGAATAAGTAGATAAACCTACTGTGTTTTTTTAATTTTCGTGGTCTAAGATAGATTCGATACCTGTTGATGTCATTCGGAGCCGAACGCGTTAGCGTGAGGCTTCGAATGTAACATCAACGGTATCGAATATACGTTAGACTACGACAATTAAAAAGCACAGTAGGTTTATCTTCATTCTACCATGACGAGTAACGTCAGTTGTGCTTTGGTCAACACTGACGTCACAATCTCTTGCGCTTATGACGTCAAAGGTTGACTTCACTGTCTACATCACTGAACCAAAACTGGTTGCGGTAGCTCCATGATCTACATTCAGCCTTTCGCTTGAAAATACACTTTTTTCCTGGACATAAACCTGCGTGATATCGAACCGAATCGAACTCTATTTCTATAAAAGTACGAGTAGTACAACGATTAAAGACTTTTAGTTAGTATTCAGACGAAGCAACTTCCGAAACGTACGGTGACTGTATGCATGTCGACTCGTGTCATGAAGTTCGTTTCTATGGCAATGTGTATCAAACCGCGGTGAATCAATCGGCCGTCATAAAAATCGTGTTCGAACGTTGGTTCGACCATAGAAATAAACCAATAACATTTGAGGATTTGGAAATGTCATGGTAGAATATTTTTTTTGAATTGAGGTTGCAGTGACTAGGTTACAAATTCGATTTACATAATCAACCTTGTCGTGGGAAATTATAGTTGTTATCATCCAAATATGTTTTGAATTCTGTAACATCAACTTAAGAGGATTCTATGTATCCTTGTCTCGATAAGGGTTGTAAGCTGAAGCAGTGTCTGGTTGTAGAAGTGTGTCCTCTAATGATATCCTCTAGAGCCGTCAATCGGGACACAAGCATCGCAGTACCATCACTGTGTCAACTGTTCTTCACAGGACCAATTTAATGTCAGCTAAAACAAACAAACTAGATAGATTTTGATTTGAACAGTCCCGGACGAAAGGATTAAATACATCCTCTTCTAGCTTAGAGAAAATGAGCCTAAACAGAAGGATATATGCAGCATAATATGGCGTGGGAGACGCATCAGAACACCTCTGGTATCTGGAAAAACAGGTTCAGGAACAACACAAAACTATTTTGGAATTGCAGTCCAGATCGATGAGCGATAACCTATTATTTGTCGGTGTCCCGGAAATTGATAAGGAAACTCCTATGAAAACAGAAGAAGCTGTAAAGGACCTATTGGAAGAGAAGTTAGGCTTCACAGCGACGGAGATTGAGCAGATGAAACTGGGCAGAATCCACTGAATCAGAAACAGCAGAAATAGAACTCCCAGGACAATTGTAGTACAATTTACAAATCATAAAGACAGAACTGAAGTACAGAGGAGAAGTAAAAAGTTGAAAGGTTCAAACATATATATCAATGAACAATTCCCCCCAGAAATAGCGGACGACAGGACAGAGGAGGCATTACCCGATTATGAAGGAGGCTAGAGCAGCTGGTAAGGAGTGCAGACTTATATACAACCGTCTCTACATACAAAGACAATTGTACACGCCACCTCCAGAACCACAGTAGGACAACGCAAGGGATGAACTGAGTATCTTTTCACGGAACTGTAATGGTTTAACGCCGGGTAAACTGGTGTCAGAGGTTTTTCATAAATACAGTACGTCATCATGACGTCATAGGTTTGTGCGAGACATGGACAGACGAGGATTGTTGTATTGACATTGATCAGTACCATGCTTTCAGGTTTCATAGAAAGTTCATCCATAAAAGGGCAAAACGCAATAGCGAAGGAACTGTTATTTACGTGAAAGACAGAATTAAAAATGGCGTGACAATTGTCAGGAACATTTATGATACCATTATATGTTTGCAATTTGACTCAAATTACTTTGGTACAAAAAACAATATGTTTTTATGTTATGTTTACATCTGGCCAGAAGGGTCAACTGCTTACACGGTACATAATGTTAATCTATTTGATGAATTGCTTGGTGTTTTTAATGATTATAACAATTGTGGTGACATCTTTTTTATAGGTGATTTCAATGCATGGGTAGGTAATCAAGCAGACTTTGTTGTGAATGACAGTGTGGATATAAACGGGGACAGGACAACATACATACCAGATGAACACTCTGTCAGAAACTCACACGACACCACAGTAAATGGATTTGGAACTCAGCTTTTGGATATTAGCAAGGCGTCAGGTTTGCGTATAGGTAATGGTAGACTAACGGGCGATGTTGATGGTTCATGCACGTTTTACAACAGGAATGGCAGCTCAGTTATTGACTATCTTCTACTTAATGAATGTGGGATGGAACGAGTCAGGAATTTCACTGTTCATAATTTCAATTTATTCAGTGAGCATGCACCCCTTAGCTTCACTTCGACAGGAATCCGTACAAAAGGAAAACTGAATTAAAGCAATGAAGGACAGCGGACTATATACTTTAAATGGAAGGATGAATACAGGGAACCCTTCAGACAAGCAGTGAGGGAGGAGCTACCTAACCTGTTTCAAGCTGCCACATGTCAAGATGTAGACACAGCAGTAGAGGCTTATAGTTTTATCATTAATAAGTGTGCCGAACTTTTGACAAAGGGAGTTTATACTACTAGAAACTATAATCTAAATAATTCAGATGGCGCCAAATGGTTCAGTAAGGAGTGTAGGTTAGCAAAAAATCACTTTCTACAAGCTTTGGATGTATTTAGTAATAATCCTTCAAGAGAGTGAGTGAGATGGTGTTTAACATGTTTTTAACAATATTTCAGTTATTAAACACGGTGAAACTATGTGACAAGAAGAAATATTATAAGCTCGTATTACGTAATGCCAGAAGTGAACATAAACAGAAAGTGAGAAAAGAAATAAAGAAACTTCAGACAACAAATCCAAGAGAATTCTGGAAATACTTCAAACAGAAAAAAGGTACAGATGTACATGAGCTGAGCATTGATGATTTCTGATTGCACTTTGAAAATCTAAGTGATAATGCAACGATAGATTGTAACAACGTCAATAACTTACTAGAGGGTGAACCTATATTTGATGAACTTGATAGTGAGATAACAATTGAGGAGATACAATGTGCTATTAAGAAATTTAAGCCAAAGAAATCGTACTCAAGTGATAATGTATTAAATGAATACTTCATTAACGCTGACGATATATTGTTGGACACTATGAAAATCCTATTCAACAACGTTTTGGATACGGGTCGTTTTCCTGAAATATGGAGTGAGGGAGTTATAGTGCCTATCTACAAAAAGGGGAAAATCGGAAACAAGCAACTATCGAGGAATCACATTGAATAGCTGTTTCTCAAAGATATTCACCTCTGTGTTAAATGCAAGACTTTCAAGATGGGCGGATACAAACAATTCAATATCGGACGCTCAAATAGTCTGTAGATCTGGATATTCAACTATTGATGCTTTGTTTATGTTGAACACGGTAGTAACAAAGTATTTAAATGATATCAAGAGACTCTATGCTTCATTCGTCGACCTATCTAAGGCATTTGATACCATACAAAGAAACTCGCTGTTGTTCAAGTAACATAGACTTGGTATTCGTGGAAAGATGCTAGCAGTTATCAAATCGATGTACAGTCAGGTGAAAGCTTGTGTAAAAGTAAATGGAGAACTTTCAACATTGTTCAAATGTGACATTGGTATAAAACAGGGCGAGGTTCTGTCACCTATTCTCTTCTCGCTGTATATAAAAGATCTGGAATCAGCCTTGCAGGAAGGTATGGATAACGGTCTGCTGTTAGAGTACATTCAGATCATGATAATCCTATTCGTGGATGACATGGTCCTACTCTCTGAAACACCCGAAGGTCTTCAAACATCGCTGAACATACTGTTTGAATAGTGTAATACTTGGGGTCAAAGTGTCAACGTAATAAAACCAAAATTCTTACTTTTCGGATAGGTGGAAAGTTAAAAAGTGCGGAAGCATGGACATACGGTGAGAGTGAACTTGAAGTGGTGGATCACTTTACCTATCTGGGAAACGTCATTAATTAAAATGGCTCTCTAACTCTATCGACAAAGACTTTGGCAGGTAAAGGACCTAAAGCGATGAATGTGCTCGTACAAATTCTAAAAAATCTTGATTTCACTCCTAAAATAAATGTCAGTTGTTTGACGCCTTTGTTTCATCTACAATGAATTATGGATGTGAAATTTGGGGTTATATTCAAGCCAGGGAAATAGAGCGAATACATCTTAAATTTCTGAAAAGGATTCTAAATGTGCATAACAAAACCTGTACTGCTGCTGTGTATGGAGAACTCGGCAGGTATCCCCTCTATATAAACAGATACGTCCGTCTTATTTCATATTGGTTCAAGCTACAGAATTCTACTAATTGTTTCCTGAAGACACTATATGATCTCACCTCCAGGGAAAGTAACAATCACAAAAATACTTGGACGGCGAACGTCAAGAAATTACTACATGAAAATGGGTTTTCATACGTCTGGGACGACCCTCACTGTGTTGACCACAAAGGCTTTTTGGTTACTTTTAAGAAACGATTGGTGGATATTTTCATTCAAAATTGGAGAAGTGATATTGGAAAAAGTAACAAGATGTCTTTTTATAAATAACTCAAAACTGATCTACAAAAGTTTATTCAAGACCCTACAAGTCATCCATCTGTAAATTAAGAACATCGAGCCATCGACTACAAATTGAAATCGGCAGATATAAAAGTACACCAAGGTGCGAAAGATTCTGCGAATACTGTTTAAATGTCTTCAAAGTACATGAAGTCGAGGATGAATATCACTTCCTGTTGCAGTGTCCATTATATCACAATGAGCGTATCACGTTTATCAAGCCCTACTACTGGAGACATCCAAGTGTCTACAAAGTTATTGAATTATTAACATACTCTAATAAAACACATGTTATCAACATCAGTAAGTATATAAGCAATTGTAATATAAAAAGAAAGAACCACTTTTCTTCCCCATAGCCATGTACCCACACCCTAATTGAATCTGTAACACCGATGAGGGGTCTGAAAGGCCCAAGTCGACAATAAAGAATATCTGTCTGTCTGTCTGTATGTCTGTATCCTTGTCTCGATAAGGGTTGTATGCTGAAGCAGTGTCCGGTTGTAGAAGTGTGTCCTCTAATGATATCCTCAAGAGCCGTCAATCGGGACACAAGCATCGCAGTACCATCACTGTGTCAGGACCAATTAAATGTCAGCTAATACAAACAAATTAGATATATTTTGATTTGACAGTCCCGGAAGATAGGATTAAATACATCCTCTTCTAGCTTAGGGAAAATGAGGCTTATTATTTCAGTTTCATTATATTTTTAAAAAAATCATTATATTGCGAAAACTTGATTTATTTACAGAGTCGGATATAAATAAAATTAATCATCATAAAACTTTGTATTATCTTTTAAGATAGAAATATATAAAACTTAAGAAATAATATGTTTACAAGCCAAAAACTTATAAACCCGATTACATAACTCAATTCGAGTGAGGAAAATAATGTAACCAAGAGTTCGGAATGAGGGAAATAGGTAGACGCAAATTAAGTTATTGCAATTAAATCATAATATCTTATTTTAGCTTCTTGACAACATTCAGTGACAACATGCCGAGGTACCTGAATGAAGAATTTTTCCGAAAAACAACCGCTAATCTTGTTATGAGGCCTTCGGATAATGCATTATTGGATATATTATGGCCTTCTCATCAAAAATAATTTCAGCCAAAGTCAAGTTTAAGTCTGATACGCCTTTAGGAACGATGAAAGAGACGAGAAGGATTCTTCAAAGGAACTTGCACAATCCAATTAGATGGAAGTCCGTTAAAGGGATCTTTTGAAGAAAACATGAAGATGTAAACAAAGGGACAATATGAACAGAGAGTAATTTATATAATAGTTTCAAAACGTTTTATCGTTCAAATGTTTTGAAAACATAATAAACTGGATTTTGCTTTTGTTCCGAAGCGACTTTATGACATTCAAATCATCTGAGATCTTCTTAATTTGTAATGGGATTAGGTCTTTTACTTCCACCAGGGATCAATAGAGAGGAATATAGACAATGACACGGTTTTCTGATAAATTCTACATATATACTATATATTATATAAATCTTTTATCTTTTTTTATTGCTACGACTGCAGAATGTGTGGTTGTGTCAATAAATATACAAGGTTGTATCAGACCTTTTATTTTTGAAAAGGAACAATCAAGTTGAAACGAAGCTCACAAATACCATTGACATGAACAAAATGTTAGTGAAATGTCCTGTAACGTCTAAAATAATATTGGAATTCTAATTCTAACAAAAAGTTGTATTGCTTTAGCAAAGTGTAATGTAAAGATAAGTGGTGAATATATAATGTTGTAACTATTTAAAGGTGTTGTTTGAAGATTAAAATATATTTGAAACAGTTAGACGTGAATTGTCTCTCTCTGTGATTTATTACTGCTTCGATGAGTTCAAGAGACTATTGGTTGATTTGATGAATTGAAATAGCACGACACAGGAAAGAAATTGTTGTTTAAAATGTGTCACGCTTCACGTTAATGTTAGTTTATCGTTAGACGAGCTGATTGATGAGAGTCAGATGAAATTGTTTAAATATATCCTTGGAATGATATAAACTGTACTGGTGTAAGTTTTATTTATGAGACAAAGAAGTTAAATTTTGATTATTTTGTCTAAGTTGCCATTTGTCGAATAAGATGACACATGCATAAATCATGAAAACCATCTATTTCGTTGTGCTATATTCTGTATGTATTATCTTTTTTAAACTATAATATTAACGTTTAGTGACCTTGTTGATATACTGGCCCAAAAAAGAAACGCATAACAGTAAAATCTATATTCATTCACATGTATTATGATTGAAGTGACACAATAAATAATGATGTTACAACTGTAAAAGTTCGCACAAGGTTAGACACATGTTTCTCCCAAGGCATTCAATTTCGGTTCTTGCTGACGTCTATGGCTGTGACGTCGCTTCAATAAAGTCAGTACCTTGTGCTTTTAACAACAAACTGCAACCGAAAGCAAAACCAAGCTGAAGACTGCAGTCAATATCCAAAACAAGCTGCAAAATAAAGTTAATAATACTGTTTAATAATAACTTTCTTCGATAACTTAAAACTATTTCATTCTAATATTTTAAGCGCACACATAATTTATAGGCGAGGGTATTGTTCAAAAGTTGCTAACAACATTGGTAAAGATATAAACAAAATGTTACACAGAAAACACTGATTAACAAGTGTGTAAATAAAACAGGTCTGCAGTAATAATCACGTGTGGTGTTCATCATGCTCTGCTTATCGGGAGTGACGCTGAGCGATGAGAACCAGATGCAATGATTTCTGGGTATTTTAGGAATGATATAAACTGTAACAGTGAAGTGTGCTTATTTTAACCTAAGAAACTAGATGTTGATTATTTGTCTATCTTGTGTTTATTTTGATTTAAGAAGTTTGTCACCTCGTCTGGTTTATTACAACTCAGATAGTTCCAAACAAGTCTGTAAAAAAAACATATGATGAAATTCCTATTTTCACGTGAAAATGAATCGTCTTAATTTCCTAATTTCACGTGAAAGTAAATAGTCCCAATTCGACGTTCCACTTTCAGACACTCAAAATTTAAAATAGCAAATTATACGAGCATGTACTACATGTGTCAAGTTTGATTTAACATGTTTGAACGATTTGTCTTTGGGGGATCTTATTTTCGGCTGACGCTGTTTGATGCGACCTACGGAATTGTCCAGTCGGTACCTTAACTGAGACACATAGAGAGCGTCTACTGGCAAAGGGGGAAAGTTGTCATGACAATAGCTTTGTAGGGAGTATCAGTGCCCGGTTGAAACGTGATTTCAATATTTCAGAAGGAAGGCAAAACAGCAAACAGTAAAATGAGGTCGGCTTAATGGTTTGTATAACAATAACCTCGTCTCCAAAATGACCATTAGTTCTGATCATTTGCACCCTGCCATCATTTTGGAAGTGCTATTTAATGGCGGCCTCAAACGAACATTTCCAACGTAAATTTCAAGCCATTAAAAGTACGGTGCGGACGCTACGTGTATTAGAGTTTTTATGTGGTAATATGATGGACAAATATCATTGCTTATTAACCTAAAACATTATGACATTGCTCTATGTGTCACCTGAAGCAAGTAAGTTTATAACAAAGAGAATTCGTTTGAAAACTAAAGTTACATATACATATCAGGTTTAGAAGTCAAACTTTTAAAACATTACCTTTAAACGGAATACTTAGCAGCATGCATTATCAGAACAGAACGGAACAGAAGGACAATTATTATTGCAGCATGTAAATATGAAAATGGCAGCAATTAAACATGTTGTTTATCTAAAGTGTTTGAAACATGTTATCATTAATATGTTTTTAGTTTTTTAGAGATAATTCCCTCATTAGTAAATTACAATCTGGATTATTCCTGGCGATTCAAAAACGTTACAGTTATTAGATCTGAATAAGCTAAAATTTAAAGTGCTATGGACAAAGGTAAAAGAGTAAGAGCAGTGTTTTGTGATAAAAGTAAGGCGTTTGATAAAGTTGAGCATAATTCTACATGTTACGATCACTTGGAATCAGTGGTAAAATAGTTAAATGGTTTTACGGAAATGGACCTTCCCCCAAGTTCAGATTGGTTTTCATGGAAACCAAATACAAAAAAATAGAATAACCAAATAGCAAACCGCACCTCCACTCCACCACTAGATCTAACAACACACCATGTTTCGTAAAAAATACCGAATAAGAAACTATGAAAACATAATGTCTAATGCCAAGCTTTGTGAGGGGGCATAATTATATGCGGGAAACTGATTTCATACCTCTTATAGAAATGAGACGAATACGGAAATTGACTTTATTCTACAAGATGTTGAAACACCAGACGGTATTGTGCCATATATATGTCTGTTCTATAACAATCCCCTATAATTTAAGAAACTCATCAAATTTATAATAAATACCTGTCAGAACACCTTTGAATGTAAAAATATTTTAAACTTATTCTATTGAACTTTGAAATTCCTTATTTGAAGAGGTTAGACAATTACAGTTGGTAAATTTTTTTTTTTTTAAATAATTATAAAACTTTTTTGGGGTGTGATATTTACACTGGAAACAGGTTTTGTCTTATTCTACACTGCAGGCTTAGATTAGAAGGCAGTGATGTATATGCTCATAAAATGAAAAGATTTATATATGATGATTTATCATGCAGTTGCAATGCTATCTATCAGGCACCATTCATTATATTTTGTCGGTCCAAAGTTTACTGCCATTTTATTACAATTTATGGAATAACATAGATGACTCTAGATGGAAACCTTAAACTACTACAATCTGTAAATCGCTGTACATGGTTCTATAATCGCTTCAAAATGATATTATCCATTTTGAATTGTAAGTAATATCTTTTATTCTTTACTAAACTAACGCACAGTCGAATAAGAATGATGATAGATCATATGTATGCGCATGTTATATGTTTTTATGCTTTTATGATATACTTCTTGAATTACGTATACAAGTACGTAGCATATATTATGTTGTTGACATGGAGATGAATTAATATAAGCCTTAGGATTGTTTTCAAATCCATTTCCGTATCGTAATAGAAATAAACATCTTTAATCTATATCAAAAATTAATTCTCTGATCGGCTTAAAGAACACTAAATATCTCTGAAACAACATAACGTACACACGTTTAATTTAAGATATCATAGTAAGTATGAAGTTGAATCATATGTCTCTGATTCTACATTACAAGTTTGCAAACGAAATATTTTTTAGCATCTTACGACGTAATTAATTCAAGAGAAATAAGATAGAAAGGTCCACAAGAGCAAGATGGTTTAAGACTTTAACGATGGTCTCCATTATACATGTGGCTTTCATTAACAAATTAGTGGTTTCTTACTGACAAATTGGTCTGTATTGGATAACATAAAACGTCTACATGTTGTTAACCAAGGGTAAACACAGACACAGAAGTTATCTGTAAGACAGAGAAGCATTTATTATCGTTAGGACCTTGGAAATCAGCGGAAACGGGAATTCCGTTCTCAGTGACGTTGCTAATTAGTTTCTGTAATTATACCCCCGCCTTACAGCGTAAGCGGGGGTATATAGCGTTCATTCTTTCCGTCCGTCCGTCTGTCCGTCTGTCCGTCTGTCCGTCTGTCCGTCCGTCCGTCCCAAAACTTTGTGCGGAGCAGATCTCCAAAACTATGCATGCTAGCCTCATCAAACTTCATACACATGTCAACCATGATCCCTAGTTGTGCCTTTTGAGGGTTAGAACTATTTCTGAATTTTCATTTTTGCGGTTTCCATGGAAACGTGACTAAAAAGTGACTCTTTGAAGAAGTCGTTTTGTGCGGAGCATATCTCCAAAACTATGCATGCTAGCTTCATCAAACTTCATACAGATGTCAACCATGATCCCTAGTTGTGCCTTTTGAGGGTTAGAACTATTTCTGAATTTTCATTTTTGCGGTTTCCATGGAAACGTGACTAAAAAGTGACTCTTTGAGGAAGTCGTTTTGTGCGGAGCATATGTCCAAAACTATGCATGCTAGCTTCATCAAACTTCATACAGATGTCAACCATGATCCCTAGTTGTGCCTTTTGAGGGTTAGAACTATTTCTGAATTTTCATTTTTGCGGTTTCCATGGAAACGTGACTTAAAAGTGACTCTTTGAGGAAGTCGTTTTGTGCGGAGCATATCTTCAAAACTATGCATGCTAGCTTCATCAAACTTCATACACATGTTAACCATGATCCCTAGTTGTGCCTTTTGAGGGTTAGACCATCACATTCTTTTAATTTTTGGCGGTTTCCATGGAAACATGACTAAAACAGTGACTCTATGACCAAGTTCTTTGTCCGGAGCATATCTCCCAAACTATTCATGCTAGCTTCACCAAACTTCATACACTTATCAATCATGATCCCTAGTTGTGCCTTTTAAGGGTTAGACCTACAAATTATTTTTATTTTTTGTGGTTTCCATGGAAACATGACTAAAACAGTGACTCTTCGACCAAGTCTTTTGTCCGGAGCATATCTCCCAAACTATTCATGCTAGCTTCACCAAACTTCATACACTTATCAATCATGATCCCTAGTTGTGCCTTTTAAGGGTTAGACCTACAAATTATTTATATATTTTGTGGTTTCCATAGAAACATGACTAAAACAGTGACTCTTCGACCAAGTCTTTTGTCCGGAGCATATCTCCCAAACTATTCATGCTAGCTTCACCAAACTTCATACACTTATCAACCATGATCCCTAGATGTGCCATTTGAGGATTAGACCATCACATTTTTTAAATTTTTGGAAACATGACTAAAACAGTGATTCTATGATAAATTACTTTATCCTGAACATATTTCATGAAATATACATCTCAGCTTCACCAAATTTGCTACATATGTCAATCATGATTGCTGGATATGCCGTGTGAGAGTAAATGATATAATATATGGATTTTCTTCTCTGTGGTTTCTTTGGAAAACATAACTTACAAAGTGACTCAACAAAAATAATTTTGTCCTCAGTGCATCTCGTAGAATATTCATGATAACTACCTCAAAATTGAAACAAAGATCAACCATTACCTCTAGATGTACCCTTTTAATTGTAAAACCTATTAATGAATTCGGTATTTGGGTTTCAGTTGAAAGAAGACTTACACAATGACTTACTGTATACTCAACGATCATACTTTAACCAATATTAATCAGTTTTACTATTTGAAATTCTTTGAACAAAGTGGGGAGCGGGGGTATGTGAGCTTTGCTCGCTTCTTCACTTGTTTCTCTTTGTAAGATGTCAGACTCTTTCATCGGCCTGTTTTTGTTTTTTGATAACTTTAAGATATTTCTAATGAGTTTTTCTTGAATAGAAGCAGAGCGCCTACTAATTAAAATACATGAGGGCTCTATGTTGAGTTTGAGAAAACTATTCAACAAAGTTTTCCACACAACCAGGTCATTTAAACTATTGCATGTCCATGTTCGATGCAGCTTTGATAACATAAAATTTGAAAAAATCAATTAATTTCGATGTCTTTAGTCAAATAATATTATTTCTACGGCGTTCCATGTTGTACCACCATCTAAGTGGTTTTGACGTGAATTGTAGATACGATTTAGCTTCTCTGAGGGTCTTGCCACATTATTTATTGAGTAACACGGACAAATGCCTAAAGCACGTTTATATAGATATTTTAAACATACATTACTTTGATCACTTCGCTTCCAAATGTAAGACATTGGAAACTGCAATCAAACTTTCTAGGCATATCGAAGCTTTAACCATGGTAGCATTTTAAAGAAAACTGTGACAATGTATTTCGGATAATGTACTGACCATACATTAACGATTTCATATTCGTCATTACCTTCAAATGTAAAAACTGTATATTTAATGTACTGTTCCGTGGCTGACCTTTATTCACATCAAGTATTAGTGGAGTTATATCTACGTTGCATCTATTGACCTGGCATATCAAGGATTCTTGGAAGATGATTCCAAAGCTGAGAAACTCTTTGCGGCATCACGAACAACGATTCATGGAAGCTACGTCGGTCGCCACAGAAAGCCTACCGAAATCGATTTTGAAGAAGAGCACACCCATTTAAGTCTGGAACAAGAAACCAATTTACTACTTATTACCCGGAAGAGGAACAGTAAAGACTTAATTTTGTTGTTAATTATAAACAATCCCCTCGGTGTCGTCAGAAACCAAATTAATAGTTCTGATCTCCAAATTCCTTGCTTGATTGAAATAAGTAATGGCAAACATCGGAATAGGATTAAAGTTATCATTACACTGTATTCTTCAATGGATGTCCTCAAGGCGGACATCACAGATTGCATCTTAGCTCTGTCAAAAGTCCAGTTATGTCAAGTCATCTTGAAGTATTAACATATATTTTTAAAATACGATTCCATTGTTTTTCCTTCGACAATGTATATAGTGTACAGGGAGCATTTGAAAAATATTAATATTAAAACACTAATAATCAACATATATTAGAAGCTAAATTCTTAAAGAAAGTTAAAGCCTCACATAAAATACACTGAAAAGCATAAAGATTATAACGCTTTCTAATATTTTATCCTGCATGTGTCAATCATCAAGTCAAAATGTCACTTTCATATTCCGGTTCTGTGACGTTTCGAATATTTGCTTTAGTTCACTTATCCGTGTGTATAAACAGAGCGTCTGTAGACACTGCACTACTGTCCTCTCAGGGTCGGTCTGACTGTAGTGTTAGCTGGTTTCGTCTCTCAGAGCGAGCGCAAAGCCTGCGTGTGTGTTGGGGCCTATTCAGCCAGGCAATCATTTATCATGCTATCTCTAGGTCTCTCATGTCACTTCGAATAATTGCGGTCTATTGGATTTAGCTCGGACCATAACCCGGTAAGGATTTATTCATATTTTTTGGATTATGAATATTATCTATTTGATATTTTGTTCATTTGGATACTCTCATATCATTTTTCTATCACGTAGATTAGATTGTGGTAAATACAAGAATTGTTCGTAGAAAAGGGGGAGAAGTTATATGATGTGAAATGAGTTTTCATAACAAACATTAAATCTACGACGGCTGGGAATCGCTGATTTAAATGCAAATGCATGGAAATACTTTTAATGATGAGTAAAATGCAATAGCATGGAAAGATTCTTTGATGTTTTTTATGAAAGACAACAACCTTTCGTCAGTAGCTAAATATATTTAGGGCTTTGGTAATATGTGGTTTATTCACAACTTCTTTTCTTTCATTATTGTTGGTGAAACGTTGAACAGAAATCGCTTTAGAAATTGATTATATATCATGGGTTTCTTGGTTACCTGACAACATATATGAGAGAAAATGGTTAAGGGAATTGTGCCCGTTTAAGTGTAAAGAATTGATTATCATATACCATATTGTGATGTACCGATAACTAAATAAATCTCAGTACAGATAAACATAAGCTGTTATTTCAGAGATTGCTTAATCTAAAAGAGATGTAGACAAGGGTTTGCGAAAACAATACACAATGCAACAAAATTGTCGAAAGCAAAACTGTATGATCTTTATGCATATATGTAGCAGCTTAGGAACACAGGGTGCATTCGAGACAGAGAGTTGCGAGTTGCGACTTAATTACCACTTATTCAAACTGAATTGTATGGAAAAAAATTAATTTTAAGTATTCTTTTACATCAGTTATATACTGATTACTTAAATGAAATTAAGTGAACTACAGCGGTTGATTGACGATGACATATGTACTGGATAATCGACACAGCGAAGGTAATTAGCCTAATGGAATAACTAATATGCTACTTTATACTCCTTGTTTTGGGGGTTTAAGGCAAAAACATCTACACAATATACATAGAAAGTTCAAGACGAAATGACGAGAGGCTGAAAGGTGAATATAACATCCATACCAATACTGAGAGAAAATGCGTCATATCAGATAAAAAAAATATTCATTTTCATTTTCATATTATCCGATAAAGTTTTAAAATTCTTAATGATCTACTTTTGTAATGAAATATTGTTTTGAACTGATAATTGCTACTTTTTGAGACGGTAAGGTATTTTTCACTCTCTCATCGTCAATGATCCGGCTTTGATTACCGTCGTTCGAAGTAGATTAATACTGATAACTGTTTCTCCAGTTGAGTATGGATCTATTGTTGAAAGCGTTGTACACTGAACAATTGTCTGTGAGTGAAATTCGATATTTGCTAAATCAGCATTTATCACTGTGGTTTTGTATCAGGTGACATGTTTGTTATAACAGCCAGGTAATGCCTTATAGATTGAAGTTAGTATCGTGGATAATGCATGGTATGATAAACAACAATAAATGTATATATTTCATGAGTATATATTTTCATAATGAGTTTCATGATATATCATGACATTACAGATACAATCGTCCGATATTTGATTTTGATCTGCTTCGAAAGCTATTCTTTTCTAAGATAAACTTTGTCATCAGATATCTTGTTGATAATATACACGCTACTTATGTTTGAACTGACACGTGGTTACAATCTCATCAATACTTGAGATACATATTAAACCAAAAACTAATCATCGAATAAATCTTTTCAGACTGTTCACATAAATTAGTAATAGTAATATTTACATCTATGTCATTAATTCAATCACACGTCAATCTTCACCAACAATGTTGACAGCTAGGATCTAATAGAAATTACAGATTTTAATCAAGAATTGAAAATAACTGAGACTGACCTTATCATTCATTGTTGAGATCTGACAGATACATTATTTGGTTAATACGTTCTACATCTGGAAATAAGTTCACCGAGATAAGGTGAACTTGGTTGATTAATGGTACACTATCAACAATGATCAAGAGATATTCCAAAGGGGCAGCTAATCTCACTTCGGGATATCACGCTGACGTCCCATTGTGGACGTCTTGTCGAAGGACCCTCGTTGACACCTTTTCAAATTAAATAGGATCATACGAAGCTGTCAATGACATTTGATAATAACGAAGAGATATAAAACACCTTTGGGGGAAATATTGTTTCAAAGGATTTACTATGTGAAAATTGCTCTCACGTCTTCTAAAAAATAGTATTTTCATTCATGATATGATCCACAATAAACGGTTAATTAAGTCACAATCACATTGATGAATGCTGTTTTACAAATGACCCCAAACAGTTTTACCGACATATGGTTATTACAATCTGATTCATTATACTGATTTCATGAATAAAGATATGTACGATATATGTAAGGCAGTGAGAAAACCAGTTTTTCATATCTCCGAAATTATTGCATCGCTTCGCAAATAGCTATATAGGTAACATTTAGGTACAGTGGCGTAATATTTGACCTAACGTACGTATCTCCAGAGTTTATATACAAGGTAAGTGTTCATGTTTAGATTTTGCTAAACATAAACAGTCGTGCACTCCTATGTGGAGGTTAGATATATTGTCTATCTCTGCACTGCATAGCCAAAACCATCTTCAAAAGAACTTTGTAATGATATGTTAATTGCTCTATAAACCACTACAAAGTAACGTAAACAACACTTTAGGTTGTAAGTCATCCTTCTTGTAGCATTGATTTGGGTAAATTGTTGCTTCTAACAAATGAACTTCAAAACAGCCTAGCTTACAATGTCAGAGATGCAATTGGCGTAAAATTACTTTTCTAGGATGAGGACTTCTTGACATTTACAGACGTTAAAGTTTAGGTAATGTTTCACGTTACCTTTGGCGAAAGAAAACTTTCGAGACTGTAGACTATGTGAAGATTAATAAAGTTCTTAAACATATCCCGCAGAGCCTATTTTAGTTTTGGAAATCCCTGTTTAAATATGTCGTTGCACTAATCTTTTTAAACGTCATTGTGTCATTGTATATTGATAATCCCCTATGATTATGAAATTTTCAAATAATTTAATTATTACTTAAAGTAAATGTTGTTCGCCAATGAATCATTCTACATAGTTCTTTGTCAAGGTTTGTGTGTTTCGACTGTTTTCTTATTGCAAATGATTCACCTGTTAAGAATCAAATTTGTAAAATAGCAAGTATTCCATTTTTGTTGAACATTAGGTTTTTATTTAACCATTTTATTCTATTTTCTGTTTACAAAGTTATTTTTTGTCTAAGCTTTATAACTAATTCTAAAGCAAGTTCCTTTGCATGTACCACGAAATTGAGGTCTAAAACATTTTTGGCGGAATGACATTTACATACCTCTAAATCAACCCTATGCTTTTATGAACTCGTATCTAGACGTGTAAATATAACATTTAATTAGCTATCATTTTTTATCACGCCGGAGTGTTAACTTTATAATTTGATATAAATCAAGCTTAGGTAACATTAAACATTATTTTATGATAATTTGTTTGGGTCAAATGGCTTATTAAGGGTCATATAAAGGAAGTTAAGGGCTTGAATTGGAATGAATAAATGCTTCTAGTAGAAAATTGCAAAAACCTGACTACAGTAAACCGCAACTACTCTGCACGCCATGTCAATGAACTTAATAGCCCAAGGAAAACTATTCACAGTTGTATCTAAAGTCAGATTTATTCTTCGAGAGAAATTTACAATTAATATTAATATAATTTTGGATAAATGTTGATTGATACATGTATTCAATAGGCACATACATAACATGCATGATTATCAATTGTTGTGAAAAGGCAAAATAACTAGCATAATGCATGTAGATAGTATTACTATTCTGTCTCGACACAATGCAAATCGCAGAACAGTTAAAGCAAGATTTAAAGATTAAAAGGTTTAACAATTATGCTGTACTGTTCCCTGACAGAATCATTCATCTCATTTATACTTTTAAGTGAGTTATCAGAGAAAATACCAAGCCGTTGCAATTGATTATTGTTGAAAGTCAGATAAGAGATTAACAACACTGTTAAGTGTATCTACTTTAAAATGCTTACATATCTGAGACATAAGAACTCCTAAACGCAGTGAGCCCCACACGATGAATAGAGATTGATCCCACACATTGTAGTCTAGTCACGGAATCGATTTATTTATTGAAATTAGATTATTTATAAAATAGCTCTTCTCTCCAGGGAAAACGTATTTGATTAAATTTCAACAACCAAACACATAAATATCTATTTTATTAAGATAAACGAATTAGATTTATCAATAAGAACAAGTTGCAAAGTAATTTAATGTACCACCCAAGAAAAGTTATTGGAAATAGGAATGCTTTTTTAGTAAATTGTCTTAAAATGAAACCTAGAAATTTGCAATGGCTATTTGAATTTATTGAAAATTATTTATCGGCGATTGGCATAGGGTCAAATTCGTAAATTGATGTTTTTATATGGCATTGAAACTATTCGTGTCTAAAATCGTTCAAGTCAAATGAAATTTCGTTAAAGTTACAACACAGATAAGGTTGCTCAGCATTTATAAAGAAACTGCTTTATATCTCCACATTATATCTGATATCATTTAATCATTGACAGTCAGAACCCGTATCAATTTCTTAATGAATTTCGTTTCTATATTAACAAAGAAGGATGGACATCAATATCGTGCATCTGTCTAAGTTTACTTCAAACTTGTTAGTTTTACTAAGAATCAAACATATAACTTAATTATTTTTATAAACGTTTAAAATCCAATGTACATATTAAAGCCTTCCCGATAAAGACTTAAGCGTAATTGGGCAAAATTTGTAATTACAAAAATCATTTTCATAACCTGAGATAACACCTAAAATGAAAGCATGCTCTTTTCATAAAATTGTTAATTAACAAATGTATACCTGTCAAGCTGAGCTCATGCCAAATGTCTAGTGAGTTATCAGGAAGATAGTTTTTCCTTGCCATCCACTCACAGTGTAGTGTATGTGGTGTGGAATCTGTTAGCAGCAGAAAAAGTAAACGAGAGATTTGGAATGTTTATCGGAATTAAATCACTTTGGGTTGTTAGTAGTAAATCTCAGTGCCGTCTCTCATCCATTATGTGTGTCAGAACTAAGGAAAGTGTTGTCCAATTGTAAGAAACACTTAAATGCTTTGTGTGGTCCATTTTTAAGATCACTAACAAACTTGTTTCGAGATTTTACTACTTTGAGCGGCATTTTAAAAGTTAAATAGTCAAGTATGGACATTATCTATGGATGAAAACTTCTTTATTCATACATTTGTAGATTGCGACGTTTCGATACAGATTCTTTTCGTGTCTAACCAAGAAGTACTGTATTTAGCGACCAAAACCAAAGCCTTTACTAGAAAAACCGCCAATTCTTTCATATCACAATGTTTAACTTTTACCGGATATCTTACTTATATACTACATTATTTATATTTTAGTTGTTTTTGGTTTAACATTTTGGGCATTTATCTATTTCATAGTCTCTCATAGTCTTTCATATTCATAATATATCTTAGTTTACAAAAAATGTAAGTAAAATTTAATCATTATTTTCTCTCCAAACGATTGAAAGAAATAAGATGCCTATAGTTATGGTTTAAGTATGCATTATTGGTCTTAATTTTTGGATATGTCTTTTTCATATTTTTATGAAGATTTGTTTCCTTACTTCGGAGACAAGTTGCACATTCCTTTCACATTTACATACATGTATATTACTCAATTAATCTTATCATATCAAATTAAGGCATATAATGATGCTAATTTACATATTTCAATTTTATTTCAGATTTCGAAAGGATGGCTGCACTGACGAAAGCCTATGACGTCAGATGAAGACGAAATGACCATGGTAGCCATGGCCAACAATTCCACAAGTGATCATCTAGCAAGCGACGCCAAGTCTATATCTATTTTGAGTGTTCTAAAGCAACCAGAATACATGGTACTGTCTGTGACTGTGGGCATTCTGTCTCTTATAGGAACGGCAGGAAATATTCCAGTTCTGGTTGTCTACTTCCGTCGAAATGACAACAAAATGTCCAGCACTTTTATCAAAATCCTTGCATTAATTGACCTGATAGTTTGTACTTTCATCATGCCCTATACTATCGTTTATGAACTCCATATGGTGCAATCAGACGTGGTCTGTAGGCTTTTTGAGTTCTTGCGACATTTTACCGTGGGTGCCTCCAATACAACTCTGGTTGCCATAGCAGCAGAGCGTTACTTTGCCGTGTGTCATTTTGCTAAAAGGATAAGTGTTAAAAATGTTAACTGTGGGATAGTGGTTGTCATGACGCTAAGTGTCATAATGGCGGTTCCTGCAGTACTTGTGTTCGCTCTTGTAACACCAAGTGACGTCACAGATGTCGTATGTCGGTTCCCACATGCCGGAAACAATACCCACTTTTGTCATTTTACGACATCGATTGTTGGACCGCTTCCTGCCTATCTGTATCAGAGTATACTCATGATGTCTTTTTTCCTCTCGCTTCTACTCATTGTGATATTTTATTGCATAATCTATTCCAAACTGTGGAATCGTGCAAAATTGAAGACATTACAGACAAACCGGAAACGGAAATACGCATGTGAGCCGAGGAGTGAGACTTCCGGTATATCATATGACCGTCGTATAGAATTCGACCCGTATGGTGAGCGGGATGGTGACTCTGCAGGACCCGGGAACAACCAACTGGACCAGGAAACACCTGCCTCGGCGGGAACTGTGGTTGTGAAGACAAAACGTCTAGCTCTACATTACCGGACAGGCAAAATGCTGTTCCTGTGTACAATCGTTAACCTTGTGACATGGTTACCCTTCTGGTTTGATATTTTTGGTTTAACACATAACCTTGTTCTTAGATACCTGTTTTTTATCGGTCACGCGACAAACCCGATTGTGTACGGGATTGTGAACGTTCACGTGAGGCAATCATTTGTGAAATTATTTTATGATTGTAAATCGGGAATAAGTTTATTAATTACGCGGAATGTTGCAAATGCAACTTAAGGAAAAGAAAGAGATATCTAAGAAAAATGCGTACTTGTAGGCAGGGAAATGAGGTGGCCTTATTGCTCAAGAGTGTTTTGGATTGTTATTGCCCCGAAAGGTTTGACAACGTCCTGTTTTAAATGTTTCCACTGACATAATACATGTTTGTGATATGTTAACGTCAAAATGTGTGTACATGTATTTGTGAACCGATGACAATCAATTTTAATTTGATTCATGTAAGCCAGTTTTACAAGTTCTAAAAATCTTCGTTATTTTTTATAAATATTGATTGTTACGAATTGATATCGTAATGTAAAAATTTTAAGATCTAAGATTACGGCACCTTTCAAGACGGAGCACATTCCAACTGGATGTTATTTGATTACTTTGACCCCTGGTGCCTAACCGTGACCTTTACTCAAGGTCATGAACTTTTACATCCGTTGAAGTGTCCTTCCATCTTGAGTAGAGGAAAGATTTAAGTGCCATCTTTATAATTCAAAAGTCCGAAACTTTACAAAACAATTACGAAAACAACGAATCGGATATATAGTGATTTTTATAGATAATTTATGGTATCATATCAAAAACAGATTTCGAACACGCTTACGTTGTAAATTTCTTAAAGTTTTAACTTTTCTGCTGTTGCCTAATATCCTGTTTTATGTTAGATAAATATCTTATATTTGTCGTTCAGCATGATTGCTGCAATCTTTAATAATCTTTTCTGCACTTATTCTTTATTCAGCAATAACGAAATTAGAGTTTGTGTCATCATTCCATTACATTGAGTTTTCAAATAGAAATATTTATCTAATGAAGTAAAATTGAAATAATTCCAGTTTCAACATTAAATTAAACATTAGAATTCGCTCTTGCTGTTGCTGAAGTCTTACATAAAATTCTTTGTGATATGTTCGTTATTTCCTTCACATTATTATCGCAATTAACATGTATTGCATAGTATGTATATTTGTGTTTGACTAAAGTGATCATTCATTTTGTTTTCACTTTCACTCAAATCAGGTTGTGTTTTATACACTTAATTGATTTCGTCATTTTTTCTATTGATCATTACTTTCAATCACTGCTTAATCACATTGTCTTCATTTATGTTTTACTTAGAAAATAGAAACACCTTTTCAAACAACATGTATATTTAGAATCTCGGTCCTCAAAATCGTTCATCTCAAAAAGTTTTTCCTGTTGAGTTTTTATATCATCTTTATGTATTTCAAGGCAATGAGCAGCTAAGATAAACCAATAGATAAGCATTGTACCATAATGTTTTCGTTACACATACTGTTTTATGTTATTGTTAAGGAATTGTAATATTTTGTTGGTTTTAATTACTTGTTAAATATGTTGAATGTTGTTTATAAACAACCACCAGACCGGCGTGTGCTTTCAGATCTCAATTTTATTGTTTTAGAGTAAATAAACTTGTAAAAATTCTGCATTATTTTGCTTTTTTTTCCATTGTACTGAAATAACAATAGCTAAAATTCGATAAATTGGGTTGAAGTCGGGTAAATCTGGTTACCATCGTTCAATGGTGGTTATGTTTATCACATTGTAGCATTTGTTTCATGACAGGGGAGTTTGGTTTTAAGATCACGTTCAATGGTCATAACCAGATTGGACTACAGGTAGCAACAAGCTGCATACATCAGCTGCAGAAATAAATCAATGATGTATGTAAGATATAACTTTTATGTAGCAATTGTATTTAAAAGAGAAAAATTAGAATTTTCGAATATTATTGGTATGCCAAAGGTGTTTTTGACAAATATCTGTCCAATTCCCAAA
Source organism: Steromphala cineraria (assembly GCA_916613615.1). Lineage (NCBI taxonomy): Eukaryota > Metazoa > Mollusca > Gastropoda > Trochida > Trochidae > Steromphala > Steromphala cineraria. The sequence continues at coordinate 3,633,866 of OU744736.1, read as the reverse complement.
AGGATTATATTGCAAAGTAACTATTGCATAGTTGCAAAACCTTTTCGGATAAAAAAGCTTACTGTGTTTGAATATCATAGAATACACATAAACATGATTTATTAACTTGCCTTTCTTTTTTTGAAAACTCTAGTTATTGATTAAATATCTCCAGGGAACTCATTCTCATGACCGTAGATTAAGCTTATGTCAATATTTTGCTTTTAATGCAACGATATTTTCTATGCAGATTAGTGAATGTAAATTTACGTTGAGTTACCGTCATCTGCACGATTTTGAGATTGGAAAGTAAAAGTAATTAGTTATAAGTAATGCACATTAGTAACTTTTACATAACATAACATAATGCTGTTTGGGTAGACAAGCTCAGCAAATATATTTTCTAAATGAAATATTTCAAAGCAAGAGAAACACGGCGTCATGGCTGTTTATAAAATCATTGTGATGGTTAGTTTCGTATTCAATGCCTGATGGGTTTCTTGAAAGGTATTACACAATACATAACATCGCTTATCGAAACATCAGTTTATTTTGGAAATGTTAATACCAACGATTCCATTAACTTATCAATTTTAGAATTGGTTATGAATATTCTAAAATTAGTCATTATATTGCGCCACCTAGATTTCCCTTTATTTAGGGTGCCTCGTTTGAATGGCAATATTACGCAATCATTGAATAGGTTCCGGAGTTTATTATAAGCGAATAACATTAACAAAAATTTAGATTTGTTTCGGTGATTACCAATAAAAATTGTAATCTCCTTTTACGACATTGCATTATTGCATCATAACATGAGTTAACCATGAAATAATTATCAAATGATAGAAAATACTTCTAAAAGATGTTTATTTGTTACAATGATGAGTTGGATTATTTTCATTATCCAATATTGATTCTAAACATTTTTCAAATGAATGGGAAAATCTTCCAAAAAGTTTCACGTATGACGCAAACCTATATCAAATAAAATGTTCCTACATTTAACAGTCAAGGCATTAAACGAAATGGTAAGTTATTTCTTTAAATCTTTCAATCATAACGGGGCAGTAGCACGAGTTTTTTTCTCTCCAATTGTATATTTTCAGTTTGTCACTGATAATTGTACGTTCATGCTAAAAGTATTATTTTGAAAGGGTCAAACATCGCATTACACAAACCAATCATCCATTGTCAGAGAATAAATTCACATAAAGACCATTGGCGGACACCTTTAATTCAATTTATTTTTTTCTGGTGACAAAAGATTTTTGTATTCCTTATATAATCTGTAGTATTTGTAGTAACTATTCCAAGATTGATGAAAGAATGACGAACCTTTTTTGTCTTCTTTAACTGTGCAATTGTAAGAAAGGCCTGAGACAACATTGGGGTTTTTCATTAAGGGACGTACGACAGACCAGGAAAAGTTAGAATTTTAGAAAACCAAAATGTTGATGGTTTTCAATAATTAAGGAATTTGGAAATTTAAGAAGAAAAGTTTGAAGTATCCCTAAAATACATAAACTGAAAGTGGAAAAGATAAACACTTTACTCATGTTATGCTTGACATTGATCTAAATGAATTTATCTAAGAGATCCTAACCCAATATTACGAACATTGGTACAAGACAATTGAGATAACATCTGAAATGAACCTTCTTGTTCATTAAAAAAATATTTTACATTGGATTTTAGTATTGGCCAAACTCTTCCGTGAAGCTTAAAAAGCTTCAGCTTGTACCAATTGTCTTCTTTGAAAGCAAGCATACTTTCCATGAAGATGAAATGAAAAATAGCTTTGAGTAAATGTCATCTGCACGATTTTGAGATTGGGAAGTAAAAGTAATTAGTTATAAGTAATGCACATTAGTTACTTCCTGGTATTTCATAATGCTGTTTGGGTAGACAAGCTCAGCAAATATATTTTCTAAATGCAATTTTTCAAAGCAAGAGAAACAGGGCGCCATGGCTGTTTATAAAATCATTGTGATGGTTAGTTTCTTATTCAATGCCTGATGGGTTTCTTGAAAGGTATTACACAATACATAACATCGCTTATCGAAACATCAGTTTATTTTGGTTATGTTAATACCAACGATTCCATTAACTTATCAATTTTAGAATTGGTATTGAATATTCTAAAATAAGTCATTATATTGCGCCACCTAGATTTCCCTTTATTTAGGGTGCCTCGTTTGAATGGCAATATAACACAATCATTGAATAGGTTCCGGAGTTTATTATTAGCGAATAACATTAACAAAAAGTTTGATTTGTTTCGGTGAATACCAATGAAAATTGTAATCTCCTTTTACGACATTGCATCATTGCGTCATAACATGAGTTAACCATAAAATAATTATCAAATGATAGAAAATACTTCTAAAATTGGTTTATTTATTACAATGATGAGTTGGATTATTTTCATTATCCAATATTGATTCTAAACATTTTTCAAATGAATGGGAAAATATTCCAAAAAGTTGCACGTATGACGCAAACCTATATCAAATAACATTTTGCTACAGTTAACAGTCTAGGCATTAGACGAAATGTAAGTTATTTCTTGAATCTTGCAAGTCTTTCATTCATAAAGGGGCAGTAGCACGTTTTTTTTCAAATTTTATATTTTCAGTTTGTCACTGATAACTGTACATTCATGCAAGAAGTATTATTTTGAAAGGGTCAAAAATCGCATTACACAAACCAATTATCCATTGTCAGAGAATAAATTATAAAGTTCATTGGCGGAAACCTTTAATTCAATTTAATTTTTCCGGTGACAAAAGATTTTTGTATTCCTTATATAATCTGTATCTTGTGTTATTTGTAGTAACTATTCCAAGATTGATGAAAGATTGAGGAACCGTTTTTTGTCTTCTTTAACTGTGCAGTTGTAAGAAAAAGCCTGAGACAACATTGGGTTTTTTTTCATTTAGGAAATTTAAGAAGAAAAGTTGGAAGTATCCCCAAAATACATAAACTGAAAGTGGAAAAGATAAACTCTTTACTCATGTTATGCTTGACATTGATCTAAATAAATTTATCTATGAGCTCCTAACCCAATATTACGAACATTGGTAAAAGACACATTGACATTACATCTGAAATGAACCTTCTTGTTCATTTAAAAAAATATTTTACATTGGATTCTAGTATTGACCAAACTCTTCCGTGAGGCTTAAAGGAGCAGTAGCACGCTTTTTGATAATTTTCTATTTTGAAATTTTCACTGATAATTGTAAGTTAATGCTTAATGTATTATTTTGACAGTGTCAAAAATCTCATTTCACACGCCAATCATCCATAGTCAGAGGACAAAGTATGAAGATTACCATAAAATCCATTGGCGGCCATTTTGTGTGAACACCTTTAATTCATTTTGTGTAAGAAAAAGGAATCGCACGGCTAAACTTTACGTTGTATATTTGAATTATTACTGCTCCAATTAGTTTAAATAGATTGTCTTTCAATTGAAACCATGAATTTCAATTTTCCTGACATCACCTTATATTCCCCCTAAAAACGTGCTACTGCCCCTTTAAGAAGCTTCAGCTTGTATCAATTGTTTTCTTTGAAAAAAAGCATACTTTCCGTGAAGACGAAATGAAACATAACTTTGAGTAAATGTCAGCTGCATAATTTTGAGATTTGAAGCAAAAGTAATCAAGCGTAAGTAATGTTCATCAGTAATATTGTCGTGCCTAATATTTCAAAATGTTCAATGTGGGTAAATAATCAGACAACTCTCACAAGCTTAGAAAATTTATACACCTTATGATTGTGTTAGGATAAAGGGGGCGTGGCTGTGATTTCTAGCATTCTCCAAAGCGGGAGAGCGTTCTTCAAAAATATTGTTCAATACAATAATTAAAAAATGATTTTTGTTGCACCTATTTCGACGATGCTGAGTCTAAAGCTCTGAAAACCTATAAATGAATATGAATACAAGAAAAGCGTGCTGCCATTCATCTCTTTAGACGTTACAATCTACTAAAGTACAGGAGTGCTGAAAGTTATTGTCTTACTGGATTCAAATATTTTCCTCTTCCTAGCGAAATTCTTACCTTTACGGAAACATTTCATTGTAATTACTCCGAGTCCTTGAGTGTGTTCGCTTTAAGCTTTTTGCAAACAATGGTCATTTTGCACGTCGTGTCATATGCCAATGAGAGCAAAAAGCAGGATTCTGAGGACCTCTGATTGCATGGGCCTGAATGGTTGAGAATATCTATGTCTTCTGCCGTTTTAAGTTATGGATCTCAATATCTATAAACTGTAAACACTTTCATGTAAATAATTACAATCACCTGACATTGCTGTTAAATTTTCGAAAAGAATTAAGAACAATGTTGGAAAAATGATGTTTTTGTAATCATAAGGAATGTAAACTAAACCTTTGATTGAGGATCTTATGAAGGACATGTTTTGTTTCGCTTTCGTTATATAACAGCACCTAATTTTTGTATAGAATTGCTACACTTTATATTCTAGAGAGCTTGTTGCAGTTATACACCGAGAGAAGCACAAAACATGTTAAACAGTCCTTCATAAGATCGCCAATAAAAACTTTAGTTAACTTCATCAAGATTTATGACAATGCTTCTCTTAACAAATCAATTTTGGAACTGGAGGATAATTTCGCAAAATCAGATATTTAATTGCTCCAGTCATATTTTCCTTTGATTTAATAGTAGTACCACAATTATTTCACGGGAAACTGAATCAGTATCAGGGACTGAATATTTTGAAATATTTGAAATTTGTTTCATTTCTTATAGAAATTGTTATCATTTACTTACGGGGTCCTACGGAAGCATCCTAGTGCCACAGTGAGAATTTTTTTTATCTCCTAATTAGGAGATACTAACTCCTAATTAGGACTTAGTTATCACCTAATTAGGACTTAGTTATCACCTAATTAGGACTTAGTTATCACCTAATTAGGACTTAGTTATCACCTAATTAGGACTTAGATATCACCTACTTAGGACTTAGTTATCACCTAATTAGGAGATACTTACTCCTTATTACGAGAAACTAAGTCCTAATTACGAGATACTAAGTCCTAATTAGGACTTAGCTATCACCTTATTAGTACTTAGCTTTCACCTAATTAGGACTTATTATCTACCTATTAGGTGATTGCTAGGTCTAACTTCTAATGACCGATAACGCCCATACTTTAAAAGTATATTATACATGATCTATGCTATAAAAGACTCACAAAAGCACTAAAGATCATAATATATTTTGTCTTTCATATAATAATAAAAGTTTAGGAGAAAGTTTATAGACTCGTGGAAAACATTATTGACCGAGCACGAAATCCGAGGTCAATATTGTTTTCCTCAGATCAATAAAACATTCACCATTGCATAATTGTTTTATTATTCAGAGATACAAAAACGAAAAGACAACAAAAACTACGGCTAACTACGGGAATTTGATTCGATTCTGATCATGACGTCATTGTCCACTTGTCCCAAAGCAATTGAACCTTATTGCTGTAGATCACGTAGTCTTTTTCGTATTTTCCTTTTTGTATCGAAGCGTATTAAAATAACTGTGAACTGGTGAATTCGGTCCAGCCCTCTTTCTATGAACCCGAGGAAAACAATATCGACCTCTGACTTCGTCCTTGGTCAATATTGTTTCCTCAAATCCATTAACTTTGTCCTCGGTCAATATTGTTTTCCTAGGGTCAATAAAACAGGTATAGACCTCATCACCCGTCAATATTTATAATGTCATTTATTTCATTCAACTTATCAAACTACATTGTAAATATTTGTAAAAGGATAAAAATATATAGGTCTGCAGGTGGGCGTGTATATAAGTAAAAAAGGTTAACTTTTGAATGACCTCCATGCTGCATAAAGTTTTGATTGACTGAAGTCCTAATAAGGAGATACTTATGTCCTAATTAGGAGGTAGTATCTCCTAATTAGGAGTTAGTATCTCCTAATTAGGAGTTAGTATCTCCTAATTAGGTGATAACTAAGTCCTAATTACGTAATAGATAAGTCCTAATTAGGAGTTACTTATGTCCTAATAAGGAGTAAGTATCTCCTAATTAGGAGATAAAAAAAATTCTCACTGTGGCACTAGGATGCTTCCGTAGGGTCCCAGTGCACACAACCAAAACCTAATCAAATTGATTTAGAGGAATTATAATTAGACATTCCTCAATTCAATTCATCACACGTAAACAACATATTTTCATTGATTTTGTCACCACACGTTTATAAGTATAATCATTCCCTGACACCGATATATAGAGATTAGTACCTGAACGAGTGTGATTTTTTGTAGTGCCCGAGCGAGAGCGAGGGTTATACGCAAATTTGCACGAGTTTCGTAAAAGTCATATGACACACTTCCGAGGGTAAAAAATTCTGTATTGCTGATTCTATTCCATTTTACCATCTTAAAATTATGCAAGAAACGGGCCGCTTCTTGCGACAGCCGGCTACAGTGACGTCACGAACAATGGTGTTATAACGTCACAGGAGATCGAAATAATACGAGAACTCGCTCGACAACAATCGTTGCTAGGCAACATTGATATGTGCACTAGTGCTCATATTGAAAATATGTCACTACTTATTTTCAACCATATAGGTAATAAGTATGTTTATCAGTCTAACAGGATCGAGTAACAAGTAAGTATCTGAAAGGTAAAACAATTTAGATATCACTAGTACGAAAAGACAAGTTTTTTTACAAAAGGTATATGAAGTCATGAGTAGTGCGCATTTTTGGATATTTTTTGTAAACAATGATCTCTATATAGCGTCTAAGTTCATAATTATCTTTCTAATCAACGTCAAATGCAATCATTTCATTTGCTATAACAGCTATAGATATGATCTGTGAAATAATCGAACATTCGTATCTTTGGAACAATGACGTCCTCTACAAGAAAGAAGTAGACAATTGGCAATTACATACAGAGGAAGAAAGCATTGATGATTGATAAATTGCATTATGTAATATTAGTGATTGCTTTCATAATAACATTTGTCTGGTGACATTAATATCCTGACATTCTTCGATTCTTCAAACTTTCCATAGCAAGTGAATAGTATGATTAATTTGATATTATTGATCTGACATATTTGATTACACAAGAAATGTCAAAAGAGTACAACAATTATAATAAAACAAAGGTACACTTTGAAAAAAATACTGCAACACTGTTTTTAAAATAACTGTATTGATACTGTTAGTGACATATAAAGAGATTAAGCAACATCATAATGTTCTTACAAACAAAATGTCAATCAAATACAATGACAATATCTGATAAATAATTACAAATTTATGTTTTTGGTGAATTATCAAATTGTCCTCCTCCTTGCCTCTGCAACATATCCTCGTGTTTACCGATTGCCCAGCTGTCTGTAAAGTTGATGGTTTCATTATGGTAATGCATTTGTCACAGAAGTCCTTAATATGATTTGGAAATCCTCTTGTTTTGAGAACGGTTACAAAATATCGCAATTAATTGAACCAATGATGTTTCTTGACTTTCTTGCAGTTTCACGATAGAAGAGGTTGAACAGTAGCTAATTGAGGGCATGAAAGACATCACAGAAAGAAATCACACTTAATTTAAGGGGCAGAAACACGATTCTATAAGTTACCAAAAGTATTAAACGAAACAGGAAATACATGTTACCAAGACACAAAACTTGAAATCAAAAGTAGTGGGTCCTCAAATCATATACCATGTTTTGGTAGGCTACCAACATCCCTTTCCCAACCTCAAAATATTCAACCGTTTTCACAAAAAATTGGCCTCGAGCTTTTGTCACTTGATACTAAACTAATTATTTTATGACGAAGGATAATCGGAATGAGTAGTGGGATGTACGAGGGCGAATGATAACTGGGAACGAACTAATCTATCCAGGCAAACAAGCTATTAAAGCGTCCAAGGTCCATGGTATCGAATGCCGCCAATAGATCTAACAGGACTAGGATGCTGACGTTACATCTATCCGTTGCACAGAGAAGATTGTTTGTTACCTTACCTGTAATAGAGCCGTTTCTGTACTTTTGCGGATTGAAATACCTCCTGCAAAACCTTTCAATATGTGTATTCAATCCTTTATTGACTGCCTTTTAAAAAATGTTAAAAAGAAATAATAAATTTGAGACTGGATGGGCTTTGGAATATATTTTAATCCTGACCTCTCCTTTACAGATGTGGTTGCATAATTGAGTCTTTGCATCAACAAGAACCCTGAACCGATGCTATGGTGGTATTGATGACCTTTATTATGACCGGAAGTAAGATATCAAAGATGAGTTGCAATTAGAATGTTGGTCTTGGATCAAAGGAGCAGAATACTTCAAATCAAGATTAATTTTACGAACATCCTCATGTGAAAAAATCAAATACCTTTCCAGGATTAAGGAGAAATAGGTTAGCTCAGTACATGTAGGTAATTGAGCATGGCGTTTGATTCGAGAGATACAAACTGTTGCTGATAAAGCGGCGATTATGATTAAAACCTTAACAATGAGGTCCTTCAATTAGTTACGCGTTTTTTTTGAAACTTGAAACTAAAGCAACCAGAAGGAGAGTTATGAATTGATAGAGTTTGAAAGGCAATACATCTACTAACCATATAAGTTAGAGAGGTGATTTCCGCTATATGTCTCTATAATGGCATTTCACATTTTTAGAGAAAGCTACTTTTTATTACAAATTTGTCATTTGGGGATGGATTATTGAATTTTGGAATTCATATCATGACATATGGCATTCAAACTAAGTTTGTATCAAAGCTAAACAATATTTCATGAACATCATGAAGTGGCTCTTTGAGGCAAGTGCTGTTGCCAAGCAAATCAAACCATTGAACTAAATAAATGTTTCCTGTTTTGATTATTAATCATATTAGTCTCTGGAAAGTGCAGGAAATAACCTCATGTTTAACACTCACTGTATAACTGTAAATGTCAAACGCATTTGTCAATTCCATTCACAGTCTACTTAAAATCGGCCTTGCTCTAAGGATTAAACTATTCAAAATATATGCTATTTATTCCAATTGTTTATCGTTCACAAGCGGCCATATGTAGAATATGGATACATATACTTAAAACTTAAATACATCAAACTTTTCCTAATCATGAAAACAGGATGGAATGCAGGATAAGCCCCTCAGACCTGTCTACTTTTCATACTGAAATCAATGAATATGAGCATCTGATGTGATAGTCATCAAAGATTATTATTTGACTATGTATTTCATATTGTGCCGTATTTGTTAATTGCCACAATGCCCGGAATGTTCATAATGTGTAAAAGTACGAAAGCCTACAAGGGCTAAATTCAATGACAACATTTTTGTCTAAAACTTGTAATTACAACTTTTAAAGGTGTAATTACAACTTTTAAAGGTATAATTACAACTTTTAAAGGCGTAATAACAACTTTTTGAGGCGTAATGACAACTTTTTAAGGCGTAATGACAACTTTTTAAGGCGTAATGACAACTTTTTGAGGCGTAATGACAACTTTTTAAGGCGTAATGACAACTTTTTAAGGCGTTATTACAAGTTTTAAAGGTGTGATTTCAACTTTTAAAGGTGTAATTACAACTTTTAAAGTTGTATATTCAAGTTTTAAAGTTGAAATTACAACTTTTAAAGTTGAAATTACACCTTAATAAGTTGAAATTACACCTTAATAAGTTGAAATTACACCTATGAAAGTTGAATGTACAACTTTTGAAAGATGAATATACATATATAGCTTTCAAAGTTGTAATTACAACTTTAAACTTTGATTATACACCAATTAAAGTTGAATATTCAACTTTATAAAAGTTGTAATTACAACTTTTTAACCAATCTGATTAAAATCAAATCATTGATTCGCTCCCTTGTTTATATTATGTTGTTACTGGTCACTCATCTACGATCTGACGGAATCCCGTAGAGGTCCGTGTCCACCGGAAGTAAGATTTCAACCCGTCACAGTTGCGCTTTCAAAGTTGTGAAAGTAGATTAAAGGTTTAAACATCATCGCTAGAGGTTCAAACATCATCGCTTTTCTATGTAACGCGGAAAATGCCGAGGTTTTCTGAATGTTTGGGTACGCTTGATTTGCTACATCAACATGAAAGCCGTGTGTTTGTTAACATCCTTGTCGTCAGAATTATTAAAATATGATCAATTTCAGATTATCGGAAACTAGATACGATATTTCTGTAAATTTTATGCATATTAGAAGTGTTGTAAAATTAATAATCCTATACATTACAATCTAGACTATGATCGAAATCAAAGGATACAAGATTGAGAAAAATTCATGAAATACCAATATTTTTTTCTTTGAAGTACAACCTTGATCTTTAATTAAAGGAATATTCCAGTACGATTTCAACTTAATTCTAGCAAAAGTTTGAGTTATAAAAGACATTCTCACAAATTATTAAATTTTTCTGTCAACGAGATAAGTATTTACAGAATTTTAAACCTTCGTCTTTGAGCGATGACGGTGGTCGCCATTTTATTTGAAAATGTGACGTCATCGACACACCACAAGAAATCGATGCAAGGAGCTTACATTATAAACTCCGTACATCTATGTGCAGTGGAGTTTCGATGATTTGACTAGTATTGCTGAATGTGTGCGCTGCGCACTTTGTTAACGTAAAACATTGTTGTGCTTACAGAACGACCCAGTCGTCGAACAGATTATTCAACAAGCAACTACGACTAATATACGGTTTTGTCTAGAATTATTAACGATATATGAATTATCTAAAAGAACACAGAAAATAAATAAATAAATAAATGTTTTAAAAACGAGCAAGAGTATAATATCTTGATGTGTTCTTTGCATTTTTTTCTGATTAAAACATGGTACAAGTTTAATGTTTACCTGAAATATGTTGCCGTACTGTATAAATACTCCTTCTTTTATCTAAAATTAACACTTTTAAAGTAGAAAACGTTGATTGAAATTTTATACATCAAACGTGCATGTCAATGATTTACCTGTTATATACATATTATCAATCACTAAGACTTTTGCATAGCATTTTTATATCTTTCCGAAAATGATATTAATAACATTTTATTTTCTCAAGAATTACTACGATAGAATTTTTCAAAATCTGGTACTCTTTCACATTCAATCTCTGGATTTTTAAAAAGCCTCTATAGTCAGTTTGAAAAGGGAAAAAATAATTCAATAAACGTGTTAGAATAATTGTTTTCAAAATATATAATTATAGGATATCTGACGAGCTTCCCCTTTCATATCAAGTTTATGTCCCTAGTGAAATAATTTTGCTTTGTCACGAGCCTTGGCGAGTGACAAAACAAAATTATTTCACGAGGGACATAAACTTGATATGAAAGGGGAACGAGTTATGTATCCTATTTATTACCAACTTGCATTTCAGACGATTTATTGCTTTTTTAAATAACTTTTTATTATGCCTATAAAGAGACGAAACGGCGGATGAATATCAAACCACGTCACATCCTCAAATATTATACTATTACGACGTCAAATATTCACATTTCTAAATTCTACCCTACGTTAATAAATAGTGTCTGGTGAAATGTAAGTAATAAGCAATTTAGTCATGAACGAAGCGTACGTGAAAATAAAATATCACTGCGCGAGAACATTCAGAGTTATCTTTCTTTGATCAACGGCATGTCATGACGGCCGCCATTTGCCTGTATCTTTTCGTCAAATTGTGTAAACAACCGCCTTCAAAGTAAGTTTAAGATGCTTATCATTGTTCAAACGCGTTTTGTTTTGAAGAAATGTTGTCTAAAGAATATTCAGTTGTCTTTATATTCTATAAATAACAAGCAATGTCTGCCTGTGTCATTTTGGAGCGACATGGATCAAATTAATGAAATACGGTGATCTTAAACCCTTTTGTGTTTATATGAGCCTTGAGATATCAGTAAGATGTTTTATTGTAATTATTTTGTCCTCCGATTTATTCCTTAACAATTCGTTAAGGAAGATTTTAAAGATAAACTGAAAGTTTGAAGAATGACTCCGACTCACTCGGTGCCATTCGAATTTGTGAATGAAAACACGTTCGTTTTATGAATGAATTAAGTAGTCCGGACAATGTCAAAGTTCACCGCAAGCCAATCAAATCACTTTGAGGTGTTATGACCCATATGTGTCATAACAAATTATTATGAAACCCCTTTACGAAGTACCACGTGGGTAATAATTATAGGATATCTAACGAGCTTCCCCTTTCATATCAAGTTTATGTCCCTAGTGAAATAATTTTGCTTTGTCACGAGCCTTGGCGAGTGACAAAACTAAATTATTTCACGAGGGACATAAACTTGATATGAAAGGGGAACAAGTTATGTATCCTATTTATTACCAACTTGCATTTCAGACGATTTATTGCTTTTTTAAACAACTTTTTATTACGCCTATAAAGGGACGAAACGGCATATGAATATCAAACCACGTCACAGCCTCAATTTTATACTATTACGACGTTAAATATTCACATTTCTAAATTCTACCCTACGTTAATTCATAGTGTCTGGTGAAATGCAAGTAATATAAGCACTTTTGTCGTGAACGAAGCGTACGTGAAAATATAATCTCACTGCGCGAGAACAGTCAGAGTTATCTTTCTTTGATCAACGGCATGTCATGGCGGCCGCCATTTGCCTGTATCTTTTCGTCAAAATGTGTAAACAACCGCCTTCAAAGTAAGTTTAAGATGCTTATCATTGTTCAAACGCGTTTTGTTTTGAAGAAATGTTGTCTTAAGAATATTCAGTTGTCTTTATATTCTATAGATAACAAGCAATAACTGTCTGTGTCATTTTGGAGCGACATGGATCAAATTAATGAAATTCGGTGAATAAATTGTGCTGAATTTAAACCCTTTTGTGTTTATACTAGCCTTGAGATATCAGTAAGATGATTTATTGTCCTCCGATTTATTCCTTAACAATTCGGTAAGGAAGATTAAAAAAATAAACTGAAAGTTTGAAAAATGACTTCGACTCACTCAGTTCCATTCGAATTTGTGAATGAAAACACGTTCGTTTTATGAATGAATAAAGTAGTCCGGACAATGTCAAAGTTCACCGCAAGCCAATCAAATCACTTTGAGGTGTTATGACCCATATGTGTCATAACAAATTGTTATGAAACCCCTTTACGAAGTACCACGTGGGTAATAAAAGAAAATATTCAATGTAAAGCATGCATAAATTACGTAAATATAGTATTTTGTTAAAAAAATGAAGAGCTTAAGAGATATACGTTGTGATAATTTGTGCATTGTTGTAATTAAAATCACATCCTTCTGTTAAATAAAAAAATAGTTAAATAGATAAATTATTTTATTCAACAAATATGGAATTTTCAGCTTCATCAACTAAAAGCAACTAAAAGAGAAAAAACACTCGATGATATAAAGAAATTTTGTGAGTATAATATTATTTTTTTATTCCTTGCTGAGGAGTTGATAGATCTTTAATATCATTAAAAACACCATTCCTTACTGATCGTTTTAGTATACTAATGGTATCTCATAATTCCATTTTAATTTCTTTACGTATTGTTTAGCTGAAATACCTTTGGAAAATAATCAACATGGTATGTGAACATAACAAGAATCGTAACAATATCATATGCCGTGCGCCTAAGTGATTCGTAATCAAAATTGGTTTCGTACGGGCGACAACTAAATAAATAGAAAAATATTTTCGTCCTCAAACAAGCCAAGATTTATATGATAAAAACGTGAATTCCATGTCAACATAGAAAATGCCATTTTTCAAATTAATCAATCGTGTTTTGATTGATAGAAACAATTTCCTTTTGATTACGAAACCATATCACCATCATCGCGGATTCGCTTTTTAGGATTCGCTTCGAGAAGATCACATTAGAAGGTCAATTTTCTGATTGATATAATTGATAAAAAATTATCCTAAGTTACGTTTCTATTTTTTTTACAAATGCACCTATTTCAGCAAAGTCATTTAACACTTTATTTCAACCTAATGAGGATGTCTCAAGCTTATAAACATTCTAAAAAATGTCAGTGAGTGTCAGTGTTCAAACCTTGTGACGTCCGCACATGGGAGATCATTTGAATCTGTACTGAAGTTTTGAAGCAGTCTGCTGGTCAGAAATATTTATTTATTGCTTTGGGCATCATAGAAGTAGAATATTCTGGATTCAGCACGTCTCTACTGAAGTCGTGACGGTTGTTACAGTCTCATGTTTGACGGGCCGTCACCGCCCACCATTGAATCTAACGGCGTCTCCTAATTTCGTGGTGTGTCGCTGACGTCATATTCCCGGTGTTTCTCGCTCTCGTTTACCGTTCGAGATAGCAATATGGCGCCCCCATCGATGCCGGTAAACTTGATTTTTCCCAACTTTGAATTTTTATTGCAGATTTGGTGATTTAGCTAAAAATTATTAGCCAAAGTTGAAGGATTTATCCATAAACATTGTTTTAAAAGGCTCTTTTTCATTTTTCATTGGAATATTCCTTTAACTGATAATTTTATTGTTTTCTCGAAACATCTTAGTCACACGTTTTGCGGGTAGATTTGCAGGATATGACGATTAGTTTAAAAGAAGACTTTAAATTGAGTTTTTGAAAATAATACTCAAATTCAGGCCCGTAAAATGCATACAGCTATTATACAAAATTCACCATGAAATGCTGATCATTATGGATCTTGAATTCTATTCTATCTTTTCACGTACCTCATATACTTGATTGTCAACAAATTTCCGGATTTGTATAGCTTTGTAGAGAATTCAGAAGCGTTTTGTCAGTGTCAGTGACATATCCGCTTTTAAACATAACATATGTAATGGAACTTTTATGGTTATTACAAAACTCGGTCATAAGTTATCAAACGGATTTTTTTTCAAAACAACAGTTCTAGTCGGGTTGCAAATCAAGTAAGTCCCTTGCAATGCCGACGCGCTCATGCACGGTAGCTTATTTCGATGTGTAGACATAGTGATTTACAATGGATAGCCAGACACACCAAAGCCTGTGCACCTATATTTGTAGGGGGTATTCGCTCGAAGTCGAAAATCTAGTTTCAGGTGTTCGCTCGAAGACGAAAAGCGGTGCTCTTTGATGATTAGTAATGTTTGGATAAGGGATTAAGGACGGATTATCGCCTTCCGAATCTAAATCAAAATCCTCTAAAGGATACTATTATAATATAATATGTTTAAGCCATCACCATACCTCGAATGTTATTTATTACACTTCCCATTAAATGTGCGCATTTGGCTCACTAAAATCAGAACTTGTAACCATAGACTCCCAAAAGAAACAGGCAGATGGTATAACAGTAGAAAAGAAGAGAGATTATGTGTACTCTGTTAAAAAATCAATCGGAGATGAGGCCCTTATCATTTTGTATTGTCCATTTCTTAACGCAGTAAGAGATTCATTATTTCCTGACTATTATTGTAAATATCCATCTTTACATAAGTTTATATAATTAATGTCATGTGAGCATAAAGCTCTTCAATTGAAATTATGCAATTATCTCAAATCCTGTCTACGTATGCTCCCATAAACCAACCTGTATATTTGTATTGTTTCTCTATGTAATTTTTGAAGGAGCTACCGTTAGCGTGAAGACGAAAACGAAATTCGCTCCATGTTTATACACGCCGAAAATTTTCGTCTTCGAGCGACTGAACCGAATTATTACAAAGCATTTATAGCAGGTTTAATTCTTTTATCGATGGTTCAGTCGCTCGAAGACGAAAATTTTCGGCGTGTATAAACATGGAGCGAATTTCGTTTTCGTCTTCACGCTAACGGTAGCTCCTTCTCAATTTCCTCCAATCTACATTACACAATAGGTGCTTGTCTAAACAACTCCGATCATCGACACCAGGCGACACAAATCGATCAGGTTTCAGGTTTTGTTATATGAATTATTACAAAGCATTTATAGCAGGTTTAATTCTTTTATCGATACGCCGAAATGACGGAGGAAGAAGGAATCTGATTGGTCGCATCAGGACCGACCCTACAAACTGATTGACTGGGGTCATTTCCTGTTCAAAGTTCACCTGGACATGGTTCTCCACGGGATTCCGTCAGATCTAAGATTTGTGACAAGTAACAGCATATTATGAAAAAAGAGAGAGAATCTAAGATTTGATTTCAATGAGATTGACTTTTTAACTTGAATATATAACTTTAAAAAGTTGTAATAACAACTTCAAAATTTGAAAATACAAATTCAAAACTTGTTATTTCACCGTAGAAAGTTGTAATTACAACATTAAAACTTGAATTTACAACATTCAAAACTTGTAATTACACCTTAAAATGTTGTAAATACAACTTTAAAAAAAAAATGTTGTCAGTGATTTTGGTCCTTGTATGCTTTCGTAACCAAGCAAATACATGTTCCTGTTATAGTATTACAATCCCGGCTTTGTCATCTGCAAGATAATACAACATTTTCCACTTAGAGATGTCATATGGTCTCAAAACATCATGATATAACCAAGCAACAGTTATTGATCCTTAGACAGTTGCTACGAACAGCAAAAGATCTCGCGATGTTTTATGGTTTTATAGATTATCACGTTTTCTTTAAGTAAATAGAATTAACACTAAAAAGACTTGACTCCTTCGTATTAAAACCTTACAAAAAAAACAAGTGTAACAATAAAATGTCTTTTCCAAAATGTCACAATATGAGATGGTCGTCCTTGCTTTAGGACTTGTATGTGATTATTTATCGTCTTAATAAAATACATTTATCTAACTTTTAGTAAAATACTTGTTTTTGATTGGCTGACGATCGAATCGTTTTTATCTTACCGATATGTACCCCGCGAGTCTCACCTCTCACGGTATCAAATTCAAGGTACCCCATGGCCACTGCTATAGCAACAGCTCCTCTCCGAGAAGAGATGTCAGATAGTGTTAATATGACGTTACCACATGACGCACGCAGTGTCTAAGTTAACGTCAATTTGATTAGCTGTGTACGTTATTATGAATCATAGATTTGTTTTCTCATCTGTCTATGTTTTATTTGGAAACATATATTGCATTGTATTAACATGTCGCGGCTAGTAGTTTTAACACGATTCAGTCGGGTTGGATGACGCCATTTCGTTTACATTTAGGCTCAAGGCCGTTCAAGCAGTTATTGCTCATCTGTTAATGGAATTCAAGCATGCTTGTGGATTTTTTCATGTATATATTTATGACAAGACGGTAAGATGATGACGTTGTATGCGTCTTCCTCAGGGTAATACGGCCTGCTGTACCATCTTTGTAGAAATGTCATTTCTACACAGATAGTACATCAGACCGTATTACCCTCGTGAAAAGCACACAAATCATAGTATTTCCTTTTCTGTTTGTTTTTGTTGTTTTGCATTCGCTACTCTCAAAACTATGCATATACACGTAAAACAGACTTGCATCTATAAATTGGAAAACATCACTTGACTCACAATCAAAGACCTATTTAATTTTATTTTAATGTAAATTATCATAATATCCCAGCTACGACGTGGTCGGGGTATATAGAGCTCCGTCTGTCCGTTCGTCCTTGTCCATTCATCTGTGCTTCCAAAAACGTTTACGGAGCATAACTTAAAACTTTTTTTTATCAGAACCTACAATTTGTTATTGATGTTACATGTGTAGTGCAGATATGCCTTCAGGGATTGCCCTTTGTTCCGCTTCCAAAATAATTACTCGAAAACGTTTTGACTATTGAAACAATACAACATTTGCGAAATTTATTTCTAGGTGATGTGGCATTAAAGGGTTTCAACTCTAGGTGGCCAACACATTTTTAATTTTCAACCAAAATTGGTCAAATGTCCAGACATGCTGTTTCTGCACCTCATCAAAGCCATGACTGCGATTATTATTGTGTTTAACATTCAAGCTAATCAGCTATTCACTTTCATTTTTTATTATCATGACTAACAATTATGTTTTGGAATATGCTACAGCTTAACGACGAGAAGACAGAACATGTCCTTTTCAGCCCTGCTATAAGGCGGAAAAGTGTGATCTTTCTGCAATCACAATAGTGAGGCACCTGTTCCTCTGGCTTCAAACGTAAGGACCTTGGTGTCATTATTGACACTGACCTCAGTCTTGACAAACAAGTCAGTCAAATGTCCAGAGTGTCCCATCTGCAGTAACATCGGCAAGTTAAGATCATGTCTGACGAAGAATGCAACGAAGATCCTCACACTCTCAGTTATCATGTCCAGGATTGACTACTGTAATAGTCTCCTGACAGGTGCTTCAAGATCCTAAATCGAAAGACTACAAAGCATCCAGAACAAGAACAAAATATTGAATAATTTTCGTAATGAAATTGTTCTTTATACACCAGATTGATTTGAATGGACATTTTTCTTATGTTCTTAATTGCTTCTAGGCGCGGGAAGGGCGCATATTGTTAAGAAACCTTTTCTGGCTGCTTTGCGCAAGGTTGTTTGTTGTGACAGATGATTTATTTGCACATTTATGTATTACCGGAAAGACAAGGGCAATTGTGTCTACAAAGTCATCAAGTACAATTTTTCGGACCAAAATAATTTGCAAACCTTAATTAACAATAACAAATAAAATACAAAAAAATCTCTAAGTCTGAATGTTTCTAGAGAGCCTTTTTGAGACTAAAAGAAAGTAATTGGTTTTGATAGGATATATTATTTTTTTAACTGCAAAGAAATAAAAAAATTAACCAGAATTGAATATATACATTTAGTAACCAGAGCAACAAAATAACACATATTATGTACGACAATCACGTAAACATCTCACACCTTTTTATCTCTTTCAAAAACAATTTTAGTCACAAAGATCGTCAATTGATTTTACTTTTATCTCTTTTTTTCCGATATCAAGTTGTAGAACAATTCTTAATTTATCGCTTAGCAAGTGTTTATTTCGCGCATGTGAAGGACGGAGCACGCTATTAATCAAACACTTTCCGTTGACTAAATGGTTACTGGCAGCAACTATCTTCAAAGTAAACAAACACCGGCTTGCTGAGATAACCGTATTTCTGCTATTTCATAATCAGAGATATTTCTATGTATAACATTTTTATATATAATCATTACCTTAAATTGAACGTAAAACAAATAAAATGTATTTCTAATTGTAACTTACATTTGCTAATTAAATATTTGCAATAAACATCACTATACAGTTAAGGGTTTTATCTCATCGACGTATTCATGAGGAATAAGAACTTATAATCTTTCAGTTAAGCTTTTCAATTTAATCAGTTTAGTTGTTTTCTGATACTCCCCACTGCGGAGTATGGTCATTGATTATACCTTTCAAGACATTGTCAATCTTTTCTCTTCGTTATCTAATAGATTATTTAATATCATTTGAGAGAATATTTTACACTTTAAATGAAATTCAAGTACAAAGCAAGTATTGTAACACCAATGAAAACGGAGCAAATAATTGTTTGAAAAGATTTGATAAACTTTATTAATTTAAGGTCAACAAAACATGTACAGACGCACAAAAAAGCGTCGGTTATTAGCTGTAGCAACTTCGATAACTCGAGTTTTACCACGACTCTATTGTTTGGACCCGTGGTATAACTAACCAAAATGTTAGTTATACTACACCAAAGAATCAGCCGGAACTACTTTCATTTAACCCTTCTCATGACAGACTAAAAACAAAATGTATCACGATCTTTTTAACTGCAACGGTTTGACAAATACCTTCAATTTCAAATAACGACAAACAATGGGACAACTTTTATTAGTTAAGGATTCAGCCATAAAGGCTGAATCCTTATTGTTATTGGCGTGTTTTTTATTATTATTATTCCACAAAAGTTTGACCAAAGATACAGCCAAAACGACTGAAGCAAATACAACCAAACTTTACAGTCTGATAGCCCTAACCCTGGAATCGGGAATAGAAGCTTTTGGGCCAATTCAACCAATACATTAAAGGTCCAGTTCGAATCCAAAATCGAAATTTTAACATTGATTTTTTTTTCAAAATGCACTTAGAGACCTGAAATTTTTTTCAAAAGATGCGCAATAAAAAATAATAAAAAAAAGTAAATCATGACAAATTTGTAGGTCACGTGGTTTGGCCGCCATCTTGATTTTAAGCCCATTTTTGAAAAGTCCGACCCCATGCTCACTTGGTGATTCACCACTCGGCTACTAATGATACTAGAAAGCTGAAATTTACACATGAAGTAGCCAAGACATTGGCCTTTAATAGGTTTGTTATAGAATTAAAAAATTCGAAATACTTTTGTCGCAGCAACCTTTCAAAATTTCCCAATTTCTAAAAAATTGAATTTTCAAGGGCAGATAACTCAAAAACCTGACCGACGAATTTCATGATTTTTGCATGAGAGAAAAACATGACCAAGGTCTTTAAGATGAAAAAATAAAATCGCTCGCGAACAGTCATTTCCGGTCGCCATTACACATTTTCGCAACATGGTGTTAGCTCCGTCCGAAAAACTGTAAATGATCCTTTCTAATACTGCTGTACCTTAACCTGTAATGATATTTTCATGAAACTTTCAGGAATGATAGGTGACATTATCATCTGTGCAACCATTATGTAAGATTTGCGGCTGAATCCTGTTGTCGTCGCTTTGCGACTATATTTTTTTTTACATTTTTCATATTTTGTTAATAGTTATGTCGGGAGCCTTGTCATCGTTTGAGTCGTTACAGCCTGAGGACGTCGTTTTGACCTGAGAAATACATTTGTACTGCTGACCATTTCTTCGTTCAACACGTCTCTTCTCTTTACACAAACGATTCACCCATATGAATCTTTTCCGTTTTAGGGAAATTTTCTTTTCTCCTGGACAGGCGTCATGTTTGTCGTTCCATAAAAGACCTGCAAAGAGAGAATAGAGATAGAGAATATTTTCAGAGGCATAAATACATGATGAACTGAACATTTTCTTCATTGTACGATTTTGTATTTCCCGTCATCCTTTGATGACTTATATACTATATATTTATCATTAACTGTGATTTCTTCCATAGTTCGACAGAAACAATTCTTAACCCGCAGCCCTATCAATAAACATTGCATTTTTTGGGAAGAAATTCTTAATTATGATTTTTTGAGAGATTGTTCAATAGTTCGTATAACAATAATGACTGCAAATTTATATCTAAATCTAACTAAATGATCATTATCTAGCCATGACGGACCAGGACATTGCACCATTTAGACAACTGTACTGTAAAACAGACAGTCCGTGATAATTATGGTAATTCATTCAAAACATCTCGCATGTTCATGCGAATGCCAAAATAAGGTAAAGAATATATATTAATTTTCTTCTTGATAACGTTATTGAACATCAAATTGATGCATTCTTTGAAAATCAAGAATCTATGACCAGCCAAAATAGACTGTACTTAAGAAGGGAGGTAACTTCCTCATAGGTAATAACTAAAACATCTTAGTAAATAAATTCCTGCCTTCTTCCTCAAGTGTATCCGACACGAAAACATATGCAATGAAGAGACAAAGTTGCAAACTAATTGTAGTTCATTCAAAAGACCATTTAATGCTTTTAAATATCTTATTTACTTCAAGATTGCACCTTTTTCGGTAGAAATACTTCCAAATTCTAAATGTGTATGTTAAATTCTTCGAAAGGAAAGAGTTCACCTGTAATTTGGGCGCATCATCCATGTTTGTAGAGAAATGTTGCCTACGTCCTCACCTTCCATTGTACACAGTGACAATGTCACCATCTCCGAAAGCCCATGTCGTTTTCAGCACGTGCAAAGCATGATCCACGCGCTGTTGTTGTTACCGTAGTTTTCTACTTAAATGCTGCTCAATGGACAGTTTTTTAAAGACACGAAGCATGAGATAACTATAGAACACATTTTAGAGAATATTCGGTAGCTTCTAAAAAGCGTGATGAGGCACATTGTTTGGTATAGATAACATAGTTCAACGCATTTTTACAATTTGCGTATGGTATTTTACAAGATTTGTTTTGTTTATATATGTTGTTGTGTTTGTCGTGGTATAAGTAAGTTATACGACTCGTATTGGTCGAGCTCCGCGGCTCGTCGTATAACCAACCATGTCGTGGACTAGACGACCAATACTCGTCATATAACTATTACGTATAACATTATCGTCCGAGAGGAAGATGTTGGCAAACCAGAGAAGTCAAGGATCCACAGCAAGGGTTAGTTACGCTAGGTCAGCAACTGGGGTTTCAATCTTGTATAGGAAGAAGGATCTAACAACATGACCTGATTTTATTGATCAGTAACAAATTACTGATTTTTATTTAAGATATCGAAGATATTTTGAATTATGTTAATGGCTCTCAAATCTTTGGTTTATGGAATATGTTTTTTTTTCGATGTACCCCAGAGCATCCCGACAATAGGTGGAATAGTGTCAACAATTAAGGAGTAAGTAGACTACGTGAATGAAATAGAAATGCATAATTTTCCTTTATTATAATAATATTTAACCCTGATTAACATGCAGTATACCCGGTCTTCATAAATAGTCGGGTGAAACAAGGATGGCATTGTTTTGCTTTTCTCACTGCAACTTATCATTGGATGTCACACTAAAAGCATCAACAGACTAATTGAAACAACGGTCTGATATTTCCCATACTTAATCATCAAAGTTGAATATTTCAAATGAGTTCATGATATTGAATAAAACGTCTGATACATGTTTACATTGACGTTGATTCATAGTTCACGTGGAATGGAAATGAATAACATTTGACGAAACCTCATAAATAGTAGAACAAGAATAGTTTTTGGGATGAATTGAGTCAATTTTAGATAGTTATAATAAACTAGACATGACATGTTCTTTCCAGATGCTATTCGCAAGTAATCTCAAAATTTCAAGATAGATATTACCTTGTGACATATGATTATCTTGTGTTATGATAATAAATCAATGATAGAAGAAAAAGAAATTGTCATTAATTTAGAAAATCCACTAAGACCTATGTTGATGTCACGAATATTTTCAATATTATAGTTTTATATGTGTGTCGCTTGAAGAAACAAATTGTAAGGGGAGTCAAACATACGTTAACTTCTTGGTGTATTTCATTACAAAACTTGGAACATCTATAGCTTGTTCCCAACACCGAGGTCGAAATAAATGAGTAGCAGCTAGAGAGTTAACGTTATAGGGGCAGTAGCACGTTTTTAGGGGGAACATAATGAGAAAATGAAAATAAATGGTTCTAATTGAAAGACAATGTATTTAAATTAAATTGAGCAGTAATAATTCAAATATATAACATAAAGTTAAGCCATGCGATTCCTTTTTCTTACACAAAATGAATTAAAGGTGTTATAGAAAATGGATTTTATGTGACTATTCATACTTTGTCCTCTGACTATATGGATGATTGGCTTGTGAATGAGATTGTTGACACTGTCAACATAATACATTTAACATTAACTTAAAATTTTCAGTGACAAATTTAGAATATAAAATTATCAAAAAACCTGCTACTGCCCCTTTAATGTAGTCATGTTTGTAACTTGATATCTTAATCCTCAAAAAGGTCAGATTAATTCTGTATTTATGTTCATTATTAGTTTATGAAAATTGACAAAGAGTTGACATATGAGACATTTCTATCTCCTAGATGTAGGAAATATGTACATGTTGTCATCATAGTTACAAGGTAACAAACACATTGCACATCTTTTCTCATTTAAAGACTTTTCTATATCAGAAATCGTAAATTGTTTGTTCTTGTGATACTGTTCTTATGTAAGATGTGTTCATTGGTTATCATTTGAT
Source organism: Steromphala cineraria (assembly GCA_916613615.1). Classification (NCBI taxonomy): domain Eukaryota; kingdom Metazoa; phylum Mollusca; class Gastropoda; order Trochida; family Trochidae; genus Steromphala; species Steromphala cineraria. Next base: position 3,610,029 of record OU744736.1, on the reverse strand, counting down.
TGAGTGTCTTTAAATTCTATAGTTCGTGCTTACTCAAGACAAAACGCTTGATATTCACACACTTGGAGCGGCGTTAGTATATAAAGCCTAAAGGCTTGTTCGCCTATCCATGTTTCATAACGAAATAAAAATATGTTTAAACCATATTCACACACTCTACGTTGATTATTTTGCTTGCTCGCAGCAACTATCTCAAGAACAAACAAATAGTTGCTTTTTCATATATATTTTTTAGCATTGATTGTTTGGACAATCTTACCTATAGATACATGTACTTCTGTTTGATATATAATCAAATAATAGAAAGATCATGCAAAGTTTCTCTTTTATTATTTTTATAAGATAATAATTTGTTAGCAATAAATAGAACTGAGTAATATGTAAGTATGTATATTTTTATAAAGTCACAATTTAAAGTGCAAAATTTAAATTTCCATGTGCGATCACTGTCAATCACATTTCTTATGATTGAGAGGACCGTAGAATCGAATGATTTTATTCTTATTATTAAACAAAACAAAAGTATGTTTCCTTTCACATTTTAACGTTGAAATCATGTTCAGACCCTCATGCATTTAATGGAATATGAATTACAATATGATGATTTAATGCATCCAAACATGTGCAGAATTTGAATATGAAAAATAACAATACGTAGATAATAATGTCAAAACAGACATCAAGTAAGATTAATTTTAAAAATCTATTCTAAAACGGATACGAAAAAAAGGTTCAGATATACCCACATGCAAAATCTAGATTAATCCTAGATATGTAGTCCAGTTATGTAATGTAGTTCAATAAATTGTTATTTTGCGTGATTTAATCTGATAACTTGACCTGATTCTATTCATCAGTAACAAAACAATTCTGTAACAATTGCAACAGGGCATTTATATTTTAGAATATTACATACATCATTTCAATCGACATTGGCAAAAGTTTAAGTGGAATTGAATACGTAAACATAAATGTTAATTTCCCAAAACGATTAATGTGTAATTTGGCTATGTGTAAATGTATTGTAATATGGTTGAAATAAGAATTTAAAGAATGTTCAAAAGCAAAAAAATCTTATAATCTGTTTCACGCACGCAATGTGAAAATAAAATCCAACAAATGAAAAAAATTATTGCAATTACATGAAATGAAAGTATACATAATGAACCAAAACATAACACACAATGTAACAAGATTACTCCCGAGCATATTTTTGGAAACCACTGACTTCCTGAAATTCCTTTCATTGAATTGTAGGCATCAAATTATGTTTATTTAACGATTATTTAAACTTAAATGGTCAGTAGCAAACAGTTTTTATAATTTAAGTTTTTCCCAAAAACATTAGTAGTTTATAAAACGTGTACCATCTTTTTTGCCGAACATTGTACTTTCGTTTAAGAACTGCCTATTTGTAAGGTGTTTGAAAGTTCGAATTTCATAAAAATTTGTTAAAGGTTAAATTTGGAAAGTGTGAGTATTTAAGTACTTTTAATTCAAGCACATACTATCTAAAACTAATCCTAGAAATGGCATGACCCAAGAAGCTCATTCGTAATGTGCGAATAATGATTGCTTGGCATATTGAAAACTATAACATCCTATATCCTAAATAATGTGGCGTTTCATTGACACTAATGGACGACCACTTCCCCTTGGAACAAAAAACTACACCATTAGTTTCTCGTTGGAGTGTTTCGTATAACCAGGAGGACCTACTGACTAGTGAACTAAATCAGTTTGTTTTGTTTTCACTATTTACACTTATTTGTACAATAAAGTTTCTATAAGAGAAACAATTCAGAATTTGCGACATCAATATCATATTTGGTTTGAAACAGTTGCAGGTGGGGACATAACATTAGCTAATAATGTACTAGGACCATGATGAAAAAACCCGGAAATTATCATTATCAATCTCATAGCCATTGACGGTACAAGAGTAGAGAAAATTTGGATAATACTTTACACTTGATAAGCATCTGATAAGCATATTTCCTTAATCTGAAATAATTTTATTTTGAATAATCACATATTTATGTATTGTTTTATATCATAAATGTGTCATTATCGGACAACGTGAATACATGTTGGCATTCATAGATGGTGTACTGATCTATGATATCAGGTATACGATTAACAAGAGGAAGAAAATAGTATTCAAATGGAGATGTTTTCTGAATACATTTTTTCAACGAGAACTAATTGGTTTAACAAAAACGTTATTATTCTTTTTGTCACTGCAAAGAAATAAAAACGACCTGAATTGCCTGTAACCATAGCTACAAAATAACAAACATAGTACACAGCACATATATAAACATCTTAAACATTTATAACACTTTGCCTTCATAGATATCTTTTTGTGAACAGAAATTGTAAATAATTGTACTTTTATCTTCTATTACAACATGAATGATGTTCATCGATTATTCATCGTTTTTGTTTTGTAAAGGTTGTATTTTCTGTTTGTTCAAAACAAAGCACGCTTTTATCAAACACTTTCCATCCCACCATTTTCCGTTGAAGAAGGTAAATCGCTGCAACTATATTCAGGACAAAAGTGTTTTTTTAGATAACTTTATTTTTGATAATCTTTGCTATTTCATAATCATGGATGTATCTATTCATTTGAATATCATACAAACATGAATATTCATTGAACGAAAATGATCAAAATATATTTCTTTTTGTCACTTTGATAAATGATTTTGATTTGTTTGAAACATTAGTAAACAGTTAAAAGTTGCCGCCCTTAGTGACGATTTTTAAAAAGGTATAACAAGATTATAACGTAATGTCTCAATTTGTCAAAATATACGTTGTTGACTTCCTAAGGTTCATTCTCTCCACAGAGGCAGATCAAGACATCGAGCCTCGACATGTTGATCGAGCCTCTGTTTTTATTCGCCGAGTTTGTTGGGTAGAATAAGAGTCGCCTGACTGGAGGCAATCAACTTTAGTTGTGCAATCGGCGACGCTCATCTAAAAGCATAATTTTGCTACTGAATCATGACAAAGGCATTGTGATATGAACCACGCTTTCCAAGCGAGAATCGTTCTCGTTTACTAAACAAATTCAATTGGATTATGGTGCAATTTTTTCCGCCAGGGGAAACTGCTTGAACCCACGGATTTCGTCTAATAAAAACAGAGGCTCGATCAACAATTCATTACTTAATCTGCCTCAGTGGGGTGAAAATGACTAAGGTTTGATTAAAAATTTACAACACCAAGTCCATAACAGTTACGCCAGATTGCATTTAGAAGATTATCAGCTTAACACAATGAAGTGTTTTAAATGCTCTCCAAACATATCTTCTTGTATCAATAATGTAATTATTAGATGAAGGGATTTTGGTTTTTGTAAAGGGACAGTAGCACGTTTTTTTAATACTTTATATTCCCCCCCCCCCCCCCCCCCCGGATAATCGTACGTTAATGCTGTATTGTTTTGATAGTGCCAAAATCCCATTACACAAACCAATCATCCATAGGCAGAGGGCAAAGTATAAAGATTCACTTCAAGTCAATTTACGGCCATTTTTGTGTATAAAAAATGAATCGCATGTATAAACTTTCCTTTATATATTTGATTTCTTACTGCTTCATTTAATTTAAATACATTGTCTTCAATTTTCCTGACATCACCTTATATTCACTCTAAAAACGCACAACTGCCCCGTTATGTTTTTGTATTACTAACTCAAAAGACAATGTATCTAAACTCATTGAAGCAGAAATAAATCAAATATATAATGCAAAGTTAAGTCATGCGATTAAAAATATTATTAAAAGGTGTTTACACAAAACTGGCTATTAACTTTATGTGAATTTTTATAATTTCTTCTCTGATTAATGATGATTAGTTTGTGTAATAAGATTTTTGACGCTATCAATATAATACATTACCATTAATGTACAACTATTAGCGAAAAAATTGAAATATCTTTTGTTTTTAAAAAACGTATCTTGCATATTTCAACAAAACACATAAACACTCTATGTCTATGCAAGTCTCATCTTTTGCTTTTCATTGTTGAACCTCAAAACAAACAAATAGATGCCTTTTCACATCTCCCTTTTTGGCAAGCATTGTTTGCATTATCATACTGATAAATACATATCCTACTGTTTGATAAGATACATCACTGAATATAGTATAAACACCTAGCTTGATCGGGTTTTTAAATCATATTATATTTATTTGCATTAAATAAAACTACATATTTCTTAGAGCTAACAATGCTACTTTTTAAAGTTTTATTCAATCTGTGTATAATTCGTAAAAGCAAAATGTCAGTATGTTTGGGTTACATGTATGTTTAGGTATGTTTCAACATCGGGGAAACGGAGTAAATCTAAACTTATTTCAGTCACCAGGGTTTACAGTATAGGTTGTTCGTAACAGTGTTACAATTTGAGAAGATTAACTGGAATGTGACACTGATCCTTTGCTTTCAAATCCTCTTTCTTAAAATATTTAGAAAATACACGTTGATAAGAAAATATTTATTTCATTTGCGACGGTTCAAGTTTTTAAATACTAAGTATCATAAGGGATCTTATGATAAGCAAAAATAATTTTTCTTCAATCTGTTCTTTTCTTGTTAAATGTAAGCATAAAGGAAAACAGTGTATTAAACAATCTAGATAGATAATGTAATGATAAACCAAAAATGACGAGAGATTAGCGTTCTCAAAGTCAGATTAATTGGTTCAGACAAACGCCTATGTGACATCTAAATAAATCCTGGTCATGTAGGCCAGTTATGTAAAGACCTTCAATGAATTGTTTTTGTGCGTGATTAGATCTGACTACATCCTGGTTCTATTGATCAGAAACTAAATAAGGATTTTCATTGACATATCGAATTATATGCATCTTTGCTATAAGATAAATATATCCTTCTAATCTACACTTATAAGTTGTTTACAGACGTGAATTCACAAACAACACTGAGCATTTTCTAAGTCACCTAGAGATACCAAATGTGTGAAAAATTTCCAAGGATTGAGAACGGTACCATTGTTGAGGTTGTGATCAAAATATAAATGCATACTTTTATGTACACGAAAAGACTACTAGCACGTTTTTATGAGGAATATAAGGTGATGTCAGGAAAATGAAAATAAATGGTTCAAATTAAAGACAATGTACTTAAACCAAATGAAGCAGTAATAAATCAAATATATAATGTAAAGTTGAGTCATGCCAATATTTTTTTCTCACACAAAATGAGTTATTGGTGTTCACACACAAAAAAACCCGCAAATGGACTTTACAAAATAAAACATTTAACAAAACGTGCCACTGGCCCTTTTACAGTGTGGCAAAATCATATTGATAGAATTAAGATTAAAGGAATGTACAATACATCAATAAGCATCACCAATTTGACCCAAATGACACAGGATGCCAAACAAGAAAGAAATTATATGAAGCAACATGTTCAGATACCTACTGATAGCCAACAGGTCACAACGCCAATGCAGAACATATCCATTTACTTTATATGACATGGCTTCTATGTAACGTCCCCTTAATGCGTCTCTAAACTCAAAACATGCGTGGCAATGTTAGCCTGATCAGTTTTAATTGTTTGAGTAAAGCATATGGCTTCGTGTTGCTAAATCAAACTTATGTAAGCATTTCAAAGTTTCTTATTGATTAAAACAGATTGTTTGGAAATTGATTTCTTTTTTTATTTTGCTTTATTCATAAACTTAGTTACGAAACGTGCTGCATAGTTTAAGACTTCAAATGCTACTAAAAGTAAGTTAAATTGCAACAATTTCTTCATTAATATATATTCAAAGTTTATCTGCAAAGATAAAGAAAATTCATATCAGTAAATTGTTAGAGCTTTTCATTAAAAGTAACCAAAAATATCAAAAGAAAATTATGAATACATAATTGAAAACATGTTGACAATTATTTTCAATGTGTTGCATTGTACAAAACCCGAACAATATAAGTGACGAAATCATTTCATGAATGAATGAATGAATGAATGAATGAATGAATGAATGAATGAATGAATGAATGAATGTTAAATGTCAAGGGGAAATCTGACAAATTTTTGCTAATACGTTGAATTTAAATAGGCAACATGTGATAATTATTTATAAAAAGTGTCACTTGATTATTTACATCAGAAATAAGTCTATTTTGAGATAATGTAAGGACATACACTATATCCGATTGTTCGCTATATCCGAGTTCGCTATATATAGTTCGTTCAATTAACACAACGATGGTTGATATATAGAGAATCTCACCCAAGTGTCTTCTGATATCAAATATATCAACACAAGTTGATAAAAGTAACAAATATCCGAGGCTTGCCGAGGATATTTTACTTTTATCAACGAGTGTTGATATATTTGATGTCAGAAGACACGAGGGTGAGATTCATCCAAAATCATTTTTCATAACATGAGCATGAAAAATGTACATCTTCGAACACTGCATAGCCTAAAAACTCCTTAAACAAGTGATGTCATAGCATTGTGACGTCATCGCGTTAATGATGTCATAGCATTGTGACGTTGTTGTGTTTAAGACGTCATAGCATTGTGACGTCATTACTGATGATGTAAACTGTTTGTGATGTCATGTATTTTCTGAGAACAGGGCATTGTTCAAAATCTACTGTCAAAGCGATATCTCCTGCGGAACACAGTTTTGGATGATAAACTCTAATATGAAGTTCTTTGAATCATTACAAAGTAATCATCTGCATTCTATAAAAAAATACAATCAAAATTGGATACATGCCACATTTCAAAAGAAATATTACAATCTGTCTTGGCGTAACTAATTGGAAGAAAACCGACCACCTACATAGGAAATCGCAAAGTAGTAGGTTGCTACTTCGAAGTTTAAAAATATATTTGATATGACTAACATCAGGGATTTGTTTTACTTTTAGATTACTGAAATACGCAATATCAATCACAGAGCAATGTTTGGTTTTCATGATAGATAAAAGTTTAACTTAACACCTGCTTTGACTTCTATATAGCTCTATATATGCTTACCTGGTAACTCTTTTCATATGATATGCTTTTTTTTTCAATAATTTATATCTGTATACCAAAAACATGATTTATGAATTTGAACATTATTGTATTGTTGTTATTACATGAAATTGAGTTGCATTAAGTTTGCATTGACGAATAGTTATTTCATCATCGTTTAGGTGATTTCGTTCTTTTTTAAGTAAATTCTGTCGCGCATTATTGATAACGTGCTACCACTGAACATTTTTCATCTCACTACCTTCACCTTAAGTTACCTAAAACATATATATCTCGGCACATTAAAAGTAATAACACCCTGTTTCCTGGATAATTTGACGTTTGACTGACGCTAATGGAAGAGCCATTCCCCTGGTAACAAATAACTACTACATCTCTGGTTAGTATTTCTGTCACATAACATAACCGACCTACTGACCAGTGAACTGAATCAGATTCCCATATGGGAGTGATTTAAGAAATAAAGTAGACTGAACCATTATGTGTTTATTGCAAAACACGTGATGGTTAGGGCTACATTATTACTTTTCTTGTATATCGAATTTATCTCGTTCGATATTTTTCTACTTCAAAATAAACACATATTTTGTAAATTGCATTCAGTCGCGAATTGAAAGTCCTTGTCTGGGCAATGGTTAGTGACGTCATAGCCGATCGCGATTTTTATTGACGCCATGGGCACTGTTTCGTGACGTCACTTAAAAACTATACTTTATTGCGGAATAAAGAGTGGGCGGCGCCTTTGATCTTAACGGAGACAATACTAGAATACACAGTATGATATATACATATTATCTTTACAATGATATTTATGATAGTAAGAATATTAAAACATGTGATATCAGAGCTTACATCATGCCTATATTTGAGTTCAATTATACATACGTTTTGAAACAGTTGCTGATGGGGTCATACTGTAGCCAATAGAAGTTATGTAATCATAATATTATTGACTTTTGAAAACGATATATATTCAGCTTGATATAGTCCTTTAGCATTTGTTGTTGTTTTCGGTGTGGGGCAGAATAATACTGTATTATTTACTCTATTCATTTAATTAAATACGTCAAAACGAAAGAATGTTTTCACGAAAAAAATCTTAAATCCAAGCAAATAACTCCTATTCCTGGCATATTTGATGCATTGAGATTAGGCTGAATGTAATTAACTTCATAGATCTCTCTATAGTAAAACTTTGAGTAAAAGCCAAAAGGTCGTTTATGTGTGTTTATATGTGAATGTATGTAGGACGTAAACCATGTGCGAACTGTAACCGTGTAGCTTACATTGCATTGCAGTGATATACATTTTGCTTAAACAAAACCTACAACCAGACAAAATTTGACCTTTCCTAATCCCTTAAATGACGATCATGTTCGATGGTGCAGTAATATGTATCCCATATTTCGGTTTTACTTACTTAGAATAATCCAATTTGAAATCAAATGGCATAAAGGATTGCTGTGTTCCGTGTTTTAGGTCCGTTAAGCTTTCAAACTCTAAATAATATGCAAGACTATCAGTAAAGCGGCAATAACTCTTCATTTGCTTTTTGTTTTAAGAAATTCCGTGATGGATAAAGTACAATGATGAAGAAACGTTATGTTTTTCATGCTTTATCTTCGCCAAGGAAGATGTGAGACTAAATTATTTTTAAGATAAACCAAAGTTTTTCTCGATAAACAAGTTCGCTTATTGTGACTTTTTTTCACATCAATGAATGACAACTAATGGACGTTTTTCTGTTAAAATTTTTTTTTACATTTATAAACAAATAATAAATACTGCTGTACATGATCACCAATACTTTCATTTGATTTTATATATGATGTACTTGCAACACTGAAGTGCTTTTGGTTTTTCTTAGGTATGATTTCATTTCATAGAATCATTTACGTCATGCTCAACTGACTCACAGTTTTCAATATTTAAAATAACATATATAATAATAATATTTAATTGTTAGAGATTGTGTTCTGTGAATTGAAGTTGGGCAATGGACTTGAGAGAACGGTTTTCCTAATATTTTGTAAGGTCTAATAATGAAATGGAAATAATTTTTTTATCATTATTAGAAATCCCAAAAGGGGAGGGAAAAAGAAACCTGAATGATTAAACATCATAAATATATATCCTGAAAGGCATTGATGACAGCACAGAATTTATATGTTACAATTAAAATCTCAGTGGATTAACTGTAAGAACTAGTATCTCAGTTTATGTTCGCGGAAAGTAACAGAATTCTTCTATTTAGGTTCTATCAGTTGATTATTTCTTTCGAGAACACGTAATGCAACCATGTACGTACAAACAAAATAGAGAATGCAACATTTACAAGAACTTGAAATCATATCGGCAAGATCTGATAGTAGTCAGTATATGTTTCCTAACACTGTCACTACTTCCAATGGTTGGTACCTCGTTTATATAGAAAGGATTAAGTAGTCCTGATAAGATGTACTTACTCCCTAAATGTGAATGTGTTTGACATCAGCAATATATCATCAGTCGAGTTCTCGTTGATAAAAGATCGATTGTTAATGATCGATGCAGAGGACTGGATGAATCGGCTATGGAATGATCGAGGTTTGACTAATGGGAATAAACTCCGTACATACAGACAGTTCAAGTCCAGCCTAAACGCCGAAACATATCTGAATATATCTAACAGACGTCATCGAAGTGTATTAGCAAAGCTGAGGTGCGGTACTCTCCCTCTGGAGATCGAACTAGGAAGATTTAGCCGTCCCCCTATCCCACTCGAGAACAGAATTTGTAAATGCTGTGACCTTGGTGTGATTGAAGATGAATTTCTTAAATCTAGTGTGTTTGTAAAAGTGTAAAATTTTGGTAAAAATTTATGAGAAAGCATAACCGAGTCAACGCGAAAGTAACCTAGTTCAACATCAACTCGTTGTTTGCTTAGATTAGAGATAAATAAACCATTCTGAAATCGAGCATTAAACAAGAGATTTAATTACAATTCTGTCCGTTGACTTTCGATTAATTTGAGAGCTTACAGAATGTTTACCTCAATGCCTATTGATGGCACGTTATTTTACACCATTCCGGTGGTAGAATTCCGTGTTCACATGGGTGGTGTGGTAGTATCTGGTAAATTGTAACACAAGGTGGTTCAAAGTGATAACACTTCACTACATGTATTTGCAGCTTGACGAAGCACTAATGGAGATTTTATGAACGCATTTGTAAACTGTGAACATGTCTATACTTTCCACAATACTCTCGGATTAGGCTCCATAAAGAAATATAAAGGCGATAAGAGCTTCACAAATAGTAGGAATAAGAGGATATCTATATTTGAATAAAAATATTTGAATACGTTTAAATAACATTACCTGTCCTGTTGGTTGGTAAGAACCTTAGATAACAGTGTAATCTATTACGTACAGCGGTTTGATGGATGTGTTCACCTGCATAAGATTTTCACTTTTGTTTCACGTTCGTAGGGAACCTTTTAACATGAAATAATAGTCAAGATTCGAACAGGGAGAAAGAATCTCAAAACGATTACACTATCAGATTTAAATGTTGATGAGATGCTGCGGTGGCTTTATTTCTATTTACTAAAGCTACATCTTGAAGCGTCTTTAAAATACTAAGATGTCAACAGTGTATTGTCAACCATAACCATTTTTCTTTTTTTAACTACCTCAACAGAAACGATACGCCGAAGTCATAATGAAATTGCGGACAATTGCGGATATAACTCAGCGACAGTCCTTTAAATACACCCATCTCGTAATTATGTCAGAGATAAGACCTTGCAATTACATGTATATCATGGAAAATAAACCAGTATAATAAAATTTCTACCATAAATGTACAAAATACTCGTTTTTGATTGGCTACTGTGAAAAATCAGAGGGCGTATAATGTGGTTATACGGTGCTCTGTTTACTTCGTCAAATGCGCAAGAATTCATTTGTTACCTAGCAACAACTAGTTCTCAAATATTGTTGTTTTGTCGGAAAGTTTCAAAATTTGCCATTATTGTGCTGTATGTACGTTTATTCAAACTTTCCACAAGCTTTACGCTTGCAGTATGTCAAAACCGGTAAAATAAACGACACTGACTCACTGACAACAGTTCAGATTTCCCGTTGGCATGGTCGGTCGTTCTGTAGCGTTAGATAAAAACGGGCCCGACAAAGTTTAGCAGGCCAGAATATCATACGAATTAAATCAAAAAGCGGAATACACTTACCTTAAATTTATTTCTCCACCAATGCAATTATACTGACGTCAAGTTTGTGAAAATATGCAGAACTTAACATTCAAAACGCTAACAACCGCCACGAAATAACAAAACGTCTACTGAATAGAGTGAGCTCCCTTTGGAGCATTCGGATATTTGTCGGTAATCTCCGAGGCCTACTGTACGTAACGCCATTTGAGATAACCAAATCCGTCAACACTGTGTGAATGTCGTTCCGTGGAAATCGTGCACGGGCATCATGACACAGCACACCTGAGTCAATACGAAAGAATAAAGTTCAATTTTAAATCGTTATTATGGTAGAATGGAGATAAACATACTGTGTTTGGAAATCAAATATATATTTGCTTCTCGATGTGTGTGGTTTTGTTAATGTACACAAAACTGAATAACTATGTTACGGATCGAAATAAAATCAGAAAATATCAACAATAGTTATTGAGTTTTTTCCTTTTTTTTTGTTGTATTCAACCCATACCCTATATCTAAATCGATTTTTCTGAAGTTTGTTATTCACAAAACCCGAAGGGAAGAGATAACACATTGGTAACCGTGATATGTTCAAATTTATTAAGCAAACTGCTTTGACAAACTTAAGAAAGGGGTTAACGGATTAAAAGCGTTTATAACTTGACTCACAAATATTCCCCCCTAAACATAAAAGATCGATTTTAAATTTAAGAAAATAAGTTAATTTAAAATAGCCGGTGTATCTTAAAAGATGGGACAGACTTTGTTTTGCAAACGAGTAGTTTTACTGTTATAATTTTCGTGTAGTTTTTTCACTCAATGTATTTCAAAGCTATATTTATTCCATCGGTATGTTATACTGTAATATTAGTCTTGGCAAGTAACAATGAAACGTAACTGAGACTTCCATTCAAGGCGAAGAACTCACAAACTGCAAACCTAGGTCTCGAAAACTTGTTATTTGGATGATGTGCCTTTTGATGATTTTTTTATTTTCCCTAATCCTCATTTTGGATGTATTGTCATCTTTTGACAAAGCTTTATTTGAATGTAGATACTCGTTTGACAATTTTAACCAATTTACAATTTCTGCAATCAGCAGTTTGGGAAAAGTAGAGTGTAACAGATTTGAAGAAACTTTCATTTTCTATCAAAGGTCATGTATATAATATCAATTCAACAAAATACTACGTTTGGATCGGTAAAACTACATTGATTGGCTACTGAATCATATTGAGGTTATCAGCAAAAAGGTAATTTATACACATAACTTTCAGCAACAGGCTCAAAATCTTGATAGGTATTTGTTACCTTGTTAATTATCAAATGGTGAGAAAATATTGGAAAAGACTATTTGGGATGGATATAAGGAATATTTTGAAATTTTTAATCATTAATCATAAAATCATTTTATTCATTAAAACGCTTAAGAAAGTGCATGCTATAACAAACCATTGCCTTTAAAACATGTTGGCTGATTGACACTACGGTTACGAATACCATCACTAAATTGTTTTTACAAACCGCATGTTTCCCAGGCATGTTAAGTTATAATGCTGAGGAATATATGGATGACAACTTCTTTGTTCATTGTATGCGACGTTTCGACACAGATTCTTGTGTCATTCTCAAGCAGAGGAAGAGTAATGAAGTAGGGGCATATATATATATAAATATATATAAGTAAATAGCACAATACACAGTAACAACACTTTAATGAAAAGAGTAAATGTTTTAGAATCTGTGTCGCAACGTCGCATACAATGAACAAAGAAGTTGTCATCCATATATTCCTCAGCATTATTGTCATTCCAACTTCTAAAATGCCTCTCAAAGAAGGATGTTTAGTTATTCCTATGAAATATATTATACAAGGAACATCACAAAACAAAATACGAGATAATCAAACAAGGTATTAAGTTACAAGATTTTATGGATATCCAACGCCTTTATTCACAGCAATGCGACGTTTCGGTTGTTATTCCTATACCGTTTTCAAGCATATGATGAACGTGACGTGGGATGAATTGCAGTAAATATAATATAGATACATTTACATTCACGACAAATGAGATAAGGTGTAATACATGCGACCTAAAAGGGTTAAAATTTGTCTTGAGAACCTTATCACAACACATCAGGTCATGTTTATGAAAAACAGGCGTTGAAATAAACCGTTTTAAGAATCTTAACTAGTCGAGATAGGAGAGTCAAACAGTTTCTTCTCTACTTTTACGGCATTCTATAGAAAAAAAGTAGGTCTTATATTAATATCAAAAACATGTTTGCAAGAAAATACTTCTTTTGGTAGGTTCACGTCGTTAAAAGCTGATCCAACCTTTTGGAAAAGACGAAATGCCTGAGTTAGTTTAGTAAGTTCTGCAATCAGTGGAACCTGTCGTAAACTAGGGAACTCGTCTTATTCAAACAGATGTTACATTTGCATTCTATTACTAGAACTAGAAGAGTTACATGATGAATTTACATAAGAACATTATCAGTTTCATAAACTTTTGTTTCAGTTTGGTAGGATTTTGTTAAGGTTTCAGTCGAACACAAGCAATTAACACTTAACACGGATAATATATGATGAACTACGTTTACATTTAGCATTAAACAATTAGAAAACTCAACGACAAAAAGTAATAAAAGTATCGTAAAAATTGATTTGTCAAATAAGTGAATGTAATTCATTCATAAAGCTTTATGGTCCAGGATGGAAGTCAACATTATTGATGAGGTAACCACATTGACGAATGTTCCTGATAGCAGGTTTGATGATTAGGATTCCAAAGACATCACCAGGGTTCAATATATCGGCTTGTGTCCCTAATGTTTTAATAATTGACAATAAAACCTTTAAGATTCCAAGCCAAAACAGATGTTTATTTTATGATTGGCTATGAATTGACAATTTGTCTTTTCCTGACAAATAGCATGTTTATATCATCCCTAGTGGCAGAAAAGTTTTATTTTATAACTCATTGCTGCGCCACTCTGGAAAATATAAACTTTCTTACTTACTTGATGAGATAAACATGATATTTGTGAAGAAATGCTTGAGTCATCTTGATTTAATGTTAATTTCTTACTGGTTTCTGCTTCATTATCCAAATATCAGCCACGACAAAACATTGCAAAATATAAGGGCCAATGCATCACAATTTGTTATTCGTTAGTTATGGTTATGCGGAAAATCGACATGTCTGGGCAAAAATCATGCAGTCACTGCAAGATCGTGTTTGAAATATCGAATTTACCCATTACTCAGTGCGATCAACAAACATAGGTAGATACAACACAAACTCGTTAATGCTGTAAGATACAATCAGAAGTGAGCAGAGACACGTTCTGGATTATAGTGTTTAGATTAAGTAATCGCGTCAGGGTTGCGGGGAATTCCTAAATCTAGTTTTAGTCTTAAGGAAGTTCTTCAACCAAGGAGACTTGTCACATGTTATCAGTTGCAAATAACATGTTAGATCATGGTCAGGCAAGCGAGGGGCTTTTTTCAATACGATATGCACATCAGCTTTCGTGTCGGGATGTGGGTATATTGTCTATTTTCGATGGAACTGATATTGTTGTTAATTCTATACGATGCATGAGTTTCAAAAGCAAAAATTGCAACTTCTTATATGTAAACTGAATGTAATACTGAAACTTAAAACGATGAACTGTCATCGGATAACTATACATACCAAAAACCTATAAAAATTACAAGATACCTAAGATCAGTAAGGCAACAATCAATATGACTTAACATAAATCTATCATGACCCTGGCAAAACCTTCGCTATCTTGAAATAAGAATGTTGCTCTTGCATTTGCTCCCTCTTAACCGTCGTTGTATACTATTTTTTCTTAATCCTTGTATTTTTTCAGCAAAGACCAACGTCGCGAACCTAAAACCATTTCTTGCACTTGCGAGTACCTTAATCGGACATTTAAAAAATGGTATCTGTGTTTATGTGTGATATTAAAAAGACAGAACAGTAAGCGTCTTACACTTTCAGCTATATCATAGTCATTAATCAATCAGATGTCATACATTTGTCCGTTCTCAAGATAACATATTGTCTTTCAATCAAGACCTGTGCAATAAACAATACGTATCTATGTCGTGACGTTGCACCCCTGATTTACATATTCCATGCACATGCCAGGCCTCAAGATAGCATGCTCAATAGCACGTCTTCACCACCACTAAAACGTTACACTCTTGTGCAACATGTTCCCTTTATTATATGCATTATCATATATATTAACTTATACATATAAAATGCCAACTTCATATGATCATGCAAATATGATAATCAAGATGAACTTTGACGTGACAAGAAAAGGTAAATCAACATGAAATGACCGGTGGTATTTTACATGTATATAGAAGGGTTTGTTTAAAGTAACAATTGTAAAAACGATGCACATTTATTGGACGCTCCTCTATTACTCAAGTCTTAGAAGCAAAATATTCTTAGATGAACTCAGTTTCTTTAGAGACTATTCGACAAATTGTGATATGATAGCATACATAACAATTTGATTTAAATGGCACAGTAAGAGTATTCTTTTGAGACCCCAAAATATATAAAACATGTTAAGTTCAGTAGTCTAAAAGAGAATCTTCTAGACGTCAATATACATTTCATTTACATACCAATAACAATAAAGATAAAGGTGTTCATGAGTACTTTCCTGCAAATTTCCGTACAGCAGTATAACAGCTAAGAGGTGCCAGAAGGAAGACCAGAATATAAACTGAATACCAAAAGAAACTTTGCACCATTTTGTAATGATTCTGATTGAAGAATGAAAAACGATAGAAATTTAAAACAAAGTACCTCTTAATAATCAATCATTTGTTTAAACAACCAGCGAATCCAAATTAAAGGTGGGAAACCCAGTTTTGCACTTATTTGATCTGAAGTGGGCAGGGGTCAAAATTTTGGTTGTTCAGACGTTCGTTGAAATGATGTTTTCGCAATAATTTCGTTAAAGTACTAAAATGTGCTACTTAAGTACCAGGTTTGAGCAGCCCGAGTGTTATAAGTTCCAAATCTGCCATGAGTAACCAAAAAGGTCAAACGTCAAAATACGTTTGCTGCCAGCAGGTTCAACTTTACATTTTGTCTGCATCGAAGCTTTTCCATAAATGGGAATGTGTGGACACAAGTCTTACTTGTCATATTGACACATCTTTGAGTCGTACAAATGGTAACTAGCCTTTAGAGCTCAACAATCGCAATTAAATCATGTTATTGCATGCCAATTCTGACGTTATAACTTCGAATGAAATTGCCATGTTTCGATGTTTAGTGACCAATAGCTGTCAACTTAGCAGTCGATGAGCTCTGATTAGATCTGTCCAAGTTCATAAAGTGCACGAGAACATAACAACATGCCGACCTTTGATGTTTGCTATCTCTGACGTCACTAAGAGAAAACGTTGGCGGTGGTCTAACGTCACAGATATCGGCTCTCATGCAGTGAAAAAACAACTGTTTTTTGTGTTTCAGGGTTGTCAGCAATCCTCACAACATGTCTGTATAGCCGGATCAAGTTACCATTAGAAATGAAGGAACACTACCGATTCTTGTAAAAAGGGCTGTTTTTGATCAATTTTGTAAATTTCAGAGGGGATTTGCGATATTTTTGCTTTACCGTTTACTGCTTTTAAGGTGTTTTTTTCACTTTTGGAGTGACAAACATTCATTATGAACAGTTATCAAACTTTTTCGTCACGTCAATTGGTTTCAGCAGAAACCTCACATGATTATGACATTTTTGCCATTTCTGCAAAAATGCATGAATATTGCTCAATTAAAAGTTTTCAACTTGAAAGTGTGGGTTTCAACTATTTCATTGCCACCTTAAATGAAAATGTTAATATGAGATCGTTTTCGAAATTTCAGTTTTAAAATTGCAAAGTTTCTTTTGGTATTCAGTTTATAAACTTATGCTGGTTTTGCGTATGTTTTATAATAATTTAGGATTCCCTTTGATAAAAAGTTAAAATTTGGTTGTATCTCTTTGATACTATTTAGATACTAAGTGTATTTCACTAGCAAAATGACAAAATTTAAGTTTTAACTTTAAACCAAAAAAATTATGTTTACATTTGCAGACATCCTGATAATTCCTTCCATACAGTCACAACATTAGTAATTCCAATAACAAATGGGTTAATGAGTCAATGTATTTCACTATATAAAGCTTAAATATTTGACTATTAATATTAAATAATCTTCCTTGTCACATTGTTTATTAAGAATGTTTTCTCATTTTTCTGACAAGTAGGTCTAGTTTGATGTTATGATGGTAATGTATTTTAAGAGAACTTGAAATATGATAGCATAGAAACAATTTGATTTAAATGGCACAGTAAGATAATTCTTTGGGGAGCTTGAAATATGAAAGCATACGCAACAATTTGATTTGAATAACGCAGTAGGAGTATTCTTTTGAAAACTCGAAATATAATGGCATAGGCAACAGTCTAAGTAAACCAAACACACTCGATACAGTCCCGTATTAAGTCTAGCCAGATACAGTAGCAGGTCGCGTCAGGCGGACCTTTGGCGATCTACAATCAAACGTGAGAAGACTATAATCAATTTATCAAATTATAAAGCAGCTATTATTATTATTATTTGAAATTGGAACTTTATGTGCGGATACGGCTGGGTAAGATGAGCAATACGAAATATCGCAACGAATGTAGACGGCATCATTAATAATGTAAAATCAAAACATCTCAAATGTTTATGTCCAAATAGTAATTACATAATATATTCTAGTTTTCCATGAAAATCTTATAACAGTCATATGTATTTGACGAAGCCAATTTCACACGTCCAATTTTCAGGCATATTTACTATATAACCTATCGAACATAATCAATTCATAACTGTCATTCTGATTGCTATAGATTACAAGTTTGCAATTTTTGTTTGACTGATTGACGCCCGTCAATGTCCGGTTTTCAATTATTAACATAACTACAAACTTCCTTACTTTCCTTCAACAGAAATTACTTTTTAATCAAATGACACCATTGATAGAGTTCGATCAGTAACAAATAGTGGAGTGGGTCTTTAAATAGATATGTTACGTTGAAGATAAGCTTTCTCAGAGGAAATGAACTTGTTTATTTATATACATGTAAGATCTTTGATCGTTTTACTGTTTTACATATGGAATATAATTTCTCGAAAGAAAAATATAATTACCAATTTTCAGCATAACATACTGAATAGATATATTGAGAGATATGTGAATAATTATCTAAGAACTAGTTATTTCTTTATATATCAAAGGAAGAAATTTAATCATAAACAAAATGATATCCCAAATTCTTGTGTGTCAAACATAGAAACCTTAGTTGGCAGATATCCCTCAACCGTTTTCTCCGAT
This sequence comes from Steromphala cineraria, assembly GCA_916613615.1. Taxonomy (NCBI): domain Eukaryota; kingdom Metazoa; phylum Mollusca; class Gastropoda; order Trochida; family Trochidae; genus Steromphala; species Steromphala cineraria. The sequence continues at coordinate 3,591,359 of OU744736.1, read as the reverse complement.
GCAATGTCAAATGAATGCATTTATTGCGCAGTCACGATACGCACTCAAAGGGTCCACCCGTTTATTGGAAAAAGCAATGACCGCTTCCCCTTTTAGGTATGTGGTATACAAATCTCACGTATGCACATGTAATCCTCGAATCACCTACATCCATCCAATAAGAATCGAGAATTTTGTTATCAAACATAAATTAGCATATTGTTGGCACCATGTGACAGAGAGAAAGATTTGATAGTAACCCTGGAGTAACAGAGCGTCAGAGTAACACGGGGTATATAAGGAAGAGCGAGTAGATACATGTAGGTGCGCCGTCTGCTGTCAGAGTGTCACACCTTGAGCTCAACGATGAACGCCCTGGTCCTTGCACTTCTCTTTGTTGGTGAGTTGCTTACAAGATTTAAAGTCTCCCAATTTCTTTTGATTAATCAGAGTGTGTAACTTAGATAATAATTATGTCTGTCCACATTAGAGATTTTGAGTTCATTATTGTAACTGAAGACGAACAACTCCTATCAATAAACTCTTCAATTGGAAACTTCAGGCACTTGAAAATTGCATTAGGATTTAGTTATCACCTTAATGCAAGGCGCGGTCGACCCCCGGTTTAAATACCTTTTCGAAGCATTTGTCGTTATTGTAGGGACGCTGTACTGTTTCAGATGTGTCTTCAGTACTTAAACCCCTGGCTTTCCGTATTTTTTTATCAATCCCATTTTCTGCCTTTTAGCATTGCCATGTGTCTAGAGTATTACTTAATATAATAGTAAAATGAACTCTGTCATGTTTCAAATATTTTTTAATCGAATTCACAATTTTTCTAGACCCAATTCGATACATATTGAAGCTTGACGGTTTGAGTATTTAAGTCATGTGTCAAGTCATGAATTATCGCTTCACACTTGTAGATAACTCTGTTGGAAAGCAGGTCACTCTTCCGGTGATATACCCTGTCCACAGTCAACTCAATCATTTCTCACGATGCTTTTCTGTTAATTAATTTAATTTATAAACAGGACATTATCGCTTTGACATATAGGTTGCGAATATAAGTGTAAGGTGTTTTATGTGATTACTATATACTTTCTTGTTCGTGGCACGTTCTTGCCATTGGTTGAGTAGGGTACATTTGTCCAATAAGACAATGCAAAGATAAAGCCGAAGTATTATGTCTGAACAAAAGACTGACTTAAAGCCAAATGAAGCCAAAATACTGATTAGTAAAACACCAGCAGATCATGTCTATTGAAAGTATTTACAAGTGTCTTTCTGTGCTTCCTTTGCTTAATATCTTTCATTTCTTCATTTACAAAATAATGAAAACAGGACAGTTACGTGTTCGTCCAGACTGGTATGAGTCCTAGCTTAGATTACAAGAGCCACTCCTTGATTTTCATCTGATCTGATTTGCACGTAGATGGTATGTTTCATTGTATGGAATGAACGCGGGATTGACGCGTTCAAACCTTTCTGATGTCGCCATCCGACGTCCATTTTCTTTGAAATGATGCTTTCCTGCAACAGTCAATGCTTCTCAATCCTCAGATGACAAATATTACACCCTGAGAACCCACGGAGTTGTTCCTTTAGGAGAGATGGGACAAAGAAATAAAATATTTACATGAATTTTACATTATTTTTAAATAGCAAATTTACAATGCATTTTTTAGGGGTTACCGAGCAATCTCTGTAGTGAAGTAGAATATTTCATTTCATTTGTCACATGCTGTACATAGCACCTGTTAAAGCCCGTCACTTACATGTAACCATAAAACTTATGAGACACATACATATACCCTTCAAAAAAAGAAACGCATAGGAAAATTTGGAATTTGCAAAAGTGATCATCAAAAATATATTGACAATATTGCACCAATTTGTTGATAAAATTCTACCAAGGGATATGAGGCCTAACAGTGCACTAAAACGCAACCATACAGTCATAATATTAGCAAATACGGGTGATTCGTCGGAATTGCATGAAAAGGTCGTTTAAAGTTACACTTTCGCGTAATGCACGTGCAAATCCCGAAAATGCGTGTCGGATGGCATGGCTATAAAAGACAAACTCCCGATTCATCATTTCGAGGATATTTAAGCATAGAAATTGTGAATCGAAAATGCCAAGATTATCCAACACTGACCGAAACAACGCCATAGGACGCCTTTAAGTCGGAGAGATCCAAACAAATGTTGCTCGCCACTTTGGGGTTAACCAAGCCACTATTTCCCGGCTGTGGGACCGATATAACAAGACCAATTCCAATCAAGATCGCCCAAGAAGTAGTCGACCTCGAGTGACGACCGTACGTCAGGACCGGTACATTCGACAACTGCACATGCGAAATCGTCGACAGCCAGAGAGACCATGTTAAGACTGCCCGGCCTGAGAAGATTGTCCGACCAAACCGTCAGGAACCGTTTGCGAGTCGCTGGGTTGCGGACAAGAAGGCCTCTCGTTCGGCCTATATTGACGGTACGTCACCGACGTCAGAGGGTCAGATGGTGCCGGAATGTCAGGATGTGGGTTTTGTCTAACTGGAGAAGGGTCTGGTTTAGCGATGAGTCGCGCTTCCAGCTGTTTTCAAGAGACGGAAGACATCGAGCGTACAGACGTCGAAATGAAAGATTTGCCCAGAATTGTGTCCGTGAGTACGACAGATTCGGCGGTGGGAGCGTCATGGTGTGGGGAGCGATCTCCTACAACCAGAGATCGGAGCTTGTGGTGGTCAAGGGCAATTTAACTGCGAACGAGTATATCCGACAAATCCTACGTCCTCATCTATGCAACATTATTGACAGACGTCGGGAAATATTCCAGCAGGATAACGCCAGGCCCCATACAGCACGTTTGACAGTTGACTTCCTCGCCACTGAGAACATCAATATCCTCCCATGGCCCTCCAAATCCACGGATTTGAATCCCATCGAGCACATCTTGGATGAACTGAATAGACGTCTGCGTCGCCGTCAACGTCAACGCCAGACGTTACCTGAACTTGCGTTAGCGTTGCAGCAAGAGTGGCAACACATGCCAAGAGAAGCAATACGACGTGTTATCCAGTCCATGCCGCGTAGGTGCCAAGCAGTGTTGACAGCCATGGGTGGGCATAACAGATACTGAAAGCAGCGACCCATATCAGAGACACTATTTGTGATAATTCGTCTTTGTATTCAGAAAATTGAAATGAAATATATACTCTGTTACAGTGCCCAGTTTCAATGAGTTACGAACATTAACTACATATGTGTGCTTGATCGAAACCAGTAATTAAAACTGTGATCATTTGGCTATGCGTTTCTTTTTTTTGAATAGTTTACATTTATAATTACAAACTAATGCAACTTTACATATGCATTCAACAAATTTCGTACCACCTCTCACCCCGCATCCCCATCCAGAAGTGTTTGTAAATATAGATTTAAAAAATCATTCGAATGTTGCGCTTGCGGCATTCAATAGGCCAGGGATCTTACAACACTTCTATACACTATTATACTTCCCTGAATAGGCGTACCCATTGTGTGGTTTCTTGGTCTTATCTCTCCTTTAGGATTTTCCCGACTTTTAGTTTGGAATTCTTACCTTTCCACATATGGCTTGTACAACTTAGTTTTTTACTTAGAACACGGAATAACCCATTCACTTGTTGAACCGTGAGTATTTCAAATCAACACAAAATAAAAATAATAATTATATAATCATTACTGTAATATTTTTTATAGTCTGGATTTACTCAAACCGTTTCATTTGTATTTGTAAATCAACAAAGTACGTATAACTGTTTGATTAAATCCATTCAATGTTTATTTCTGTTATTATCATTCTTTGTTTCTGATGCTCTTCCAGCTCAACTATCACCAACAGAGGCAAAGAAATGTGCGGAGTGTGCTACAGAATACGGCAAGGCTAAAACTAGTGCAGCAGCTAATAAAGATGCTGAGTGCAAGTAAGTTGAAAGAAGTCACACGTCCATGATTTCTATATCAAATACATGTATCATAGTACGGATTTCGGACATCAATTTGGAAAGGAGGGTTTAGAAACTAGCCCAAGAACAGAACTGAAACAAAACAATATCACTCAAATTTCATGATCAATTGAAGGTATATTGCACTTAAACATATCCATTATAATATTAAGCTTTTTTAAGTAAACTGTATCATTAGGATGTTAACTTTCGTTGCATTTTGAAACATTGCGAGAATACATTTGATGTACAAACAGATCATAAACCAAAGCATAAAACTAGAGGAAATACATTTACTTATACCCCGTTGTCAAATTGTAGACAGACTTAAAGGATTGTGTTTTTATTTCTTAAGGGCAATCAAAGATTATTTGACGTGCCTATCGACTGCAACAGATTGCCCACTTGAGATAGCAAGCGCCGATCTCATTAAAACGGATCACGGTGCTATAAAAAACGACTGTCGTAAGTTTTCAAATGATGCATGATTGTTTCATCGATGGGAAATTCAATTATATATTATAATTTATAGGGGCAGTAGCACGTTTTTGAGGGAATATAAGGTGATGTCAGGAAAATGAAAATTGAAAGACAATGTATTTAAACTAAATGGATCAGTAATAATTCAAATAAATTACGTAAAGTTTAGGAATGCGATTCCTTTTTCTTACACAAAATGAACTAAAGGTGTTCACACAAAATGGCCGCCAATGGATTTTATGTGAATCGTCATACTTTGTCCTCTGACTATATATGGATGATTTACTAGTGTAATGAGATTTGTGACGCTGTCAAAATAATACAGTACGCATTAACTTACACTTATCAGTAAAAAATATAAAATATAAAATTATCAAAAAACGTGCTACTGCCCCTTTAAACGTTCTTATCATACGTCATTTAATACAACTAAGAGGCCCTAAGCCGAGTGAGGACTCAGACCATTGTGTAAAGGAGTGAGCACGGCGTAAGTCGTAGAAGTTATCTTTTTCTGAACATGAAAAAATTAAAGGCATATATTACCTACATGTACTTGTGTACGATTAGATTAAATCTGCAAAATGTATGTATATCACATGTCAACAGGTTATATGTAATTTTATAATTAGTGAATGAGTGCACCCATATTAAATTTATGTCTTAATCCTGGTTAATTTCATTCAGCTTTGAGTGAAGTATGCACGTGTCAGAAGACCTTCTTCCAGACTGACCAGAAAACGGTTGGCACAGCTCAATGCGGGTAATAGTTTCCTTCAATCACAATGATTTCATAGGTAAAGTCATACATTATGAGTTGTACGATAGCAGTTTGGATGAATTGTTTTAGATATGGAGCAGCTTCATATTCAATGCATACTAGAAATAAAACTTATTATTTTGTTAAATTTCAAGCCTTTTTAATCGTGTTGTTACCTCACAATATTTGTATAAGCAAGGTTCACTTCAAATCCCGATATCTATTACCATATCTGTATGTATATCTGTATATGTATATGTCATATCTGCAAAACGTAAAATATGACATACATCGTATGTATTTCCATGTAAGTATCTTGTATGCGTTCTTTGTATATGTAACGTCTCCTTGGTACAAACAGGACAATTAAGTAACTAATGAATAAAATGCAGACCATAAACCAAAGGGGATTCCAACATCCTTTTTTAAAGGTGGCGTATTATATGCAAGGACTTTGGGACGGTGTATGGGTGTTTGGTTCAATTTAAGCTACGGAAAGTTTTACAGGCGGTATATTTCAATATCAAACTTGGGCACTTTGTCGTTGATCAAGAATTTCATTATTTTCCTACTGAACTATATCGTTGGAAACGAATAAGTGACATCCTATAACATTGCAACTCCAGCATCGTTGTTTGTGCAACTGGACCCTGAATAAGCATCTTTAAGCACTGTTATTCATTACAAGCAATAATGTGTCGTTTTGTATGGATCTTAAAACAAAATATATCAAACTAAATCATCCTGTGTTAAGTGTCCTAACTATAACTATAATAACAGTAGTTTAATTGAAAATGAATGTTTTTAATTAGAATACATCATTTTAGGGAATTGTGGGCATTGTAGGTGCATAGGTATACGACGTTGCTGATAGATGGTATTGTATGAACTTCCCGGATAAATTAATGAATAAGGTTAATTCTTATTGTCGCTTTCTTGTAATGCTTGGAATAAAGGTAAAAGAGTTTCTAGTACCTTATTACATTGCATGGTGTATATGTTTTTAATGAATAGGTTACCGTTGCAAACATAAGCTGTAAATTCTATTGGAAAATGCATAACAACTGCTCATGAAAATATGATCATGTCTCACGAAAAGAAAAACATATTTGCGCCTTAAAGTATATAGTAAAAAGAAATCATTGCTTCTTGCAACATATTTTGTTAACACAATAGAAGTGCTTACTTTACACAATGCGTTATACATTAATGTCGTTGAAAAGTGGTGTACATGTCTTTACTATTCAAAAAAATAAATTACATATTCAAATCAATGCTAATATTTCAGTTATGTATTAAAACAATATTCACTTTGATCATTAAAACACGTTTTCGTTGATCAACATGAGACAATACTACGTATTCAAAGTAATATTGGCTGAACCCTTCCCATGTATTGATAACACCTATAACATTATCTTCCTTCCATACAACAGGGCAGTGACGACCTTCTACCACAGCGTTGAGGACAATAAAGGAACGATTCTTTAGGATTTTGAAGCATATACCCCTAAATTAAACTGCAACTAATATGTTATCATGTTGACTTGCATTAACTATATCGATATTTTAGTGTTATGAATACACTTTTTGATTCAGCCAAAACTGACACATGTGCCTGCCAGATTACCTACACGAAGGCCAATATATCTGATGATGCCAAGAAATGCACGTGCGTAAATATATTCCCAATTCTTATCTCAAAATCCTTGACAACATATTTGGTTAACCTATGAAACGAGTTTTCTATCTAAACGGATTAAAATGTGCTCACTCTAGAATGTCAGCAAACAGTTTGCTTTATACTTTATAATTTCGTCAACGACTATAGATGATCTCACAAGTTTGGCACCATCTCAAGATAATATATTTGGCAAAGATTAATAGTTAAATTGAAATAGTTTCATTTCTTGCAATTTTTAAACTAACTTTTTCATAATGATGGTCGAAAATAGTTTTATGTGTAAGTGGGGGAAGCTTGTAAATCTGAAGACATCATTTCGGGAATTTTCTCAAAGGAAATACAGGTTTAGATATATTTAAATGGGACGCAAAACAAGACAAATTCATACCATGATCTGGAATAAAGCTCAAAATAAAAATGCCGGGGAATATTTGACAGATATTTGCAAACATAATAGAAAAAGGTCATAAGATGTAGGAGATTATAGAATTGATTTATTTTCAATGTCTCAAAGATTATGGAATAGAATAGGCAATTATTTATAATTGAAACCTCCTTATATTCCCCACATGCTTTGTCCAGTATATAATGTCGCCTAGATAATAATTGCAATGTTGATAATTTATAACACTTTTCCCAATCACATTTTCTAATTTGAAAAAAAATGCATAACAGGGCTGCCAAAAATTTCATCAGCTGCCTTGTTGGAAAGACCAAACCCGGTTGTGATACCACCGTTACAGTGAAAACATTAGCTTCTGACGCTAAAACCATAACAGATTCAAGCTCCTGCTGTAAGTATATTTTCTTTTTTCATAAGGGACAGCGATACATTACAACGAGAGCGATACCACAGGTGATCATAGTGTGCAATTGGCAAAACTTGTCTTATCTTCGTGGTCGTTACATGATGAAAGTTAGTCTCACATGTAAGGTATATGCTATAATGAACAAGAAAAGTCATAACTCAATCTAGCTGTCCGCTAAGCTCGCTCTCGGCTTCCATTTTGGTAAAATTATATGAGACATCATAGCTGGTTTGAAAGAACTTTTATTGGTAAAATTATCTCAGAACACAGGAGACTCATTAAATAGCAAAACCCAAACATTGTAAAGATACTTTTTGGAAACGTCTTAACGCTGATACAACAGCATTATATAGTTCATAACTGATAACATCATGTATTTGGATGTTGTTTTCTACTCACCTCCGAAAGTGACGAAAATAAAATGATTTCAGTGAATAAATTGCAACCCCAAGATAGGCAATAACATTGTAACGTCGCACCTTCGAACTTATGTGACCTTGTTCTTGAAACGACATTCACAATATAGGGCAGACCGTATTAAGTTCATCTTCACAACGTCACGGGCGAAACGAAAAAGTTTCTTAACCTTTCCATTCTTCCCTTGACATCATTGGCCGTAATTTCTGTGTTAGCGTTTCAACCCGCTGCACGGAAGTAGAATAGTCCAATCAGACGACAGCTTGTTAAATGAACCGATTTGAAAAATGAAATTTGTATGCGTTTTACAAGGGAGAGAAACACTTTATTTGACTGATACATTAATGTTTTTTTCTCTGCATTTATCGGTGCTCATCAAAAACATGAAAACAACCATGCGGACTGAAGTTTGAAATTAAATTTCACTCGGATAGTTTTCAAAAAGATCGTCTGTTAGTATTTTGAATTTGTTCCGAATGTAAACGGCAATTTCATTGGTTATTGTTGAAAGAGCTAGTGAGGGGCGTACAGTAACTCGTGATCACGATAGGTGTCGCTGCGCCGGATCACCGGTTCTCTATCTTGTGTTGGCAAGGTCTAAACGAGGAGTTGCTCGATACGTTTTCACCTTGCCGTGGGAAGATGTATTAAGTTGTGTGTATGATTTAGTTCTTAGAATAATGAGCATGGTGCTTAATGAAGTATTACTATTCAAATTAAACATATTCTTCTCGGTAAATTCAAGAAAAGCAGTTTTATAACAATTTCTCTATTGTGAAGAGACATTGTGTGTTCAAAACATCAGCGGTTACCGACATTCACATTATTTTTATGAAATTATATTGATATGAATCTTTGTCATTTTAAATATGAAATCTACGTTTGTTCCTATTCACATTTCAGCTACTTCTGATGTTTGTGATTGTGAGATAGAATACGCCATTGCTGATGTTTCGACGCCGACATCAAGATGCACGTTAGTAATATTACTATAATTTGAAAAAAAGGAAAGGCAAAATATTGTCATTATTTGAAAATGTGCAATTGCTGTTTCAGCTATGAGGGTTTGTATACCTCACGCGGGTAAATCGATTCAGTTCAATTAACAGACACACGACGGTTAGTCTGATCTTTGCGTACTATGTCTGCATATAATGTATAATCTTGTCTATTCAGAATGTTTCTGTAGCATTTTTGGCAAGATGAATCTGCCGATTCTTCGGACGCCTTCGATTTTGGACAGATGATTGTAAGACCAACGGACTTGAGTTCCATTGTCGAAAAAGAGAGAGTTCTGAATACATTTCCATATAATATATTTATAGTTCAATTAAATCAAATAGATTTTAAAATTCCTTTCTTGTTAGTCGGTTAGTCTGATCTTAACTTAGACATACGCGTACTATGTCTGCAGATGATTGTAAGAACAACGGACTTGAGTTCCATTGTCGGAAAAGAAAGCGTTCTGAATACATTTTTATATAATATATTTATAGTTCATTGTCCACAAATATTATACCAATATTTCTATTTCAGAATTGATGCTGATGCTTTAAATGATTGTGAACTGGTCGTTTATACATATAAAAGTAATAATTTAATTTGTCAGGTTATCATTCTTCATCCTGAGTGCCAGCAGTCAATTTCCCTAAGAAATAAATAAACATTTATTTGTTTATTTCCTTTATTTCGTGTATTGTTTTGACAACATACTAGTTTATCCAAATGATATAGAGGTTAAACAATGTGAATACTTTCTCTTTCGGATGACACCACCAGTTAATATGACCTTGATTAATTTATTATAGTACACTGTTTATTTGGTTCGTTGTAAATGTATATCTGAATATGATCATCAGATCTTTATGTGTTATACTTGTGTAACTTAATATAATACATTCTGTCGGCAGTTCGTTGTTTCCTTTCATGTTTTATCTTTATAGGAGTGGACAATCATCTCGACAATGTTGCATTAATGACCAATTATATAAATCGCCTGTAACGATTTACAACAATACTAATTGCGTATCAAGTTTGCAATAATACAGCTTCATTACTCTCGATAAATCGGAGATTAAACTTATCTTACGCTGTCTACTGCGAGACAAAGAAATTGAATACCGAATACCGAGTGACGTGTATATTGTTTAACAAATTATCCAAATACAGTGGAAAGTTAGTAGAGTGATGTTTTCTTAACAACACCGCTAGATGATTGTTCTAATATTGCTTATTGTTTTCCTGTTGTATTGTTTCTTATTAGAATATTTTTTTTATTGAAAGGGTGTTTAATAAGTTTAACATGTATACACTAAAAGTAACTCTTTGAATGGTTATTTCCAAAGGAAAAGTTATATTGAAAAAATGATGCATATGATAATCAAAGTTAATTATTGAAATAACTGTTAGATTGATCAAAGAAGGTATACACATCAAAGCTTTCAAGACTTATATATGCATGTTAAAGGAACATTTAAATTTACTGAATATATAACTTTTGACTTGGAGGTGTATAATTAATATAGGATGGGTTCATTGGTTGCAACTGTAAAAGACGACGAAAATTGCTAAGAGAATTATGAAGTATAAAAGTCTTAAAGTCTTAATAATAAAAGACCTAGTGCAACTTAATCACCCGATGTGAAACAATATAATTTGAATTTAAGCAAGGAAAGAGTTGAACGATAGTGGAAAGAATGTACTCACGTATGTGATTCGATGGAAATGGTTAATCGAAATTGTGGCGAAAGCATCATTGAACAAATCGAAAGCAAAGCTTATTTTTAGATACACCATGCGTAAAGAAAATAGGCAAATCAGAATAATATTTCTTCAAATTTTACAGACTTATATTTATGTTGAAGGAGGTCGTGTTATCATGACAGGTCACGAGTATTCTTGATTTCAGAAAAAGCATGTGTATATAGCCTTTTTAAATTTTGAACTTCCTTTCTGGCAAAACGATAATACATTTCAATTTGTGGGGATTGGAAAACTTCTTTTTACTCGTACCAAGACAAAAGATTGAAATCATAGATGATATCTTAATACCAAACCGTAAACCATGTCCGTCATCCCCAATTACCGAGATGTCCGAAAAACATCTTCTTCTCCGAAGGTACACCTTTAATTGAAATGATATTCTAAAAAAAAAAAACTTTGCAAAGGCAAAAACCATAAGACGGCTTTAAAGTTGTCACAAATTAAAATTTACTTGTTTATATTTTGATATCAGAATGATAAAATTAATATTAATGTGAAAATAAAATTCAGATTCGCAATTTGTTTTAATCAAGAAACAGTTAACCTTATAGCCATAAAAATGCGTTTCAGTTCCACTACGACCTTTGAGACCTGTCTGAATGGAAACATAACAGCCAAAGAGGTTGGATGTGACGGAAGCACTACAACATCAAGCCTTACCAATGACATACATGCCATAGTGGAAGATGTCCCATGCTCGACTGCAGGTTTAGGTGTGTAGCAATGACAATATTCATTTATCCGTCGGAACTGAAGGGAACACTACCGGTTTGCTGCACTCTGCAGAACTCAATCTGTTGCGAAAAACAGCATCAATGTTAATGTGTAAAGAGATCGAATCGGCAATGATTCTCACTTGAAAGCTTTCTGAATGCATCACATCAATAGAATTGTTGCCTTTTTACAAGAAACATATACAAGTATATCTAGAATCATATTTAAAGAATAGAGCCACTGGCTCTGTATCTTATCAAAGTGCATGTCAATTTTGCTTAAGGGTGTGGCAAATGTGGTTTCAAGGAGCTACATGGACACCATCTGTACAATAAACATAGGTTTTAATGACGTTGCCTATGTAGCCCTTATTAGTGGTCACAAGTTCACTGAAGCTATATAGCTATATAGATTATAATCCTCACGAGTCTGTACACAAAGTTTAAGCCTTCTAGGCCTTTTGCTTCTGTGGGAGAAAATGAAAATAGATTTAAAGGGCGTAGCCCCTGTGGCCCCTACAAGGGTCACAGGGCCACCAAAGCTATAATGAATACTCCTGACTTTCAAGGAGTCTGTACACGAATATTCATCTTTCTAGGCCTTATGCTTTTGTAGAAGGAGATGGAAATATGTTTTAAATGCGTAGCCGCTGTGGCCCCTATTAGGGGCCACAGGGACACCGAAGCTGATAAGTATTATCGTCACTAGTAAAGGAGTCTGTACATATAATGTCAGCGTTTTCGGCCTTTTGCTTCTTTGGGACCTTATTAGGGGCCACAAGGTCACCAAAGCTATCAATCACAATCCTCACTAGTCAAGAAAGAGTTTCATCTCAAATGGAAAATGTACAAAGTTTACGGACAGATTGATGGATGGACGGACGTCGAACACTATGCAGGCCTGATGAGCTAAAATTCATTTCAAAATGGTTTCGCCACACGATTATTACCTGCCTGAATCTCATAAATTTTAACTGGATACCTCACATAGCTTATGCACTTGTGTACTTTCTTGAGTACTCTTATTTAAATCGCCTATATTAAGAATCGACCTGTCAATGCAAGAGGATGTCAGTGTAGCGTCATTCAAAACTATCATTGCTTCAATTTGCAGTATCGTCAAGTATGTCTGAAAACAGCTATGACATGTCTTTTATCTTCCCTTTACCGTTGTGCAGTAGTATTTATTAAAATCAAACCATCATCAAAAGCGTTATGAATCAAAATCAAATTTAAAGAATAAAATTATCGTATGTTCGACAGAGGCCAATTTTGGAACGGAAACAAGAAAAATATTGTAAAAACAAATATTTTTCATATTCGACTTTTCAGAGTATCTTGGATTATTTTGATATTTCACTAACATACTTTATATTTTGTGTTTATCCAAATCAAATTGTATCAAAATCTCTATGTTACAGAAATGAAGAGCTCCGTGGTAATCTCGCTGCTATTGGTGATGGTCGCCATCCTCTTCCTTTCATTCTGAGCAAGAAATCCGTCAACCGAAAACAGAACAGAAATCAAAGAAAATTCCCAAAAAGAATTGTAGAAATCATTTTAATCGTTTACACCTTTAGAAACGATGATTGTCGAATACATATTGTTATGATTTGGAATATGATTATATGAAATTAAAAATTTTCACATATTCTCAAACGGCAATTATATGATAAATTCATGTTTTCAACAAAAACAATCATATGCATTCGTTGAAGCCAAATTTCCACTTACCATTCACATTATTACTAATAATTTAACCAATCAAACTTGATCAAAATAGAATTTAGAATTCAGGTAATTCCTCTTTATTTCTGCCCTACTTCCAAACTATGCTTCTTTCCTGTATTTAATCAGTTTCTCGGGTAGTGAATCTTCGATGAAGCATCGAGTGACCCTGATCAGATAATTGGGAGTTCATTCTGTGGAAAGCATGATGTCATGTGAAGCATGATTACTCGATTGTTTTTTGTGTGTGAACCTATTAACTTAATGTGTGAACGAAATAAACTTGTCATGCAGGTATTGAAAATGTCTTTTTTTATTTTTTCTATGACCCCTACACATACTTTAAGAGGTCTTTGCATTATATTTTTGCAATGTGTTCAACCAAGCTGCAAAGTACAACTGTACATGTCCAGGCTAAGTTTGGTCGTTCATTCTATTCTGCTGTCTACGGCATTGTGTCTTTCCGTCTTTCTCTTTTATGTCTATATCTCTGTCTCTCTTCATAGTTATCAGTACCTTCTTCCTTAACACTTTCGCTGTTTGTCTCTGCTTTTGTCTTTTGACGGCGCTTTTCCCCAATGATTCTTTCTCATAATGTTCACATTTTCTTCCTCTTCCCCTTTTCGCATTTTGCAATTAGTCATCAACTGCTACCATTTTGTCATTCAAAGCATGTTTTCTTTCGCGTGCCTTTCGGGTACAGAGATCCAGAAGTGCACACAGAGAGGCTTTCACGGGTCTCACAAGTTCGTGAATTGAGGTTTGCTGTAATTCTTGTTAGAAATATTTCAGTTATCATACAAGTGCAAGATCTTTAACAACAAGTGGGACCTCGTTATACAAGAACCTTCCCACTCGTTACAGCGGCTGACTGTGGGTAGTATTTGAGTAATAATTGTGCATGCTATCATAACTGCTTGTAATGTGGTAACAACAAGCATGGTCTTGTCAAACGCCTCGGGTTCGAAAGGATGGATGCCAGTCTTCTTGGAAGTCGTTTTGTCTTTTCTTAGGGAATAGAGTAGAAGGTTTGCCTTTACCATAAACATTTGACTATTGACAATACCGTGAGTGTTTGCGTAAAATTGATTTGACTCTATTTCATTTTCTAAACACCAAAATTAAAGGTAACGTATCAATAAAATTAATTTTGATCAGTTTTCGATGATAAGCAGACTAACTGAAGTATAGTGTCATCACAATTTTAATCGGGCTCAATGAGCTCCGGGTAGATTAACTTAACGTGACGCGAGCATCATCTTTAGGGTTCAATGCAAATAAGCAAGGGTCTTCCACATCTGAAATGAATGATATTCTGACCGTGTAAGAGGCAAGTTATGGTTTGCAATATACTTTTGTTATGAGTTTTTCAACATCTGTCAGCACAGGTACATGTCCTGTTTTAGCCCCAGTCACAGTTGTGATCCAGAACGTAGCTATGCGTAGTAAACTGGACTTAAACTTAGTCGTTCGTTGCTATTTGTGGTTATCCGTCTTCAAAATGAAGGTATATAGATTTGGGAAGAACGTAGTTTGAGATTTAACGTTAGCGTTTTTGAAGTATGTTTGAAGTAGCGTGATTACATGTAGTTTGGCATAGTCCATAGTCCAGTTTAGCTTAACCAAGTAATAAAAGTACTAAAACGTAGTAAACCCCATTCTCTAATAATTAGGGTTAAGTCCTTTTTCGTTCGGTATGAAGTTCTACTACGTTTGTTCCATTCAAGCACGTTTCTATTTACTACCTTATACTACAGTTGACTACATTGTTTTCATTTCCGTTAAAGAACGTGTAATAACAGCAAACTAGATCTAAGTACGTAAACATACGTTATTCAATCTTTATAATACGTCTTATTTCATTTCCACACATCGTTGATATACTAGTTATTCAACATAAAACTACACTAAAGTAAGTACTAATACGATGAACTACGATAAACCACACCTAACTTGGTAGCTGGACGTAAGGATCAGAGTGATATGTTAATCATTCAAAATACCAACATCTGTCAATGAAAGATTTTTCATTCAAGTGTAAATGAAATTAATTTCCATCAACTTTATCTAGATTTTGTAACATAATATAGTTCTTTTATGATAGCTATCATAACTTTGAACCAATATAGTTTTAAAATTATGAATAATTAAATATCAAACAAAAATATACTTTCTACAATATTTACCCAAAGTAGCAGCATTTGAGCAATGAAACCTTACATCCAAATCAAACTTCGAAACCTAATGAGAAACTGTTGAAAAACACGATACCATTGCTGGTAACACAAAAAATATAAGTATATCAAGTATAAAAATAATGATTTAATGATAAATTAATTACCTTATAATTAAGGATTTTTAAACCAGGAGAAATGTTCTTAATTCTTCTTAACAAAATCTTAACTGAAGACAAAGCATAATTCGCTCTATTAATCAGGGTTTGGATAGACTAAGACCATGAACTTTTATAATACAACAATTAGATAATATCATTATAGTACGAGTATTTATCAATATTCATTTTTATCGCCTAGTTGCTAGGTATCCAACCAAATCCATCTGTCACCATTGCTTAAACGAATACCTTTATTTTCTTTATATGGACAGTTAAACGGTCTACATAAGGTCACATGATATCGATCTTTTTCTGAAGACTAAAGACAAGATATCCGAGCAAACAAGTCACCAGCATACAGTGACGAATGCAATTCCTAAAACTACGGACAATAAACACCGTTTTCTACGTTTCATTATTCGATGGTAATGGAAGTATTACTCTTGTGCAGATATACAAAATAACACATCTCCAAATGATAAACTTACAGTTATACATAATACATTAGGGGTAGTGTCTGAAATGAATTCAAAGCATATAATTCGTAAAGATAAAATGTACTCGATTTTATTGACAGTGAAGCGCTCATAAATTATTTCATTCACGTCTGAATATGCATCCCCTGAAACGCTGAATTCAAAGTTCGGTAACAAAGTATTTGAAAGACACATGAAAAATTGTTTAATGGAGCTGGACTATCACGAGTCATGATGTACGTTATTTCAATTACACGAAGGGATTTAAAAACATATTCCATGACGTGCACGATAATAAGAAAATAAGAAAGCTGGGCTTGCAGTGAAGCATTTTCTTAAGTTCGACTTGCCAGCGATTGAAAGATATTAAGCAATAACCGAAAACGAGTTTCCGTTACTTTCATCATTGACACTCAGATACCCCGTGGCGCCGCCACACGGTATAGGAGGGTGCAGGTACGCAGAGTTATCTGCCCCTGAGAGACCTGAACTTGATCCGCCCAAATCGTCGATGGTAGCGTAAGCTGGAGGGAGCTCTGCTGCCACGCTGTATGGGTTGGGGGGTCGGTTCCTCTCAAGAGTCGCGTAGTCCGTACTTGGTTTGGGCACTTGATGTTTCTTCCTGAAATTGATTTTTTAATCTACTTGTTATTGTCACTCTAAAGTGAAGAATGGAAATTGATTGGTTAAGCCTTACTTTGAAAATGGTATTGAGATGATCTAAGTAATTGTTTCTAACTGCAGGTAAGATAATGCTGGTCTACAGATGATTCGTTCGTTTTCTTAACAAAACCAGTCACAGTTTATTCCTCATAGAACATTCATGATAAACGAGAGCGGGGACTCTTTTGTTTTGACGTTACTTAGTAATTCAATGATCAATTTTGTTGAAAGGTGTCAACAAAGTTAAAGTATCTATATTGATGTGATATTTGTCAGAGTTTATCACTAACCGCAACAGAATGACGACGATGACGATGATGACAACAACGATGACCAGCAGGACAACAACACCGCCAGCAACAGCGCCGATGAGGATAACTACAAGGTCAAAGTAATAAAGTGATATCAGTTAGCTTCGTCACGTATTGCATCAGCCTTGACATGGCATTATTTCGTAATTGCACATCTGAATTCGAAACATACGATATGCAGTTAATAATACTAAGATTTACTCCGATATGTCAATATTGATATGCAGAGAACTGAACTTTGTGCTAAAATAAGGAATGATAATTGTAAAAAGTAAAATGACCAAATACATTTAATATAATAATCCTTACCATGATTAGAATTTAAAGTCTCCCCATTACCAGTATTATCATCACTGGGAACATTTACAGTGGAGGTCATTGAAGTACTTTCGATTTGTTCGATTGCTGAAATTAAAAATAGAATTAGAATTGTACATTCAAAAAGTCTAAAATCAGTATCCTTTTATAATATTTAGTCTGTATCTCCTTGATTGTTTCGTAATATTTAAAACCCTTCAGCCTACGTTCATAAAGGTAAAACAATGGTTTCAAACATCTTAATTGCATTTATTAATGACAGACCTACGGATAAATGATGAATTAATATATGGTGAGACAGACTTTCTTCGCAATTTGTGCTAAAGTTAAAACTGCTTTTGTCCATACTAATTTAGGAGTGAGGAATAATCCGAGATATTTATAAAATAAAACTGTATGAAAGTTTTCTACCCTGTAAATCCAATATTCAAAATGCCTTTAATGTCCTTTATTCCTGAAAATAATCATGTTTGATTTGCTCATGTTTTAAGAAAGTCCCCTCTAATTGCAAAATTCACTGATACAGTATATTTGTTCTTGATGTTTCCAGTGGTAACAAAAGCGTTGGCCACGTAATCGTGTAACAAGGAACAAACATAAGGTTCTTCTTCCAAAATATATATTCAACGGCAGTTTGCTTGATTGACTTCGATGACAAGTTCATTTATGAAAAAAAGCAAAAAAAGAAATAGGCTGACCACACATCCTTGTCGTGTTGGTTAAAATATTCTGTCAATCCATAATCTGTTCTCAAACAGGATTTAACACAGGAGTTAAGTTTCTAATAATGTCTCCAAAAATCCTTAGTATATTTCCATGAATGCCGTATTACGGGGTACTTGTACTCATTGAATTGGTAAACTTGTTAACAGTTTTACTCTATCAATAATATCTGACATCTGTTATTCAACAACGTTTGCAAAACACGCCGAACATAACACAAAATGTTATCTGCTTTGTTAGCAGGTCACTGTAACTTACGAGAGAGGTTTTTTAAAGTACCTACGTGGATGACAGACTCCAGTTATGTGATGACAACCCCGGGCGCAGTTTTCGCACTCCGGCTGACATTTTTCCCCATAGAATCCGAAGGGACATTCTGAAAATATAAATAAACTAAAAATATTTAAAATTTCCAAAGGGGATAGTATCACAACATTCGATGTCCCTTTCTATACAGGTCAAAAAGTTAAGCACACCCCCCCCCCCCCCCCCCCCCTTTTTTCCGCCCTCCCTGATTTTTCACAGAGGGGTGTACTTCGTTCGTCGTATGCTATTAGACTGAGAAAAAGATAACAAAGGGCTAACTTTTATTGAGAGAACAATCATTTGGTCATTTCCAAGAGAAGTTTTGTAATCGTATTGGCACTAAAAGTGCATGAAAAGAAAGAGGGAATTGACATTGAAATTCACCCAAATCACCTTAAGTATTGTAAATACAAGTTCTTGGTGTGTGCCACCCGATCATAGTAGCTTAAATAAAGTGAATCAGAGTATCAAGAATCACAAAACATCAGTAACGTGTGGTGCCACCACGTGCGTGAATAATTACAGCCACTTTTCTTGTCATACTCCTAACAAGTATCTTTAATTGTTCCTCCAGTTCCCTCAGGTTGTGTACAGGAGGATCCCTTCTTTGTATCAGACAACCGACTCTGTCAAAAACATGCTCGATTGGGTTTAAATCAGATATCAGGTGACATGGAATTTGTGTTACATTATTGTTTTACAGATGTTGATTCACAGCAAGTAAACGATGGGGTCTGGCTTTATCGTCCATGAACAAGGGTCTTGTGGCACGTCTGTGGTCATCGAAATGATCAATAATTACAGTATCCAGAACATCCTGAATGTAGCGAACGCCTGTGATTGAACCCTGCATAGTCACCAAATCGAGTCTACAGTCGTAGGAGAAGCCTCCCCAAACCATCACGGATCTCCCGCTTTATGGTATCCTTGGCAAAATGTTCCTTGGGGCAAGACGTGTATTCTTGGTCCTCCATACGCGAGCTCGAGATCAGGACCATAAGGTCCAGTGTACTCACCTTCGCGATCTCAGGTTCCACCTCTGCCTGTCCACACACCAAAACCTACGCTCATGTCTGTCGTCTGAGCATTAGACGCCTGATGACCCTTCTGGCCCTTAAGCCGGAAGTTTATAGGCGATTTCTCAGAGTTTGGTTGCTCAGGCGGCGATGAGGTAACTTTACCCGTTTCCGATGGGTACTTGAAGCAAACGGCAGGCGTCTAACATGTCGTAACAGAGCTCTATCCTTCTGGGTCAAGGTAGCTTTTGGGCTCCCTGATCGTGGAAGGTCCCTAACATCATTTGTTTGTGCATGCTTCCTGACCAGAAGTAAGAAATTCCTGCCCGATGATTCCAATGATCTGCTCTTTCAATGCATTTGAAATTCTCCTTCGTGTCATTGTCAATGAGAAGGGAAACAAGTGTTAATGAAGTCGGAACCGATCCTTAAATACCCGATACTTGCGATTGTTTGAAACTTTGGTCTGTGCAACACATGGGTGGCGGGATTCACGTGCATGTGATTGCGTTCGTGGGACACGCTTTTTCAAAAAGTAAAACCTTATTTTATCACCATGAGAACACTCCTTGATTTGCCATAATAAGGGTTTTGGTTCAAGCATATACGGAAAATTCAACTTTTATTCGGGGGTGCTTAACTTTTTTTGGTGTGTAGATAAACGAATACAGAGTATAAAAAATAACATTATGTTTATTCTGCTACATTGTTTGACCGACATTTTAACGGGGCAGACATAGAAATAGGTAATTGATCGGTATAACAATTCTTTTGTGAATACAGTAGGTATCAACCCTCCGAATAAACGACCAATTCAATAGTTGAATGACAGCATTTGCAAATCTTTGCAACATTTCTCTGTATGTAATTCTGTCTATCCCTCTTGTACCACTCTCAGGTAGAGTTAAAGCGCCAGCTTATCAGGAATTGTTTAAGGGCCAATCTAGATTTAAGTTATCAATATAGTTCACTTTACATGTATGGCGTGCTCACAGTGTACCTCAGGGTAATTGTACTAGACAGGTAGACACTGTATGTAGGTAAGGGGTGCCAATACTGTATCTGATGGTTGTACTAAACATGTATGGGGTGCTCACAGTGTACCTGAGGGAGATTGTACTAGACGAGTAGACACTGTATGTAGATAAGGGGTGTCAATACAGTATCTGAGATTTGTACTACACATGTATGGGGTGCTCACAGTGTACCTGAGGGTGATTGTACTAGACAAGTAGACACTGTATGTAGGTAAGGGGTGCCAGAACTGTATCTGAGGGTTGTACTAAACATGTATGGGTTGCTCACAGTGTACCTGAGGGAGATTGTACTAGACAAGTAGACACTGTATGTAGGTAAGGGGTGCCAGAACTGTATCTGAGGGTTGTACTATACATGTATGGGGTGCTCACAGTGGACCTGAGGGTGATTGTAATAGACAGGTAGATACTGTATGTAGGTAAGGGGAGCCAGTACTGTATCTGACGGTTGTACTATACATGTATGGGGTGCTCACAGTGTACCTGAGGGAGATTGTAATAGACAAGTAGACACTGTATGTAGGTAAGGGGTGCCAGTACTGTATCTGAGGTTTGTACTACACATGTATGGGTTGCTCACAGTGTACCTGAGGGAGATTGTACTAGACGAGTAGACACTGTATGTAGGTAAGGGGTGCCAGTACTGTATCTGAGGTTTGTACTATACATGTATGAGGTGTTCACAGTTTACCTAAGGGTGATTGTAATAGACAAGTAGATACTGTATGAAGGTAAGGGGTGCCAATACAGTATCTGAGGTTTGTACTATACTTGTATGGGGTGCTCACAGTGTACCTGAGGGAGATTGTACTAGTCAGGTAGATACTGTATGTAGGTAAGGGGAGCCAGTACTGTATCTGAGGTTTGTACTATACATGTATGGGGTGCTCACAGTGTACCTGAGGGAGATTGTACTAGACAGGTAGATACTGCATGTAGGTAAGGGGTGCCAGTACTGTATCTGAGGTTTGTACTACACGTGTATGGGCTGCTCACAGTGTACCTGAGGGAGATTGTACTAGACAAGTAGACACTGTATGTAGGTAAGGGGTGCCAGAACTGTATCTGAGGTTTGTACTAAACATGTATGGGGTGCTCCCAGTGTACCTGAGGGAGATTGTACTAGTCAGGTATATACTGTATGTAGGTAAGGGGTGCCAGTACTGTATCTGAGGTTTGTACTACACATGTATGGGGTGCTCACAGTGTACCTGAGGGTGATTGTAATAGACAAGTAGACACTGTATGTAGGTAAGGGGTGTCAATACAGTATCTGAGGTTTGTACTATACATGTATGGGGTGCTCACAGTGTACCTGAGGGTGATTGTAATAGACAAGTAGATACTGTATGTAGGTTAGGGGAGCCAGTACTGTATCTGACGGTTGTACTATACATGAATGGGGTGCTCACAGTGTACCTGAGGGAGACTGTACTAGTCAGGTAGATACTGTATGTAGGTAAGGGGAGCCAGTACTGTATCTGAGGTTTGTACTACACGTGTATGGGGTGCTCACAGTGTACCTGAGGGAGATTGTACTAGTCAGGTAGATACTGTATGTAGGTAAGAGGTGCCACAACTGTATCTGAGGGTTGTACTACACATGTAAGGGGTGCTCAGAGTGGACCTGAGGGTGATTGTAATAGACAAGTAGATACTGTATGTAGGTTAGGGGAGCCAGTACTGTATCTGACGGTTGTACTATACATGAATGGGGTGCTCACAGTGTACCTGAGGGAGACTGTACTAGTCAGGTAGATACTGTATGTAGGTAAGGGGAGCCAGTACTGTATCTGAGGTTTGTACTACACGTGTATGGGGTGCTCACAGTGTACCTGAGGGAGACTGTACTAGTCAGGTAGATACTGTATGTAGGTAAGGGGAGCCAGTACTGTATCTGAGGTTTGTACTACACGTGTATGGGGTGCTCACAGTGTACCTGAGGGAGATTGTACTAGACAAGTAGACACTGTATGTAGGTAAGGGGTGCCAGAACTGTATCTGAGGGTTGTACTAAACATGTATGGGTTGCTCACAGTGTACCTGAGGGAGATTGTACTAGACAAGTAGACACTGTATGTAGGTAAGGGGTGCCAGAACTGTATCTGAGGGTTGTACTATACATGTATGGGGTGCTCACAGTGGACCTGAGGGTGATTGTAATAGACAGGTAGATACTGTATGTAGGTAAGGGGAGCCAGTACTGTATCTGACGGTTGTACTATACATGTATGGGGTGCTCACAGTGTACCTGAGGGAGATTGTAATAGACAAGTAGACACTGTATGTAGGTAAGGGGTGCCAGTACTGTATCTGAGGTTTGTACTACACATGTATGGGTTGCTCACAGTGTACCTGAGGGAGATTGTACTAGACGAGTAGACACTGTATGTAGGTAAGGGGTGCCAGTACTGTATCTGAGGTTTGTACTATACATGTATGAGGTGTTCACAGTTTACCTAAGGGTGATTGTAATAGACAAGTAGATACTGTATGAAGGTAAGGGGTGCCAATACAGTATCTGAGGTTTGTACTATACTTGTATGGGGTGCTCACAGTGTACCTGAGGGTGATTGTAATAGACAAGTAGACACTGTATGTAGGTAAGGGGTGTCAATACTGTATCTGACGGTTGTACTATACATGTATGGGTTGCTAACAGTGTACCTGAGGGAGATTGTACTAGTCAGGTAGATACTGTATGTAGGTAAGGGGTGCCAGTACTGTATCTGAGGTTTGTACTACACGTGTATGGGCTGCTCACAGTGTACCTGAGGGAGATTGTACTAGACAAGTAGACACTGTATGTAGGTAAGGGGTGCCAGAACTGTATCTGAGGTTTGTACTAAACATGTATGGGGTGCTCACAGTGTACCTGAGGGAGATTGTACTAGTCAGGTATATACTGTATGTAGGTAAGGGGAGCCAGTACTGTATCTGAGGTTTGTACTACACGTGTATGGGGTGCTCACAGTGTACCTGAGGGAGATTGTACTAGACAAGTAGACACTGTATGTAGGTAAGGGGTGCCAGTACTGTATCTGAGGTTTGTACTACACATGTATGGGGTGCTCACAGTGTACCTGAGGGTAATTGTAATAGACAAGTAGACACTGTATGTAGGTAAGGGGTGTCAATACAGTATCTGAGGTTTGTACTATACATGTATGGGGTGCTCACAGTGTACCTGAGGGTGATTGTAATAGACAAGTAGATACTGTATGTAGGTTAGGGGAGCCAGTACTGTATCTGACGGTTGTACTATACATGAATGGGGTGCTCACAGTGTACCTGAGGGAGATTGTACTAGACAGGTAGATACTGTATGTAGGTAAGGGGAGCCAGTACTGTATCTGAGGTTTGTACTACACGTGTATGGGGTGCTCACAGTGTACCTGAGGGAGATTGTACTAGTCAGGTAGATACTGTATGTAGGTAAGGGGAGCCAGTACTGTATCTGAGGTTTGTACTACACATGTATGGGGTGCTCACAGTGTACCTGAGGGTGATTGTAATAGACAAGTAGACACTGTATGTAGATAAGGGGTGCCAATACAGTATCTGAGGTTTGTACTACACATGTATGGGTTGCTCACAGTGTACCTGAGGGAGATTGTACTAGAAAAGTAGATACTGTATGTAGGTAAGGGGTGTCAGTACTGTATCTGAGGTTTGTACTACACATGTATGGGGTGCTCACAGTGTACCTGAGGGAGATTGTACTAGACAGGTAGATACTGCATGTAGGTAAGGGGAGCCAGTACTGTATCTGACGGTTGTACTATACATGTATGGGGTGCTCACAGTGTACCTGAGGGTGATTGTACTAGACAAGTAGACACTGTATGTAGATAAGGGGTGTCAGTACTGTATCTGAGGTTTGTACTACACATGTATGGGGTGCTCACAGTGTACCTGAGGGAGATTGTACTAGACAGGTAGATACTGCATGTAGGTAAGGGGTGTCAGTACTGTATCTGAGGTTTGTACTACACATGTATGGGGTGCTCACAGTGTACCTGAGGGAGATTGTACTAGACAGGTAGATACTGCATGTAGGTAAGGGGAGCAAGTACTGTATCTGACGGTTGTACTATACATGTATGGGGTGCTCACAGTGTACCTGAGGGAGATTGTACTAGACAGGTAGATACTGCATGTAGGTAAGGGGTGTCAGTACTGTATCTGAGGTTTGTACTACACATGTATGGGGTGCTCACAGTGTACCTGAGGGAGATTGTACTAGACAGGTAGATACTGCATGTAGGTAAGGGGTGTCAGTACTGTATCTGAGGTTTGTACTACACATGTATGGGGTGCTCACAGTGTACCTGAGGGAGATTGTACTAGACAGGTAGATACTGCATGTAGGTAAGGGGAGCCAGTACTGTATCTGACGGTTGTACTATACATGTATGGGGTGCTCACAGTGTACCTGAGGGAGATTGTACTAGACAGGTAGATACTGCATGTAGGTAAGGGGTGTCAGTACTGTATCTGAGGTTTGTACTACACATGTATGGGGTGCTCACAGTGTACCTGAGGGAGATTGTACTAGACAGGTAGATACTGCATGTAGGTAAGGGGAGCCAGTACTGTATCTGAGGTTTGTACTACACATGTATGGGGTGCTCACAGTGTACCTGAGGGAGATTGTACTAGACAGGTAGATACTGCATGTAGGTAAGGGGAGCCAGTACTGTATCTGAGGTTTGTACTACACATGTATGGGGTGCTCACAGTGAACCTGAGGGTGATTGTACTAGACAAGTCGACACTGTATGTAGGTAAGGGGTGTCAGTACTGTATCTGAGGTTTGTACTACACATGTATGGGGTGCTCACAGTGTACCTGAGGGTGATTGTACTAGACAAGTAGACACTGTATGTAGATAAGGGGTGTCAGTACTGTATCTGAGGTTTGTACTATACATGTATGGGGTGCTCACAGTGTACCTGAGGGAGATTGTACTAGACAGGTAGATACTGCATGTAGGTAAGGGGTGTCAGTACTGTATCTGAGGTTTGTACTACACATGTATGGGGTGCTCACAGTGTACCTGAGGGAGATTGTACTAGACAGGTAGATACTGCATGTAGGTAAGGGGAGCCAGTACTGTATCTGACGGTTGTACTATACATGTAGGGGTGCTCACAGTGTACCTGAGGGAGATTGTACTAGACAAGTAGACACTGTATGTAGGTAAGGGGTGTCAGTACTGTATCTGAGGTTTGTACTACACATGTATGGGGTGCTCACAGTGTACCTGAGGGAGATTGTACTAGACAAGTAGACACTGTATGTAGGTAAGGGGTGCCAGTACTGTATCTGAGGTGTGTACTACACATGTATGGGGTGCTCACAGTGTACCTGAGGGAGATTGTACTAGACGAGTAGACACTGTATGTAGGTAAGGGGTGCCAGAACTGTATCTGACGGTTGTACTATACATGTATGGGGTGCTCACAGTGTACCTGAGGGAGATTGTACTAGTCAGGTATATACTGTATGTAGGTAAGGGGAGCCAGTACTGTATCTGAGGTTTGTACTACACATGTATGGGGTGCTCACAGTGTACCTGAGGGAGATTGTACTAGACAAGTAGACACTGTATGTAGGTAAGGGGTGCCAGTACTGTATCTGAGGTTTGTACTACACATGTATGGGGTGCTCACAGTGTACCTGAGGGAGATTGTACTAGACAAGTAGACACTGTATGTAGGTAAGGGGTGCCAGTACTGTATCTGAGGTTTGTACTACACATGTATGGGGTGCTCACAGTGTACCTGAGGGAGATTGTACTAGACAAGTAGACACTGTATGTAGGTAAGGGGTGCCAGTACTGTATCTGAGGTTTGTACTACACATGTATGGGGTGCTCACAGTGTACCTGGGGGAGATTGTACTAGACGAGTATACACTGTATGTAGGTAAGGGGTGTCAGTACAGTATCTGAGGTTTGTACTACACATGTATGGGGTGCTCACAGTGTACCTGAGGGAGATTGTACTAGACAAGTAGACACTGTATGTAGGTAAGGGGTGCCAGTACTGTATCTGAGGTTTGTACTACACATGTATGGGGTGCTCACAGTGTACCTGAGGGAGATTGTACTAGACAAGTAGACACTGTATGTAGGTAAGGGGTGCCAGTACTGTATCTGAGGTTTGTACTACACATGTATGGGGTGCTCACAGTGTACCTGGGGGAGATTGTACTAGACGAGTATACACTGTATGTAGGTTAGGGGTGCCAGTACTGTAGCTAAGGGTTGTACTTAACACGTATTGGTCGCTCACTGTGTACCTGATAGTGATTGTACTAGACAATCTTATACAATATGAGTGGCACTAACCGTTCATGCACGGTCCACCCATATACCCCGCGGCACATCCACCCAGACAGAAACCGATCGTCTTGTCACATGCCGTGTCCTCATTGCAGTGTCCACATTCATTACATTCAGCACCGTATTGGCCCAGCGTGCAGTCTGTAGGAAACATATCATTATTAAACATATTTAGAATCATGTTCCGACTCTAATCCTCAGACCATCGGCTCCCGATAAGAATTTTTACGAAGGACAAAATAAACTGAACGCCAAAAGAAAGTTAAGACCTCTTTGAATTTGAGTATCATAAAAAGTGAAGGTTCAGAGGAATTTGCTTTGTTGTGTTGTAACACTCCATCAGTTTAGTGTTTTGTGCTAAAATAGTAGACCTGTAACTTTAATGGTAAATAAGTTATCGCCAGTTCTTCATGGGTGGGGTCAATTGTCCTATTTCCGATCATGCACAAAAACAACAAAATCATAAAATAATCATTGAAGAGCATTTTCACAAAATATGATACATATAAATAAATATATATAAAATTCAAGATGGATGATAGATTCACAAAATTTATAATGCGCTTGTTCTTTTTTCACAAGAAATGAAAGATGTTTGAATTTATTTTTTTTTAATAAACTAAGTCTCGAGATTTATTTGTAGATATATTGTTTCTGAAGTTTGATAGACCCTATCCTACTTCAATACATATACGGATAAAGTAGGGTAGGATCTATGGGGATATATATGTCTTTCTAAAGGTGCAACATGTCTCTGTGAGTGATATTAACTCTGTCATTCATTATAATTCAATATGAATAATAATAAAATGACTTTCCAGAACTGATGTAATGATACAATAATCTTTGATAAAGTGTCGTTATTTAATGCTATCTCTGTGATTAAAAAACACGTATAAAACAGTTACTTGAATAATCCTCCGTTGATATGACGTGGATACCCGTGAGCTTAACGAACGCATCACTGTTGATTTTTCCAACAGATCCACCTCGAGCCGGGATAGTCAGGATACCTCTGAAATAACAACATAGATAACAGTATTACACGTCTCGTACTATTACAGCCATGCGCAGAACAAAACATGTGTGAACCCACAGGAAATTGAAAATAATCAAGTATAATGCTGAAACAATCAAAATCAAGTCCAAATACGATGCGGATAAAATATAGCCTATTGTATATGGGGAGGATATATTTTATCCGCATCGTATTAGGACTTGATTTCGATTGCTTTAACATCATACTTGATTATTCTCAATTTCCTGTTTTCGAGCCCTTTGACGGGAAAGGGCAACGGGTTACGGATACGGAATAAGAGTAACAGAATAAGATAAATAAGACGAATGTAGTATTTATACAATTTTGATATCAACACATATCGGATGTTTATAAGTGACTGGCCACACCGTAGGATGGATGATGAAAAGAAGAATTAGCAAACAAGATGCATTTTCGTTTATTGAAATTTGCAGTATGAAATGTGAGAAACAAACATTCAAGTAAAAATAGAATAAAAACGTCCTCCCGACACGAACTAGCAGTAAATTTCATTTCTGATCGGTTTTTTAAGAAATCAGAGAAACACAAATAGCGTCTTCGGGCCTCAGAAGTTTAAAAAAATGCTAGCGATAACCAGCAGGGGAGTTAACCAGCACAGCTCTTCTCGCGAGCATAAACACTTGGTCAGAAATCGATGTCAAAAAAAGGGGGAAGCTATTTTAGTTTTTAGTACCATTATCTTGTTTTGTTCTTAAGCACAACCATTCCAAATACTACAAAACAAAAACATTATTCTTATTTTTTAATTTTCATTTTTTGACTATGTTGAAGAGGGAAACTTGAGAACTGTTATAAACGTATTTTTGCAAAGCGCACGTATCTACAAATAATGCATGTGGTGAAAGGTGTATTCAGCTTTAGTTTTATCTGTCCGTCTATAAATGACAGAACGAACATGCTGTCTAAATGTGAGTGTCATCCGCATGTGATTGGCTGTCGGAATAAAAGAGTGAGCTAGGGTCGTGTTTGTAATCATCGTTTTAACGACCAAATATATGGTTAGAAAAAAAAGTTATTGAATCTAATGCGCTGATAAGATAGCCAGATTACATATAAAACGTAGACCATGATATAAGCAATTGATAATTTTCACCAGAGCAGATTTAGTAATAGTTGAGTAAAACATTATATTACCAACACGCGTCAGAAGAATAAACTGTATTCACCATTTGCACTTTTATAACCATTAAACATATACAATTAAACTTGTTCTGTATTATCAGACATTTAGATAGAATAACATTAAGTAACTTATGCTCACATTTCTAGTTACATATATCTAAACTTACCTCCTTCAACCCATCAATAATTAACATACATATGTACCTGTTGGAGATTTTTCAAAATTATAACTGATTTAAATATTTTTTATTTCACAAAATAAAATACGTTTGTGAAGACAATCATCAATAGCCCTAAACGAACTGTGTCAGGTACGAAACCAAACAGCAGCCGAGAATCACTTACCTTCTGTTCAAATCCGTGAAGAAGAGGACTTCATTGTGGTGGAATATGTCGAAGTAGTGGGCCAGTGGCTCGCTGATCACAACTCGTCTTCCTGTCCCGTCCACATTCACTGCTTCGATCTTCTCCATTTTGGCGTCACACCAGTAGAGGACGTCATCTGGTACGGAGAAAAAAACAAACATGTCAGTGGTCATTCGCAAAAGCTCGGCTATTCCCGTGTGGCTCGGCAAAGCTATCGTTGAAATTAAACATCCAGGGGAGATAACTCTTCCTTCTACAAAACATCGCTTTTTAGTTTGAAGTTCTCATTAGTTTCTATTTGGTAAATTCTTAAAATAAAATTTATCATAAATAAAATAACAATTTACACAATTATAAAACAGTATGTTGCTAATGAAAAAGCTATATATAGCTGATTTTCTAATATTTTCCCTCTCACACTGTTAATGAAAAATAAACCTAAAGGCATGATGCCTTAAAGTTTGCAAATCACCATGTGACCGTTGAGAATTCCCAAGTCGTGGATATCCAATATGAAAGGGGATGTGTGCCAAAAATGAATTCATGTACACTCGTAACTTGCAAGAGTGACATGTGTAGAAAATTTGATGAAACTGAGATGCATATTTCAGGAAATATGATCTGGACAAACGAATTTATCACAAATAACTTTTTAAGTCATATAATATATATCCATGGAAACTGCAAAAACTGAAATAATTTGTTAGTCTTATCCTCAAAAGGCACGTTTAAGGGTCATGGTTGATAAGTGTATGACGTATATACAATATAGTTGTTTAGATATGCTCCGTACAAATTTTGTGACGGCCTGAAGTAGGATGGACGGACATAATGAACGGTATATACTCCCGCTTGTGCTTAAAACGTTCATTGGTAAGTTTTTCTGTCATTTGGGTATATGTTTCGGTTAGCCAGGTCAGCCGCTTACAAAAAATTAACTTGTTCCTTTTTCGTGCCTGTTGCAGAATCAGCGCGCGCCAGTCAAATGTCTGCTTTAACGAATCAAGCATAGCATATCATTTTTGGCACACATCCCCCGTCAATGCGAAATCATGTACAAATGTAATTCAAAACATTGCAATCGTGTAAAACTCGAAATGCAAAAGTCTGTTTTAAAAAGCTGATTTTACAACTCTTAATTTTCCGTTTTCCATCTGTAAAACGTAACTTGCAGCATTGCTTATTGTGAATATTATTCTTATTCAAGATAGAAAATTGGGGGTTTTTCTTTTACTTTTCTAGAATTTCACTCCAACTTTGTAAAGTTGAGAACAGCAAGTTGAGTTTTACAGGATTGAAATGTTAGCTTCGCACGATTGGACTTGTCTTTTCAAGATTTGCATGGTTGAGAACGACAAGTTACATCTTGCGAGTTACGAGTGTACATGAATTCATTTTTGGCACACATCCCCTTCCATAATCCAAAAGGTGTTTTCATTGGCTGCAAATAAGGGAGATATCTCTAGTTACAAGTTTTTGCCGCTAGGGCAATCTGCCGGAATCCAAGGATCTTGGCGTAATAGAACAGAGGCTAACTCGGCTATGACTGAGCTACCTCTGTGGGGAGAGAATGAGGTGTAATCAAAATAAGAAAAAACAAATATTTGTTTTTACACAACAATTTTCAAAATGAAAACAAACTTCTGTAAAATCTAACATAAACGTAAAACAA
Organism: Steromphala cineraria; assembly: GCA_916613615.1. Taxonomy (NCBI): domain Eukaryota; kingdom Metazoa; phylum Mollusca; class Gastropoda; order Trochida; family Trochidae; genus Steromphala; species Steromphala cineraria. The sequence continues at coordinate 3,560,286 of OU744736.1, read as the reverse complement.
AAACAATAAATAAATGTAAATCAATAACGATCATGATGAGTCGAAAAGTCAAGGCATACTTTTCTTATCTAAAGTAAGTCCTTTCGGCCAGCCGAGTCCTGTCGTTACTATCTTGTTGATGTTGGAACCATCATAGCCGGCCGAGGCGATAAAAGAATCATTACCCCAGTCGGTCCAATACATCTGTCTGACAATGGAAAAACGAAGAGAGGGAAAATAAAAAATTTAATGTTGATCAAATGTTACCATTTACAAGTTTAGAGCTCCAACCCCTCCTTTTAAACTTATTTTTTAAGAAAGTATAATTCTCGATGGAAATATCCATGAGGAAAAGGCAGGGACATTCAACGAACTGCACAAACTGCAAATGCGTCCATATGCATCGATGACATGCCTAAACTGAATAACAACTTTAAGCATTGGTAATTTGGCCCTTGCAACTCTTTCAATATACACTTGTGGGACGATTTTGAAACCAGAAAACGTGTTGTTACTATTGTTAAATTTTGGCGACAACGCCCTTTGTTACAATTGTTACATTTGATGATCATGAAACCTTCCTTTTGATTCTAATGTATACCTAGCCTAAAAACCCATTTCAGATGGTACAAATACTTGAATTTGCTAATTCCCGATTCACATCCCCATATAGTCATTAATCAGAATTACCTTCTGCCTTCATGTAGAACAATAGCTTTTGGTTGATCATGCCCAGTTTCGAGAACCAGCTCATGGGCAGTTCCATCCGTGTTGATCGCGCCAATGACGTCATTTCCGGCATCTGTGTAGAAAATCTTTCTCTGGGATGCATCAACAGCCAGACCATCAAAGACAGACACTAATAAAGTGAAACAAACATTCTGTAGCAGTTTCTTAGACACGGTTTTCTATCCAAGATATCAATAACTATGTGTATCTCAAACATGATATAAAACCAGGTATAAACCACACACTAATTTAATATACAGATTGTCTGAAATTAAAAACATCAGTTTAGCGTCACATGGATTAAGAATACACTTATTGATTACGTTTGAAGCTTTAACATCATCATCATTAGAATTGGTCAAAGTGTTACAACTTTGAGAATTAGTTGATATTATCTAAACAAACAGAGGGTATAATTCTATATCTCACCTGCGTTCCCTGTGTGGATGAGTCGCGCTAGTGTTGTGTTCATATTCCAGGTCCAGATCTGATGCGATTGTACGTCGGTCCAGTACAGATCAAATCTTCCAGCGTCGAAGTCAATTGCAATTGGGCGGGAGATGTTTTGAAAGTTGAGTTCCGTCCTCCTAAGGCTTTTCAAACTTACATGGTGTATTGCGGGTGACATGTCCCCAACCAGGATTACCAGGTCTGAAATGGTGGTTTAAGATTGATTGAAGCATCCAATAACATGACTTCAGGGATTCCACAATACATACATAGAGAATATTACTATGACCTTTAATATATATCAGGTCTAAAATGGTGGTTTAAGATTGATTTAAGCATCCAACAACATGACTTCAGGGATTCCACAATACATACATAGAGATTATTACTATGACCATTATTATATATCAGGTCTAAAATGGTGGTTTAAGATTGATTTAAGAATCCAATGACATGATTCCAGGGATTACTTAACACGTACATAATCATGATCTGCAATCCTTTCATTTCTTTAGAAACAATTCAGTTAAATGGGCATATTTTCTTAAAAGTTAAAACGTATCTGTAATCCTTTACGTTGTTCGGGAACATTTTAATGTCATCTGTATATTTGTGTATGTGCCTCCTTCTTTATCTTTAAATAGCTATGACCTTTATGCTCTAATTACTTTTAGTGATGCAATGTAATATTTCAAGATGATATAGGAACTGTGACAAACGGTCAACCTATATGCAGCCATGTTTGTTCATTATGAAAAAGAAATTTTAAAACTTACTGTTTCCTATAAACACACGTTTTATTTCATGGGTCATAATATTAATCTGCCGCATAATTTCAGTTGCAGAACCAAATTCAGCATAATCTAACATTTTTTGGAAGCTGTTTCAAAACCTTGAAACACTTGATATTCTATTCATTGGTTTGAATTAAGGACTTGGATGTATAGTTTTTTGTTTTGTTGTAAGATGTTAAAACTCTTTATTACGTGAAGTGACGTTATCGTAGGTAGTCCTGAGCGGCATAATGTGTACATAACCTTGATATCATTATACCCGGGCTTCGATTGCCGACTGGGAGGTTATACAAACACTTAAAGGATTCACAATTTGTAAAGAAACACTGTCACGGGTTGTTGGAACGTGATCAAACATAAAAATCGTTACTCTTGACTGCTTCTCATGTACCAACAATCTGAGATTATGAACTCACAATCTAGGAATATTTTACAATTCCTATATTCATTAAACAATCTGCAGATTCTGAGAACTGCACAATCTAGGAATTTTAAGTCCAACTGACGCAGTAGCATGGTCAATACTTAGCTATAATATCTTTTTCATGATCAACCAATAATAGGGAGCAATTCCCATATTGTGTGGGGGTCTTTACGTCTACCTGACGGGGTAGTGTGGTCTATCGTGAAGGGCTATGAGCGATAACCTTGTCTTTGAGTATTGTGTCTTTCTGGTCAACAGGGAGGGGGCACTCCAAGATTGTTGAGGCTTTGTACATGCAGTAGAGTTCTAGAATAAGAATGGATTCCCAGATTGTAAAGGGGTCTATGATCACCTTTATGTCTAACTGTTGATTTGTAAGACTCGCGGTTCCAAGGTTGTGAAGGCCTGTATGCGTGTCTTTAAAGTCTTACTTAGTTGGTATTGTGATTGATTTCCAGATTTGAAGGGCTCCAACCTCGTCTTTATGTCAAAATAGTTTGTACTAGATGTGGGTTCCCAGATAGTGAAGGTTATATACCGTCTTTCTAATCAACTATAAGGACCGATTCTTAGATTGTGATGGGGTTTTCATAGGCCTTAGAGTCTTAATAGTCAAGTACTAGAGTCGATTCAAAGATTGTAATTGACTCGAAGCTCGTCTTTATGTTAAACTCGAGGCTCGATTCCAAAAAGGTCAATGGCTGTGTGCGTGTTTTAGGTCTTACCAATAAACTTTGAGGGGCGAAACCTAGATTGTTTAAGGCTTTGAATGTTCTAAGAGTTTTACTGGTGAAGTACCGGAGTCGATTCCTAGATCTAAGATGTATCACAGGATCTGCTCTAGCCTGCTCCTAGACAGAGAAGCGCTCTTATTAGTTGTTTGGAATATTGAGGTCAAATAAGAGTTTCAAGCTGTTTTCATGCTTTCCTTTTTCAAACTGGAAAGGGGTCTATTGTATTCTTGTTGCAAGTCACTCTTTACGGTTATAAGATTATTGAAGTTTGCTGGATTATAGCGGTTATATTTATAAGTCTTGCAATTAGCGTTCATGGTTTTTGAGCCCACCATTTTCAGTTTGTGAAATATTATTAACTTTTTATATGCAATAAAACATCAATTTATAGTAACTGCTCATGTTTTTTTCGATATTTCAAAAAGTTTATGATCATAATCTTTATTTCTCTCATAACCTTTTTGAGTGGCTAACATGAAAGGTAATGCCTTTGTATGGTAACTGTGTTTTGTATTTATGTGAAAGTAATGAATAATATCTCTCTCTCACATTTAATGGTGATGTCACAATACAAAATGTCGATATAAACAAGCAATAGTACTATCATCATGTAACATATTGATTGTGTACAATTTCCCTTAAAGTGTTAAAGGTTTTATACAGAGAGACGTCGCTAATGAATAGAGATTACAAAACGAGTGAGTGTTGAATATCGAAAATATGTCAACGAGATATTCTCAAATGTTTTGAAGTGAAAATAGTGGGTTGAAATATTATCGGTATTCAACACTCACTCATTTTGTAATCTATTTATTACATACAAAAGTGTATTTCTATTTGGAACAACGATCAAACCATGCTCCGCATAGTTGCGTAATGATACACTTGTAAGGTACCTCTGTGTTCGCAATAGCAAAAACATAGTCCTTATTTCCCTCAGAATCATGGTCATCCATCAATAAAATTCTACTTTTGAACAATTATTTGTGTGCACGTCAGTTTATCGACATAAGTGTCCAAAGCCAAGACATCAGCAAATACTTTAGCAATAAAAAACGAAGCTGTAACTAGTAATGGTAGGCCTACAAAAGAGTGATAGCCAAGCTTGATGACAGTCAGTCGCGTTGATTTTAGACGTTTTCTTGACGAATGCTGACAATTCAGTCTGTTGCTTAATTATGTAAAGCGGTGGTCATAATACAACTGAAACTCCGTCTAAGCACAATCCTTCTTAAACTCTCATCCTGTCTCAGGGAACGAACGTTACGCTAACTCCACTAATCTGTACCCTGAGTTCAGAAGCTTAATTCGCTCCCGCGGCCCACAGATTAGTGGAGTTAGCGTAACGTTCGTTCCCTGAGGCACGGTTAACAAGAGAAAGACCAATTTGAACCCATTTCCTAAAGCTGATGTATGTGAAGCTGTTTTTAAAAATCTGAATAAATATCAAATCCAAAGCCGTGCTATAGTACCTTTGACAGGATAAAAGATAAACTAAATGTCATGAGTGAGAATGTAGTCTAGCTTACGAGTCGTATCACGGTAATTGCGAAGATGAAATACTTTTTAATTTTAGAACAATTTAAGCTGTTGATTCCATGGGGAGATAGTATAGTTTTTTTACGAATTTTTAGAATTTGATCTGTCAGTTATAATGCATCGTAATATACACTAAATAAATTGTTGTTTAAAGAAATGAAATGAAATCTAAAAGTACAAATTCAATTATTTTGAGTGTCAATAGTCAGGAAATGTTTATTTTACGCTTTGGCTTACCTGGCAAGCAAACAACACAATTCGTTTCCCAAAATCTTTCAAAATTACCAAGTTTTGTTTAAAAACAACTTTTAGAATCCAGACATGGCTTACCTTGACATGATACAGTAAAGATGCAGAGAAAGAGCAAGGTTAGATTCAGAGAAGACATGTTGTACTGCGCCAAGGATATATGAACTGAGTGAAGTTCAATCTTCTTCCTGCTTGACAACTAGTGAACTGCTTGGTTAGATATTAAGGGCATTCCTATTTATGCTGTCATTCAGAAATGCTTATCACGCCGTAAACATAAGGTTTATGTAGCCTTTATTGATTTTAAAAAAGCATTTGATACTGTTGATCGTTTTAAATTATGGTACTGTTTAAGGAAGTCTGGACTTCAAGGGAAGATGTATAATATGTTAGTATCTATGTATTCTAATGTCAAATCATGTGTACGAAGTGAGTATGGTGTTACTGACTTTTTCGATTGTCCATCTGGTTTACGCCAGGGATGCATATTATGTCCTTTGTTATTCTCCTTCTTTATTAGTGAGTTATATTATGAAATTGCTAGTAACGGTAAACATGGGATACAGATGTATCCTGCCATCATTGAAATTCTAATGCTCCTTTTTGCAGATGATGTTATTTTACTGTCAGATACTGTCATTGGTTTACAAAATCAGTTAAATATACTGCATAGATATACCGAAGAATGGAAATTATCGGTAAATTTAGAGAAAACAGAAATTATTGTATTTCGGAAGGGTGGTCCTTTAAGTAATAAAGATAAATGGTATTTTAATGGAAATGAAGTGAATGTAGTTAACGGTTATAAATATCTTGGTATAACGTTCAATTCGAGCTTAAACATGGACAAGTGTGTATTGGACTTAGCACTGCGTGGCAAAAGAGCATTGCTCAATATCATGTCTGTTTCACATAAACTTGGAGTTCTGACACCTCATGTATTTTTTAAGCTGTTTGATAGTCAGATACAACCTATTCTATTATATGGATCTGAAGTGTGGGGTTATCAAAGATATGAATGTTTAGAAAGAATTCACCTTCTAGCATGTAAAAAGTTCTTATGTGTTGGAATATCTACACCTAATTGTATGATTTATGGAGAATGTGGAAGATATCCACTTTATATCAACTCACAGATAAGATGTTTAAAATATTGGTTTAAGATTCTCCGTATGGCTGAACATCGACTTCCGAAAGTAGCTTACAAGATGATGTTTCACTTAGATAATATCGGTAAGACAACATGGGTATCGCATATAAGAACAATATTATGTTCTCATGGATATGGTTTTATATGGATTGCTCAAAATGTAGGGGATTTACAAATGTTTTTGAAAGATTTCCGTATCGTTGCAACTAATATGTTTTATCAAGGATGGCAATCAAATATAGAAAACAGTTCTCGTTATGATTTGTACAAAACATTTAAGAGTTTATTAGAACCAGAAAAATATTTATCAGTTCTGACAAATAGTTATCTTAGAAAGTTATACACTAAGTTCAGACTTGGGTTACTTAAACTTATGATAAACTATGGAAGATATATCTCACTTGAAAGATCACAGAGACTCTGTCCATTATGTAATGATTCTATTGAAGATGAAATACACTTCACTTTTGATTGTCCATTTTATATTGAACTAAGAACTAAATATATACCTGAACGCTTCCTTCGAAAAACGAGTGCAACAGGATTTATCTCTATTTTGACATCAAAGGAGGACGATGTTATTCATAAGTTGTCATTGTTTATAAAGCATGGTACGGAATTAAGACAGAACTACTTAGATACTAACTCGTAGATCAAGATTAAGACGATTTTTTGCCAGAAACTTGCGTATAGCAAAATGATTGTGAATATGAATGTAGATACAAATATGAAATTGTTTATATTATATACAATATTGTATACGTGTATATACTTTGAACTGTATATGGGCCAGAGGCCTCAAGTACAATAAACACTCTTTGACTTTGACTTTGAGTGTGAAATGTCTTCTTCTATACGCCTAACTTAACATTTAGAGTATAATTTGTTGTAATAAGTTTACATCGGACAGCGATATACCAGGGAAAAGAAACCTTTTCTGGACAGTCAACTTCGATATATTTTTATTGAAGTGAAAACGACGTTGGTTTGAGGATATTAATACCGTTCTCAAGCTAGTGAGTGGCAATTCTAGTATCAAAACAAATACACAAAGCTTATCTACATGTATGTGACTACAAAGAAAGAAGTAATTGCAATAAATATGTTGACTTTTCATGAAGTTGGTTTTCCTTTAACACCAACAACATTTTATTTTTTCTTAAAGTAGAAAACGGGAACGTGGGAAATAATTTCTTAATTTTAATTTGATAAAATAATGAAAGTGGACTGAACGGTTTAATAATTTTGAATGTCAAACTTACAAAAATAGGATGCTTACTCGGTTAAACAGACCTATCACACTATTAGAGGTTGAAGATGAAAAGTTTTCGCATCTGAGCAAGCAGGTTTTCGTAAAGGTTGCCAGACCATTGGCACTATTTTTATCATTGATACCATCCAAATACTTATCTGCTCATAAGGGAAGACTATACTGTGTTTTCATTGATTCAATTTTACGACAGGGTTTGTTTTATAAGCTTTGGAATGGAAATATTAAAAGTAAAACGTTTCGTCTCCTCAATAATATATATGTATAACAATGTCAAGGAATGTGTCTATATAAAGGATGGAAACACTAATTATACTAGTTAGACAAGGTTGTCAGTTATCACCATTTCTTTTCTCGTTTTTCATAAAGATATTATTGACTATTTGTCTTCAGATAACCAAATGTGTATTGATATTGATTTGATTGAACTCTTTAGTTTGCGTTTTGCTGTTGATATTGCTTTGTTTGACAGTACAGTTAGAGGCCTTCAAAAGAGAATAGATAATATTGCAGTATATTGTGATAAACTTAAAATTAACGTTGATAAAAGTTATTGTCTTTCGGAAAGGTGGTAGACTTAGAAGATATGAACAATCCTCATTAAACATCAATCAGGTTGACAAAGTCTCTTCATATAGGTACTTAGGAGTTCAGTTTTCCTCTTCAGGTTTTTGGTCTATACTCAAAGACATTGTCAGAGCAGGCAGTAAAGGTATTATCTTTACTTCGTTCAAGCATCAACAACTTCACTAATCTTTCCCCTCACGTTTTAACCCATATTTTTTATGTCAGGGTTAGTCCAATCCTGATGTATGGCAGTGAAGTCTGGGGCTTTCATCCTCACCTGATATTATTCGTGTCTATGATAAGTTTCTAAAGCATATTTTACATCTTGGAAGAAGTAAACCACATATTGTAACTTGGTCGTTACTCACTAAAAGTGAATCAATATATAAATGATAAGTAATTGGTTGAGATAACTTTACCAGTAGGATAATATCATACTTAAATATATTCATTCATATCAATAAAAGCTGGCAGAAAAAGGAATATAATTTTGGACCTCGAAGGTAAAGGAGTAATTATTATTCAGTATGGGCTTCGGAACGCATAGGTTGTGCAAGCTGGCAATAATGTTAAAAGGTTTCGTAATTTGTTTAAACAACGATGCATAGATGTTGAGAAACAATCATGGATGGGAAATATTTTGTAGTATTCTAAGTTAAGTGTACAGATTAAAGAATTCCATGTATAGAAAAATACCTATTATTAGTAAATGTCTCTGCTTATCGTATTGCTCTAAGTTTCGGCGTTCAGGTTGGAAAGAGATTGAACGTTAAACCAGAAGATCGACTGTGTCCTTGGTGTATAATACCCGTGCAGGAAACGGAATTTTATTTTTTGTTACAGTGTCCCTTTTATTCAGACCTAAGTAAAACCATTCATCCATCCGTAAAACCATATTATTTTTTGTACATTGCCATCTCAACAGAAATCGATTCTGCTTTGTAAAAGTAAAAATGAATTTATTATAAACAGCCTCGCAAAATATATATGTCTTCCTCGGGCTAACAAAACGTGCATGTTTTCTCAACATAACTTTTATCAAACGTTTGTACATAACATCCAATGGTGCTCTATGATATTGTTATATTAAGTATATGACTCTTAATATGGGCCTGTTGCCGTATTTACTCCTGAATAACCAATTATCACTCGGTTAAACAAGCTGTATTAGTGAAACACAGATTCCCCGACGCCAAGGTCAAATTCAAGAGGTCAAAAGTTATGCCCTCATCTAAAAGGTCTTATCATGACAGATGCACATGTGAAATATCAAATGTCTACCCCCAAGCAATCAAATATTATGAGCAGGTTTAAAGTTGTTTTGGACAAACAGACAGACAAACAGACAGGGCAAAAACACTATATCCCGCCATCTCCGATTCATATACATCTTTTCGAAATGGTTCAGAGAAAGAAGAATCCTTTCCAATAGAACTCTCCATATCAATTTGACAGGGCAGGAACAGTTTGCTTACAAATTTCCACTTTTCTCCAGAATGCTAAATTCAATATTTTATGTAGATATTCTGAAAATTGTTAATCATGACACATTATTATTTGCTTCTTCATTTCCACTATGAATTTGAATTGAAATGGTCGATTAGTTACAAATGATGAGCTGGACACCATGTGTATCGGATGGATAAACCGCGGATTAACTATGTGTGATTATGGATAATAATAACGTTGTCCGGCATATTCTCCTGTTAACACACTTGACCACCAAAAGCAAAATCCGAAACATTTTCCATCATTTGACAGACATCTGTCCTTACTGTGACGTTTTACCGAGCTGGCCTATCGGTATTTTATATTTAACTAAGTTTGCTTTGCTGTATAAGAGAATTCCGACAAGCACGTTTTGACAATCTTGAGACCGACCTGCCTGTCTCGTCGCTTTGTCGAAAGTATTACACAAACTTTGGTTACAACTAGTTGACTATATCTGTTTGATATGTTAATACACTTCCCCTCCGCGGGTTGGCTTAATAGGTTTATAATAGTTACTATACAAACTTCCTCCTATACTCCCTTGCCTAAATAAATATGCATACACTATATTTCACATTTGAAGTTCTAAATAAAGATTAACAGCCCTGACTCAGTGGGTATCTGTATTACAAATATGCCTTTTTTAGCCAATTGAATTTTGTGCAGGCCCACTGTAGCGAGGAAATGATAGGAGTCATGTTGAAGTTCGGCATGCTTCGACTCACAAGGATAAAGATTAACTTTGGCGGGTCAACTCATTGTCATACAATCGTGAAATGAAAGACCCATGTCGCATGTTTGTAACGTAGGCTCATCTAACCCATCAACTCGATTAATCAATACGTGACTTGTGATGTTTGAGTGAAACCCGTGAAGGAGTTGAAATAAAAGCACTTAGCTGGTTTTAAAATTCGCTTAATGAATGCAAAGTGACACTTGTTCGAAATCGTCTCGAAAGGTAATGCTAAACATATTTTTTCAAAAGGATAAAACATGTTTAATTACAAATGGTATGCAAAGATTTAAGACTGTGAATGAAATTGAAGTCTTTGATACAGTCTGGGTATCAATCAGCACATCAAGTTTTGACTTCATACACTAGACGAGAAACATTTGAAGATAAGACAACGGAGATGAAATAACAAAAAAATCATTTAAAATAGTTCATAAACTTAATTTCAGTCTTCTTGATTATCCAATTCGAAAAATAGGCATCACAGATGGATGTATTCAAACTTCATGCAGTCTCTTAGGCGCATCTTTCAATACTATTAGTTTATTAATAGATTCGCCCTGCTAATCCGAACTTGGGACGTTCGTAAAAGAACTACATGAACATGTTACCGCGACCACACCCCCCTCTTCATTTCATCCACAAAATACAGTCACTGAAGTTCTGTAATTGCAAGCTCGTGCCTCACGCCTTCCACGGTGCATCGACATTTTGGCCTGCTGTAAAGTCTTTCAAAATAACAGTCTAGTCTATAGCAACATTGCTTCAGGACATAATATACGACAATGTAGACGGGTTCTTACTTCCTAAAGGAGACAGACCAATTTCATCAAGTTCATCGCTGAAGACTGGCAGCTTCCTCAATCCAGGAGCAGTCTGGAATAGAATACTGCATGTGCCATGTGGAAGCAATGCTACAGAATTACTACTGAATATTCGGATGAAGTTGAATCCTTGTTAAGTACGCAAGAAGAAGCAGACACACCAATGTTATTGCATGCTATACATGCTTCTTTTGAATCTGCATCAATTTTCATTTAATCAGATGACACTGGTGTGCTTGTCTTGTCAGTGACATTGAAACCGATTTATACACCAAGGCTGGTACCAAAAATCGCCAGAGATTCAGGAAAGTTGCTGCCGTATTTGGTCACGGCGTTTGCAAGGCCCTTACTGGACTACAAGCATACACTGGATGTGATACTGTGAGTTCCTTTGGGGGGAGCGGAAAGGGCAATGGATTCGAACTTCTTGTCAAGAGCAAAGAATATCAAGATGCTTTCCAACAACTTGGATTTAACCTTGTTCTTAGTTACAGATGTCCACCATACTTTTTCAATAAGAGGGGACATAAAGTAATATATAAAAAACACTTTTGGTCTTTTGGTACCAATATGTCGATTTCAGCTCATAGTCCATTGCCTATTTGTTTGAAATATAATTATGTAATTTTTTTCTTTTATGTTTAAATAGGTTCAGGTCCTGGTTAATGAATATCTTGACCATTTCAAGTCTTGCACGTAAAATGCGTGATGGTTTAGCCGTAAGTTCTTTATCTATTTGGAAACATGTTGGTTAATATCACGTCTTCTTTTCTAACCTCCAAAATCCACACAACACTAATGAAATCGTTTTGAACATATGTCTCATGAATATTCTTAAATATTAAGGATTTTAAAATATTGATTAATAGTGGATGGAATTATTCTTTATGTATTGATAACACAAAATGTTGAAAGAAAATGATGATCACACACTGTGATATTAAACAGGATCAGTTATAGGCGGCGAATCAAGGGATGTATGACAAAATCATTAATATTTAGTCGTATTATTTACTCAACTCAACTCGGTGATTTTGGGTAACTCTGCTAGGAGTGATAATTGTGTATCTTTATATCTATTTATATAGTAAACAGACTTGGTCTGAGTTTGACTTTCCTCTGCACTATATATATATCTGCTGTTATATTATCATCACTTGACACACTAACCCCAATATCTTATCATGGTGTGGTGGTAGTGATGTTTCTATGATCCTGATAGCCTTCAACTTAGCCTTGAGACCTCCTTTCTCCTCGAAAAGAACATAGCTCTGAAACAACAGATACCTCCAAATGATAACGAAAGCCCCGATAGGTTTCTAAGTCACTACAAAGACCTTGAAATCAGGATAGCAGTGGGTTTTTTAGGACCCAGGGGCCGTGGACTCTGGCAGATAATGTCCTGGGGGTGTTGCACGAAACATCTTAACACTACGGTTAACCTTACTTCATCTTTAAACATTGCACTAAACATCAACTAACCTCGACCTTACCACTTCTCGATTTTCGTTCAAAGATTTAAAAAAAATATATAAGCTGGACTTAATTTCTGTTAATTTGTCCAATAAACACCTTTTATTAGCCTTTCATTTAGACAGCGTAATTATCGGCTGTGAAAAACCCACCTGGGTTAGGGGCCATAAAGCTCGCGCGGGTGTGACGTAATAAACAGCCTATACAGAGTAACGCATCATTATTTCAACTGAAATACCGCCTAAAAATTGTTTATTAACCATTGATGTGGATATCTTTTTTACACCAAATGCTTAGTAGTGTTACGTCGTCAGATGATTTATCTAACTGGATGGAAAATATTTCCTAAAAATCGTTAATTATTAGGGTTTTTTCCTGTGTTATTGTTACGATAGATGTATAGATAACGAGGCTGATTCTGTTTATGACGTCACAAAAAGGGGGCGTGACCAGTCATGCATTCACTTGTTTGTTGTCAGATAGGTCTAAGCGGCCCATCAAAAGTGGCTTTCAAAAACGGCTATCATTACCAAACTAAACATATTTGAGTAGCGATCTTTAACGCACTATACAATATTGTAATCATACTTTCTATTTTCCAAAGAAAATAGTGAAATATGTTTGTGGTTATGTGAACTTAAGGCTATCTTCGTGCAACGGCACCCTGTAGACTATGATACTGGGTATCATCTCATGCTATATTGTTTGCTGCTTATGTTAGGTGTTTGGTTTCATTATCAATTAAAAAGTGAAATGACATTTTGGAAATGGTATTTTTTTAATAAAACGTTTTACATATTACATTAAAATAAGCACTTCTTGTTAACAACCATAAATTAATGTCAAGCAAACAAAGCGATAACAGAGTATTAAAAAATGTCATAAAAATAAAAAATTGATCTGGTAATTGTACAGGTATACATAAAAAGTTAATGACACATCTGTAAATAGAGAAACTAACAGTGATATAGAAGACGTTAGGGGTAATATATACGAGGCACAATGTAGTCGATTTCAATGATTTGACAAGTGAAGCGCTCATAAAATGATACTTTCATGTCTGAAGTTTGCATTCCCTTAAACGGTTTGGCGCTAGCAAATCGAAGTTTTTCTAAAAATTTTATATAAAATTAGCCCTTGAATAACGGAGCTGGAATATATATATATATATAATTACGAGATACGTTATTACATGTAAAAACCTAATCCGCGTCGTGCACGCACGAAAATCAGCCAACCATAAGTGAGCTGGCTTGCACTTTGTAAAGCGTGACAAGGCGATGATTCCTGTTGTTTCGAGGTGCATTTCGTTAAAGATTAAATACGATTGCAATATGAAATCTAAACTAATGACTGAATATGTGAATATTCCAACAATAGCACAAATGATATGACTACATAGAAGTCTAACGTCGAACATACGACAGAATGCCAAGTTGATTGGCAACAAAGTGATTTTACTGCTCGCGTGTCTTGGTCGGTCAATTTTCGTAAAGGTAAGTTTAACATTACCTTATTTTTTAATTCAATTACGTTAAGCCAGACGTTGTTTCATTCCAGCTACTTTTGGTATTAAAAAGGAATTTTAAAAATACTAAGTTAAAGCTGCCTAAACATTTGCACATGAGTTAGTGTGTTGATTTAACATTAAAATGAAAACAATAAAAGGAAGAGTGTCAACAGATGCTATCCAAGATACACACTGTCAGCCTAAACATTAACTTAAACCCAGGAAAATAATTCTTCTTTGACCTAAATCTTTCCTTTATTCTGGCACTATTAAAGATTTTAAACATATATAACGAAGTTTATCTTTAAAAAGACAAAAGCAAACATATTTCAAGTTACCATATATCAATAACCTAAGGAAAAGTAGTATTAAAACATTAATGATAATTCCACAACGTCAAAATGTTTGTTAAAGGGGCAGTAGCACGTTTTCAGGGGGAATATAAGGTGATGTCAGTAAAATTAAAATAAATTGTTCCAATTGAAAGACACCTTTAATTTATTTTGTGTAAGAAAACGGAATCGCATGGCTGAAGTTTACATTATATATTTGATTTATTACTGCTTCATTTAGTTGGTATACATTGTCTTTCAATTTGAACCACGTATTTTCATTTTCCTGACATCACCTAATATATATATTCCCCCTAAAACGTGCTACTTCCCCTTTAATGTGTCATGTAACATCTTCAGACGATAACACATATCCCTACTAAAGATCTAGATCAACTGTAGTTGTAGAAAACATGACCAAGTATTAAGCAAAAACTATTGGCGGCTGTTTCTGTGAGTATCCCTGAATGATTTGCATATTATTAACTGGACTTGATACATGTACATTCTTTTAACGACGGTTTCTCCTTTTACGTAATACACCACAAAGGTAAAATAACACCATTTGCTATGAAAACGTGCAGCTGTGCCATTAAACCTGAAGTCAAGACCAAATTATAGCATTTTCTTAAGTTCCACTTTGCCAACGGTTGACAAATTTAAGCCACAGCAGAAAACGATTTTCCGCTACTTTCATCCTTGAAGCTGAGGTAACCAGTGGCGCCGTCACACTCTGCGGGAGGCTGTAGGTGGGCATACGTAGAGTTGACAGTCCCTCCGAGACGAGAGTAGTCTGCCCTTGATCGCCTCAAATCTTCGATGGTGGCGTAAGCTGGAGGGAGCTCCGATGCCACGCTGTATGGGTTGGGGGGTCGGTTCCTCTCAAGAGTCGCGTAGTCTGTACTCGGTTTGGGCGGCTGACGTTTCTTCCTGAAATGTAATTATCAATCAATCAATCAATCAATGTTTATTGCTATTACGCTCCATGTGTTATTGTCACTTTTAAATGAAGAATGGTACAATTGATTTGTCTAGCCTTACTTGGAAATGGTAATGATGATCTATGTAGTTGGTACTACCTGTCAGAACATGCTCTTCGACAAATGTTCATTCGTTTTTCTCAGTAGACTAACAAGTCACATTTTATTCTCATTTTATTCTCATCAAGAAACAACAGAGAGAGCGAGGCGGTTGATCTTTCTGTTTTCTTCTTTTATCCAGCATCAGTTACATCAGTTCATGTGGTCAATATTTTGACATTACTGATCAATTTAGCAGTGAAACAGTGATTGACAAATTACATGTAAATAAAAATATAAATTTAGATCGACAGTTCCATATTCGTTAAAAACCCGTTGATCTAAATTTATTTAGATTGTATATTTGAATAATTAATTTTGTCATTTGGGAGTGGTAAGATGTCAACAAAGCAAAAATAGTCGCGCTGTTGTGACATGTGTCAGAGTTTATCACTAACCGCAACAGAATGACGACGATGACGATGATGACAACAACGATGACCAGCAGGACAACAACACCGCCAGCAACAGCGCCGATGAGGATAACTGTTACAAAATCAAATGTAAATAAATATATCTGTTCATATAGTAAGTTGAGAACCATGCAGATTGCAGGACTCTTGGAGATAATTTTAATATCTCGTAAAGAATTTGCAAACGTGAAATCTGCAGTTACCAACAAGGGCCGGATGGGTTGACTCTGGATTGACAATAACGATATTATGCAAATAGCTAAATCAGGTGTTCAGAAGCAAACATCTAAATATGTTTTGGCAGTTACTGAGAAAAAAAACATTTTTTTTATTGGATTGTCAATAGCGATATCAAAGACTACACTGCCAGCTGACCTCTCAATCACGTTATCATTAAGTCTGACAAGAAAAGATACAAATTTTACATTTCTCTATACAAAAGCTTTGAAGTAATTCACTGAACACACAATCCAAAAGGGGAACATGCATGCAAACTGCCACAACTCTAAACAGTTAGATGACCCATTATATTTTATCTATTACACCTTACCATGGCTTGAGTTCAAGGAAGACTCCCCATTATTAGAGTTGACGTCATCAGGGTCATTTGTAGTCGGAGTCTTTGTAGTAGTTTCAATCTGTTCGATTGCTGAAATTCAAATATATAATAGTGATATTAGAGTTGGCATCAAAATTAAAATAATACAATAATTATGATAATTGCTTATCACAGAAATGAAGTCATGGTGAATACAAAACCAGTGAAAGCGATTCTATAATCAATGTTCAACAACTTTGTGAGGCTATTCTTTTATTTAATTCTGTAAACACGTTTTTATCGTAACTTGGCTCTATGATGTTTCAGAAAATGATAAAAAGAGATCAAACAAGGATAGCGTTATTATTATGTGAATAAAGAAATACTGTTAAACTAGTGTATTCAGAGAACATTTGTGCCTGTGAAAGCGTTTTGAAGCTTTGTGTAACATCGTGTGATAAGGGAAAATCATACTTGCATTGATTTTTGAGCACGAAATTTATATACATTAAGCGATCTGAACACATGTTTACAATTAAATGGTAGGTTTAAGGTGTCTTGATTAATTTTCTGCATCAATTTCCAACAGCGACATAGTTTCATGAACAATTGCAAAAGCAAAACACGCTTAACATTAAAAATGCGGTCTTCTTTGTTAGCAAGTCACTATAACATATGGAGAGAGATAATTTATTAAAGTTCCTACGTGGGTTGCAGACTCCAGTGACGTGATGACAGCCCCGGGCGCAGTGCCCACAGTTTCCATCGCAGTTCCGTCCATAGGATCCGAAGGGACATTCTGTAATTATTCCAAACATGTGTTATTTAGCATAAGATTATATTTCTTGGGTGGTATTATCATAAAATTCCATATCTACGAACGAGAGGTTGCTTCATTTGACACATCGTTTGACCGACATTTGACATCGGCAGATATAGAAATATATAAACTCTCTGAATTTACTATAGCTGATGACATGGCTGACAAATCTTCAAAACATTTCTATGTACGAACTGTCTAACCGTATAGTAAAACCTCCCTTATGTAAAAGGATTGTGCACCTTTTACCATGTAAACACTGTATACCCGTAGAATCATACCTATCCTCGGGTACAGTTTCAGCACCCCTTTCCATGAACTGTTTCAGTGGCATTCTAGAATATGGTGGAATTATAAGGAAGACACAGGAAATTCAATAGATGAACAACTTTTTTATTCGACAGTAGCGACGTATATATGCTTTTATGCTTAAAAACATTTATAAGGTATTTCATTAGCATGGCTGCAATGTACATGTCTACCTGTATAGTAGGTCTACAACCACCCTCAATTACACTCTGAGCACCCCATACACATTCAGTATTAGCACCCTTCATTCTGCATGCACAGGTCCCCCGTATAGTTCAACAAACCTTAGGTACAAATTGTGCATCATGTCCCTTACCCTACATGACCCAACAATAAAGTATGACTGGGACAGGGTAAAATGTAAGCAATCCTACTGGCTTTAGCTGGCTACCTCTTTAGCTGAACTGGTAGAGCGTCTGCCTCTCAATACGGAGGTCCCGGATGGAGTGATCTCACAATCAAATCTATTACATAACGACCATGCTATACAGTATGAACCATACTTACCGTTCATGCACTTATCACCCGTATACCCCGGATCACATCCACCCAGACAGTAGCCTGTCGTTTTTTCACATGCCGTGTCCTCCATACAGTGTCCACATTCAATACATCTAGCACCATATTGGCCCAGCTGGCAGTCTGTAGGAAAAACAGTCATTGAGAATTATTTTCTGACTTTTATCCTCAGAGAATCGTTTCCTGATAGGATTTTATTTTGTGAGAACCAAACAGTGGTTGTTTAGCATAAAATCAAAATCAGTATTTTAATGACATGTTATGATTTCAAAAGTAATATAAGTGATGTTAATTCTGTGATTTTTTATCTACATAATTGCCATAAATGTGTTATAACAAAAGAAAGCTGTTACGAATGAACGTTGCAGACAATATATACTGTAGCTTATAATATGGCGACAGTGAAACTGCTTGTCCTGTTTATTTGGAGTCATCCTGCTACATCAGCGTATATATCTCCGCTAATGCTACAACCTACCCCCTGATATCCTCCTATAATCTTCTGTCATATCGCTATATATAGCAAGCCAATACAATGATGCCCTTTCAGCGATATCGGCAAACTAGTTTCTTGGCTTCGTTCCGCGTGCTCACCTCGTGATTCAAATTAACCAATAGGAGTGCTATTATATAATAAATGACTTTGTGATTCTCATTGCAGTATCCCGCTAAGTTTGGAATCGCGCGCTCTTAGATTTCCACGTGCAACATCACTAGACAGTGTATGGAGTTCGAAATAGTTTGACTGAAAACAGACAGGCTATAAATAGCGCTGAGGAACCACCCGTCAGCGATACGACAGAAGACTATCGGAGGCTATCAGGGGATATGTTGTAGCATTAGAGGAGACATATACGCTGATGTAGCAGGATGATTTGGAGTGTGAGACTTGAAGATTGGATTGTCCAAAATAATGTTAGGCCTTTATGTGAAATCACAAGATCATTTATTTGGTTTGGAATAAACTGTTAAGACCAATTAGTTATTCATACATGTATAATATTCTCATTTACACTTTGTGTTCGAACATTAAAGAACCTACATGTACTTTTAAAAGCTTTAGAAGTCCCTTTTGAAAGATATTTCACGTTCGCAAATTTTTTTTTCAAAATCAACAAACAAATTGTTACCACTACCCAAATATTTACACAAAACGTCTGTATGATGTATTCATGACTGTGTATTGTATACACCCATGCTATCTCAAAAACGAAATATGTGTGGTCTGTGAGGTCACATTTAATTAAGTACTCTGCAGAACAGATCTGATCAGATAATGATAATTTTGAAAGATGGTCGTTCTTCTCTACTATCTTTGTAAACTTTGGTAAAACCTTACTTGAATAATCCGCCGTTGATGTGACGTGGATACCCGTGAGCTTTCCGAATGTTTCACTGCTTAGTGTCCCCACAGCTCCCCCTCGTGCTGGGATAGTCATGATAGCTCTGAAATAACAACATAACTAACAGTTTTACACGTCTTGTACCATTCCAGTCATTACAGAACTAGACATGGGTGAGCTGTTAACCAGGGAAAGAGTAACGCATTGCGAGTTCGGATTTCAAGTAACGGAATAAAATTTATAGGACGAAAGAATTGTTTACCAAAATCGAGTTTCAACAGATTGCGAGTTTCAGCGGAATTATCGGATGTTAATTAGAGATCAGCCACGACGCAGGATGGATTATGAAGAAAAGGATTTGCAAACAACATACATTTCCGTTTATTGTTAGTTGCATTATGAAATGAGAACCAACAAAACAAAACTAGAAATATGTGCATGTGATGTACTGTGATGTCCTTTGTCCTCCGTCCCAAGTTTTAATCAGTAAATGACCCTACTAACCATATGTACTGAATATTTTGTAAAGAAATCGCCCGGGAACAGAATTTACCCTCTAAATGCAGTAAGTTCAAATTGTGTCCATGGAAACCAGAAAAAAATGAAAAAATCAGAATAACTAAATTCGCAAAAGACACCGGTCAACCACTAGATCTAACCATATACCAAGTTTCGTAAGAAAAATATTGAACTGTTTTTTAGGTATGACCCGTAAACGAAACTGAACCACAGAACCACAGAACCACAGAACCACAGGACGGAAACAAACACACCCACAAGCTTAGCGGGGAACATAACAAAAGGTGACCATATCTACGGTTGATACTGATAAAATCGGTCGCAAAGGCCGTACGTCTGTCCATATTCGGTCGGAAAAAGTGACCACCGAACTTGCAAACTTTGTCCAAGCCATGTTCAAACCAAGCGTTTATTGACTTACAATTGACTTGCGACCAGTGCGACGGCTGGTACATTCGTGTGCGACAACGTTACGACATATGCAAGTCTTGTACGACTCAACCACTCAGAGCTTAATTAAGACACATGCGATCTAATTAAATCTTATTGCAAGACTTGATTGATTCAATGGACATCCGAGGCCGACTGCAATAACGTCCTTCTGACTTACATTTAGATATGTCATGAAGATTCTAGGATGAGGTGTGATGCCAAATGAACACCACATGTTCGCACGTTTTAACGCATCGGAATGTATTGAATATGTATAGGATAGATGTGTCTCTGTAGGTGATTATGTAAGATAACGCCTAGTTTTGATACAGTATAACATGATGAAATTATTGAGTGATGAAATATATTCTTGAATAGGTTGTTCTTATGTTGTAAAATATATCTTGTTGAACATTGCGGTTGTAATAGGCGTGTTGTTCTATCAGTATTCACTTGCTATTCGCAGTTGATCTTGCATTGAACATAATGTATCTTTAGACAAAGTTCAGTTTGAAATACAAGGTCAAATATCATGAATGAAAAATAAACATATTGGTACTCGACAGAAAAGTAAGGCAAAATGCCATCCATAACATTGATATTGATAACTACTTAAACTGATAAATGCCTGTCTGTATTCGTTCTGTTTGCAAAGTAAGATTTTGTCAGCCGATAACGCTTTCTACGGCATTAAAGTTTTACTGAAAATAACTAAAAACATTCATTTCATTGTAAACTAAGTCGCAACTAGGATGTCAAGGTTGTATCTGACCACCAATAATGTCAAACAAACTAGCTTGTCAACCCTTCTTCCTAGAGGAGCTCCTGCTCCGGACCATTAAGACACCACTCGAACTGCTATGCGAACTGTTACTACAACTTTGGTGTTTTATACAAGACGCCAACCTTCTATTCCAGTCCGTGTAGAAGATGACTTCATTGTGGTAGAATATGTCGAAGTAGTGGGCCAGTGGCTCGCTGATCACAACACGTCTTCCTGTCCCGTCTACATTCACTGCTTCGATCTTCTCGATCTTGGCGTCACACCAGTAGAGGACGTCATCTGTTATGGAGAAAAACACAAACATGTTAGTGGGTTTACGTTCAGAGTTGTCAACAGGAAGCGCAACGTTCACTAGCATACTGTCGAAAGGATGCATGACAAAGGTAATGCATATGTTTGCTTATATAATCCGAAGGCCGTTAAGAGAAGTGAATGTTTTTTAATTTAACGATCTCTTGCACTTCTTGGTGATTCCGCCGACGTAAATCAAGAGGAGACAAACACGTGTACTAATATGCTCCAAAAGAGGTTTAGAGGTTTCTGTCAGTTTTACTACTATCTTACCAGAGAGGTTTAAAGGAACAAACATGCTTACTGACATACACCAAATCAATATCATTTATATCATGTCAAACGTCACTGTCAGAGTGCTGCGCCATAATGACCCTGGCAGGTCAACTTTGCACTCAAACCAATCAGTGACAAGGCAAGAAAGCCATCGGCAATATTTGAGATGTTAGCAGGACTCAATAAAAGCTACCTATAATAAAACCTATAAGACCGAGGTATCAACTAATAAATACTAAAAATAGGAATATAAAGCTTGTTAAAAACAAAACGGGCAAAAGTTATGAGAACTCTAACATAAGAGTGAAACAAACACAACAAATAATTGCTGATCAGTAAATGATCATTATGAGTTCCGAAGCCTAGACATACTCGTCTTATCCAAGGTGAGTCCATTCGGCCAGCCGAGTCCTGTCGTTACTATCTTGTTGATGTTGGAACCATCATAGCCGGCCGAGGCGATATAGGAATCATTACCCCAGTCGGTCCAATACATCTGTCTATGGTGATAAAGAGGAAATAGAAAACTTCATTGTTCCTTGTGATAAGTTGTAACATTTACAAATTTAAAACTCCTTTTTAAATTTTTTAAGTATAATTCTCGATAGAAATAAACATGAGCCAGTACGGCATGGAAGGGGTTCCAACAATGTGCATGCGTTAATCTTCATTAATCATTAAAATCAATGGTATGTTTCGATGTCGAAACTGAATAACTTTGACGCAACTTTATTATTTTGTTACTAAGTTCTTTCAAACTACTGTTAAACTTGTGCAACGCTTTAGTACCCCGAAAAGGTTTCTGTAACTAGTGTAAATATTGGGCGACGATTTTGATCTAGCAAGCACTTTGATTATGTGATGATCATTAACTTTGATTTTGGTTCAAATGTATACATAGCTTTAAGAACTCTTCGGTTGTTACGAACAATTTGGAATAAATATTCTCAAACTATATTCCCGATTTATATTCGGATATTCTGGTAATTAATCATACAGTTACCTTCTGCCTTCATGTAGAACAATAGCTCTCGGTTGATCATGCCCAGTTTCGAGAACCAGCTCATGACCTGTTCCGTCTGTGTTGATCGCTCCAATGACGTCATTTCCGGTATCTGTGTAAAAAATCTTTCTCAGGGATGCATCAACAGCCAGACCATCCAAGACAGACACTAGAGAGAAGCACATATTCTGTAGAAGTTCCTATTAAATAGGTTTTTTATCCAAGAAATCAAAAACTATGTCTATTTCAAACATAATATGTTAACTTCTTTGTGCAAAATGTGCAAAACAATACTTTTATATATGTAAATATAGCAACATATACTCTAAACGTCGATGAAATACTCTTTATAGTTCCATATCAAAAAGAGGGTATAATTCTATCTCTCACCTGCATTCTTTGTAAGGATGAGTCTGGTTTCTGAGGTGTCCAGATTCCGGGTCCAGATCTGATGCAATTGTACGTCGGTCCAGTACATGTCATTTCTACCAGCGTCGTAGTCGATTGCAATTGGGCGGGAGATGTTTTGAATGTTGAATGTCGACCTCCTACCGTTTTTTAGACTTACATGGTGTATTGCAGGTAACATATCCCCAACCAGGATTACCAGGTCTGAAATGGTGATGTAAGATTGATTTAAGCATCCAATAACATGACTTCAGGGATTCAACAATACATACATAGCGATTATTACTATGACCTTAATTATATACCATGTCTAAAATGGTGGAAAATCAAACGTGATCAATTTTGGATTGAACGTCCTCTGATTTTGAGGCCGCTTCACCGCGCATTGATACAGCCGACTGGCAATTTCAGAGCTGGTATTCTGCTGTTTACAGAGATTAAATCTTTTAAAAAGTTATTTACCATGTTTCTTTTTCCTGTGTTTACGGGGGAAGACCAAATCGTTTGAGGCAGATAAAGTATTTTATTCAAAATAAGAAGTTTAATACGAATACGGCAAGAATACAGTGACGTCATTTACGCGCGCGCTTATGACGTCATAATCTTTGACAACGTCATAGTGGTTTTCTGTTAGAATCATCTATTTTGTTGATAGAGATGTCTATATTGTAAACAAGTAATGGAATCACACGTTTTAAAATGCACGTTATTAATAGCTGTGTTGTAGAAAGTGAGAAATATACTTGATGGACACGCAATGATAGATTTACCTTTGCTCACGGCTAAATTTCTTTCAAATAACAATGAGCAAATCCCCCGGCACAGACGAGTTCAGTTTTGTTACAGAAAGTGAGGACATATTACAAAGTGCAATTCGCTTATACAAAGAGTTCACGATTAAAATCTTCAAGGCAGAATGGAGATAAACTTAGTGTGTTTGAAAATCAGAAACATGTTATACTGGATTGATAGCGAGTAAATTTTAATTGAAACCGAACGCGCACTTTATCTCCTAATTTGAGCATTCAATGACATCACTCCAGGGATTACCTAACATGTACACATTCATTAGCTGCAATCCTTTCATTTGTTTAGAAACAATTCAGTTAAATGGGCATATTTTCTTAATGTCTTATAAGCGTTAATAATAAAAACCATTATGTTCCTTATATATTTTAGACGTAACGATTATATATTTAGTGTATGGTGAGACAAGGACTTATCGCAATCAGGGGCACAATGACCATGCGTTATTTCTTCTAAAAGATCTAAATGGCGTAATTTGTCATTACCAACCAAGGAAAGCAAATGTTGATAAGCATACTGACCAACACTGGCAGCGTTTTAGTGAGTTGGGGACGTACGATTTTAAATATTGGAGGAAACCTAGGATTTGGCTCTGAGGAATGGATATGTCTAAATTCAAACATTTCATAATTACACAAAAAGGAATTGGTTTAATGTATTCAAAGAATAACAAATTTGTAATTACTTGCTTTAAATATTTGTCTATGACATTCATATCGCACATGCTATCCTCAGTGAGGCAAACTGTTTCTGTTAAGACTGACGAGAAGAATCACTTACGAAAACATATTTTATTGTTTTTCATTTGAATTTTATATCTATCTAATGTTATCTTACAGCTCTAAAGATTAAGAAATTATGCCGTTTGAGCAGACACAAATTATATGTTTTCAAGTGTTAATTTCGTCTTTTCAGCAAGTAAAATATGTTCACATGTATGTTTATAGTCAATAAACTACCTTCCCAACACTTTTGTAGTTCTAAGAAATAAATGTATGGACCAAACATTATAATATTTAATCTTGGAGAATGTCGAAGGTCTAGGTCCATGATATTTAAAGAATTTTTAGTGTAACCCTGCAAATATTGTCAAGATTTTAGTTATTTCTATCCTGCACATAAGTTCATAAGCTGACTTGCCTTATTAAGACGATAGTTTTTTTAATTGTATTGGCTGATTATATAATAATGTATAATCTATCACATTCCGTGTCGCTTCACTAACTGCAAAGCGACCAGTGGATTTGGCACAGGGCAAATCGAGCCCCTTGTCAAAATATATTCACGTGTTTATCATAAAATGTCTATTTGATTTATTATGAACTAGGTATCTCAAGGCTTACCGTTGCATAAAACATTGTTTTTATACAAGCGTTTTTATATAGTTAAAGGTCATACTATTAATCGACAGCATTATTTCAGGGCCAGAACCAAACTCAGCTATAACTTCCCTGAAGGATTTCTTGGAATCCTGTTTATAACTTGATATTTGATTCATTTAATGTTTGAAGGTTAACTTATAGTTATGTATATCGTTGTACCAAAACCCTAGGTCACGTTAGGTGATACACTAGAGGTCATTATGAGTGTTATACGGCGTATATAAGCTTGATAATTCATCATACCCGATGTTGAAGTTAGACAAACAGACAGGGACACTTAAAATATTCTATAAAGAACCCGTCACGGTTTTTTGGAACGTGATCAAACATAATGCGTTATTCTTAACTGCTTCATATAACGACATTGGTGTAACAACCTTCAATTCCTCTGTATATAGTATTACTAGTCCTTTTTATAAACATTAGGCCTACTTCCTTGTTGTAGAACCATTCTGGCGACCCGATTGGCTGAAATAATGTCATAGAAAACTATTCTTGCATTTGATATATCACTTTTAAAAGCCATAAGAAGTATACAAAAGATATTGTACCTCGGCGGCGAGCACTGTAGATATATTATATATATTATACATACATTATGTTTTGTATATCAATTATTAGTCCTAGTTTGCATATACACATAAGCATAACAGCTCATCCAAAGAGGACTATTTAAGGGTCTTTTGTGAAAAGTTGAAAGGTGGATCTACTATTGAATTGCGTACTTTAAGTCACGTTCAAAACACGTGAGCTCAAACTTGCATATAAAGCATACCATAACGTTTAAACGTGACTTGTGAATCTACGCAATAAAAACTGCTTTAAAGGAGAATTGGTTCTGATTGCAACCACAGACGTTACCAAACATTTCAATTAGATCTGTTCACAATATCAGTTTTTTTCAAAAGTACAAGAAATACGGCGCTTCGTTTCATCCTGTAGTTTGTTTATTGGTCATGTTTGAATATGCTTAAACATTTTGCGAATAATGTTGATACTGGTTGCGGAATGCAGCAGGTCTTCCGGTCAAGAGAAAGATAGTGTGGTGAACTGATTCATATTCGTAGAGTTGTTTGAATAGACTATGTCATGTGTAATTGTGTACACTTTTGTTACAGAAACTTTCACTTCTTTTTTTGTACCAGATAAACCACATTGTCTTCCCAGATGTCTTAATGTATTTTTTTTTATGGAATCGTTAGTTTTCGTTCAATTCGTTAGTCTAACTTCCTTTAAAACCATAAGCAAATTATTTAGTAGACTATTCAAAATTAATTTTATACATGAATGCCTTACTTCAAAGGGAAGAGATGTCGCCATCTTGCTTTTTATAATTTGGTTAATAAATAAATGATTTAAAGACAGACTCATTGAGTGGATACATTTATAATACATATTGACAGATACGTAACGAAACAAAATATCCATATTGCTTCGCAAATTTTACTTTTTAAGTGAATGCGTTCTATTCTGTTCGAATTCTTTAGCCCTTAACATTAACAATGTTACGTATGCTCACATACCTGAAATCATGTTTCATTGCATATGCCTGTACACCCCTCATTACTCCAAAGGAGAGGGTAACTACTATTTTATGGGAATTTTACAATCCCATGCAGTACCCGTCAAATTAAATCGATGGTTGTGATGAAGTCATAGGAATATTTTAAAAAACAAATTGCTTTTTGAATAAATTCTTTGAGGACAAATATTGAAAATTATATATATCGATAGTCATGGTATATTACTGTTGAGCAATAAATTGGATAATTCTTTTGATAACAAAACACTTTCTCATTTAATACACGTTAGGGATATAAATAGGAAAGCATTCATATGTCAATGAAATAAAGCTTTGTAAAGCAGCTATACTGAAGCAGCTGATACTATACTAGTACATTACCTTTTTCCTTAACTCGAAGTATTTGAGGCTATTAGCATAAAAAATATCCTATGAAGTTGTTACTTATTAAACCTTTGCGATGACTCCATACAAAAGTGTTGATTAAGGTTATGTCTACTTTTAATAAACTTTAAAAAGTAAAAAATATGAATAAATGTCACATAAAAAAACACGGACTTTAGTGCTTTTGTCGGTAAAACTGGATAAATAATAAATGAAACGTTATATTTAAGAACGCTGTTTTCGACTGTATCATACAAAAGTCAGAACTGTTGGTTATTTCAAGGATGTCAGCTTTTAGACTGTTAAACTACTTTTTAATATGAGGACATTTGAGACTGTTCATTCAAGAAAAGATCAAATAGTTTCTCATAATTACAATAGGATGTGAGATGGCAGTTATTGTGCATTGTTATTAACACTCAACATTTTATATGTTTTCAAGAAATGAAATGTAATCTGTAAGAACGAATTAACCAATTTGATTTTCAAAAGTCTGTAAATGTTTCATTTTACGCCGCGTACTTGGCAACCGAACAACAAATAGTTTTCGTTGTCCCCTATTTAAATCAAAATTGTTGTGCTTTATTTTTTTTAAAACATAAATTTTAGAATCCAGACATGGCTTACCTTGACATGATACAGTAAAGATGCAGAGAAAGAGCAAGGTTAGACTCAGAGAAGACATGTTGTACTGCGCCTAGCTTCTTTGAACTGCGACTTAGTGAGACAATTTTCTTCCTGCTTGAAAACTCGTCAAGTGATTGGTTGGATATAAAGGACTTCCTAGTCTATTTTATATCACTTAATTTACATTTACAATGGGCCAGGGTTGGATGAACAAGAAGAAACAATATAAGACTAACTTGTTCGATTATTGAAGCATAAATCATTCAGCAATATACCAGGACAAAGAATATATGGACAGTCAAATGATATGGTTGTGTGTATACGAACACCGTTTTCTAGCAGGTGAATGGTAATTCTGGTATCTTATATATTTATATACAGCGTTTATCTGTATTACCTCCCGTTGACGATATTGCTGTTTAATGAATATACAAAGTTATTACACATTGTGTAGTGGTCAACGGGCGCTGATCAAATGACGTGACGTCAACATAATCGAAAAGTATGACGTTACAACGTCAGCGATGGTCATGGCGACGAATTTCCTTATTTATTTTACGATGTAATTCAGGCAGTAATAAAAAAGTACAAAACTATTTAGGAATTTCGTTAATGGTATCGTAATAAACTCGCTTTCGCTCGCTAAATGCCAAACCATTCGCTCGTTTCATGAAAATGTTATTAAACGGGGCGTCGTTTAGTATTCTCAATCTCCATCTACAAATAAACCTTGAATTGCAATGTAATTAAGAATTTCACTATTCAAAAACTTGGTTTTCTTGTAACTATCTATCTATAGTATCTATGTATCTATCAACAAATGCTTCTTATTTCTAAAGGTATGGGATTGTCACGGGGACAACCCCCCTCCCCCCTCCCTCCCCAACCCGCTTGTTGCGTGCTTACATATATTGCTTGCATATTTTTGTCAGGCAACAGAGAAGGAAGTTTGTACCGTAACTAGTCCAAATCGTTGAACCCTTTCAGCAAAGGAGTAATGTATTTATATACCAAATAGATATATGCAAGTTGGTATACAAGTCCATGTTATATTGGATTCATTATTTTTTCTAGATGACTTGCTACATACTTAAGAATAAGACACTAGGGTTGTACAAAAACAATGACGCACACATGTTAGATTCGGATCGTTGCTTATAAAGTGATTCCATAAGAACATTTAATGAAATATACTATTTCGCGCACATTGTTAATAATAATTTATAATTAGGTTATTTATATAGCGCACATATCCACACCGAATGCATGCTCAAGGCGCTCCCTGAATTATTACCCTGGTCTAACCCAAGCTGCCGATTAAGCGCTTGATGGGTCTCCTCCAACACAACTTTCACCAGGTACCCATTTCCTGCTGGGTGAACAGAGGCACATTTTGAATAAAGTCTCTTGCCTAAGGCGACACCACAAGTTATACAACTCGTGTCTCAGTGTGGGGCAGGGAATTACCCTTCAACTCTCAGTTCATTCAGCAATGAATCGGGTAACCCACCCATACGGCGAGCCACGCCAGATGTTGCTGAACTACACTGATAGCGGTCAACTGAGCTTCGCACAGGACCACGTGCCACAACATTGTTATTTAATCATAATTAATCACTTATTTTATACATTGTGATTTTATTTATGTAGTGATATGGTAATTGTACATTTGTTTTGTTCTCAAACAATTATTTAAAGTAAGAAAAATCATTTCCTTTCTTAAAAGATCTATTCATTCATATTATCAACACAATCTGTATCCTTCGACAGTTAAAATGATTCACATTTTATTTTTAAAATGATTCATATTTTGTTTCAAGACCTTTTATCAAACAACCCAAAGTATCAATAAAACACGTTTCATACAAACAAGTAATTCGAGTGTCAGATACCCTCAAGTAGAGCTTTATCTGTATATATTTGTGGACTCCGAATGCTGTATCAAGTTGAAATGAGCCCAAGGTCAAGCCAAGGACAAACATGTAACTGAACGTCTCACTGCCTCCACTCCAGTAAGATTTGTAATTGAATCTTTAAACTGCGCATATACCAATTATGACTGTACACATTCCTTGCTCACTTGATCTAATTATTCTAATTCTGAGATTAATACAAAAGTCAATGCTTATTAAACATTTGAGCGTAGTCATAGTGTTAATACAAAATACGTAAGCTTCCACACTAAAACTATTTTTTATTAGATAATCATTGTATCTCAACTTATAATATATCTATTTCAAACGACAACCTCATGTACTCAACTGCAACATACAAGAAGGTTGAATGGGTTTCACTGTTATATACACGGATATATGAATATTCAAAACTAACCTGAAGAAACCAACATGGCTGAAAGCTCTAGTTAGCTAATATGAATTAATGTTTTTATGTCCCAAATTCCGTCATTTTATTTCATATAAATATATATATATATTAGTGTCTGTCTGAGTATTCTTAGCGTATACAGTACAGTAGAGTTCTTGAAAGTTTTTGTGAATTCGACGTATTGATGTAAGTTAAAAATGATGACAAACGTTGATTTCTTTCTAAAAAAATAATGTTTTTACCGCAGCTTGAGATATTTCCATAGAGACCATAGAGATCGAGGCAATCTAAATGTAAGTAGATGTACTATTCATGTCTGAATACTAGAAGCACATATTACATCGTGTCAGTATTATCAGATGACTCTATGTTAAGATTACTTCCGTGTTGAAATCTTTTTCATATATTAATTTAATCGGCGTAAATGCTACAATGCGCAAATCATTAATCCATTGTTATTCAGGTTTTCAAAACGGACACTTTGAGTGAGTTTTCAATGTGTAGGCATATATGTTTTTAAGCTTATCATAGGCTGGTTTTGAGCACTGAATATGATTTCCCTATTTCATAACTGAAAGCTAATGGAAACATACATTTTAGATAACGTTCCTTTTATAAGAATACTGTTTATACAACAGTGCATGAACATGTGATTAAAGATGGACTGAAATGCTATATGGCAACTTTCAGGATTCGTGAAATAGTGATTACAATTTGACATTGACTCAACTTTAAATTACTGAAATCGACCTAGAAACGGCTTAATTACGACTGTATACATAACACTGCCTAATTAGGCCGGCGAACAGAATAAAACGCACTGAAGCGTGACTGCCTCGTGACGTGTTAGTAGGCGATGTGATACCCCGTTGTGTGCCCTCGTTATGTAAAACAACACAAGCTAACAGTACAGCTCAATGTTTAACCGTTGATTAAACACCCTAAACAACATCCCAACATCTCACACCTTCAATAAATCGGTAGTTTATTTATTCAACTGGCAATTAGTATTGATGAAAACGTAAGACCCTGATTAAAAACGAAGTTGTGCGCATAATGCTACAGCATGTAGGCCTAGATGGTCTCGCTTTGCGCAATGTTGTCATAAGACTGCACGTGAGAACCCGGATGTATATGTAAACAATTGCTCCCGTGTGAACTGTTTTATCTTCGTGCACAGTTGTTGGTTGTTATTGAATATTACTTTAGTAGCACAGCAGAAAGGATGTTATTATACAATACTATTTTATTTTTACATTTAAACCATTTTTTTAGAATTGCCTTTGACTTCATTTTGTAACAGGATAAAAAATATATACGTTTTTCTTAGTTATTTCATTTAGTGATGGACAAGTTACAATTCTCAATGAAAGACATGTATTGGATGATCACTGATGTCTTGTTTAAAACATTATTTTAATAGGGCATTTCACTGAAAATCTTAATGTTTTCACTCTTGTACATAGAGGTAATATTTTCCACAACAATACCCGATACATGGCCAAACAGAATGAAGATTTATTAAATGAACCTTATCCAAAATAATTATCAGATAGAGCAAAAACGGTATTCCTAATTTCAGGTTAATAGGTTATAATTTACCAATCGGAGAAAAAAGGGATGTTAAGGAATACAATTGCTATTTGATCTTACCTAATTAGCTGATGTCATAAAATAGCCAGGTGTTGATGATTGTGCATTATATAACCTACCTGCTATAGTCATCATTTGATAAAATCTAATTAGGAAACAGACAGGAAATACGATAGACAGTAAAGTAATTGTGTAATAAGTGAGTATCTGATCTAAAGAAAGTAAGTAACACCTGCAGACCAATGTCATTGTTTATTCAACCTTTTTACACAACGTTCAAATCTAAATGTGAGCATTGTATATTCGGATTATTACCATAAATCAGCCCAATACTTTGTGCTATGTTTTATATTTTACTAATCTCCCTTTTCTCTGCATGCCAAACTGTTCATTCAGTGAAAATGCGAGCTCGAAGCAGAAAATCGGTGTAGTGATCGGAACACGTGAGTTCGATGTAGATTGTCACATTGCTCTGTTTGACCTAACACAGCGGGTCAAATTGGCGTGAAACCATCAATATGATGGGAATTTGTCTACGGAGACTTCATCAGGAAATATTCTAGGACAGTTGACAGCAACACAATGATATAGCATACTGTTAATCGCTTTGAAAAGGCAGAACTGCGGATTTCGCCTATCATTTTCCATATAAGCAGACGAACGCTTCGCCTACTGCCACGTCACTTCCGGTATCCCTTGCCCGTGGCCTCTCAGCCTTGTTTTGGTTTGTCGCTGGACGGCGACAAGCAGACGCCTTGTTACGCAATGTTTACTTAGCTGTAGCTTCATTGAGAAACTGTGTATCGTTGCTGTTTTGGCCTAATATTTATGTTATATAGTTATTTGACCAATATCTTTTGAAAAATAAATTAAAAAAAGGTTATACAGCGGCTCTTTAAGTTCTTTCCTTCAAAGGTATAGGTAAAAGGGTAATTAGAGACTGTACAGCCAGTTTTAGTGAAACGTGAATTCATATGGTAAATTCTTATCATATGAGCAGGGACATTATATAAGAAAACGTATAAACATGTAGGGTCCCTGATATGAGTGACTACTTTGGCAAATGAAGGGTCGCCTATTGCGCAATAACAGTCTATATCCTTAAATCTTCTCGAACGTGTATATAGAAACAATTATTATTGAGGAACAGGTATTTGGTGACATAGGTAATTAAATCCAGTGGGAAAAATATAGTTTTTAACATCTGAAACACATCATACAGAAGCATCAACTTAGAGAACATTTTAGGCAAACGAAAGGAAGGTATGGTTAATAACTCTGATCTGTGAAGATACAGTGAGAGGTTATAGTTACACCTCCACACACTATTGCCGTAAATGTGTTCATTGTTTTCTAGCAGGCATGTAGTTTTTCTATGCAACTACCTAAAGTACCAAATCATGGCCCCGTATAGTAAGTCTTATTTATAACTCTTCCGTGTTAGATACCGCAGTGTAGTATTCATAAGCTAAGGCTGTATACGCATGTGTCAGATCGCATTTTCTATTCAACGCATTGTTGAGGTGGGTGAAATTTGGCGTATGCACAACTAGATATTCGCATGGCTGCTCACCTGTATAGAAATGTTGTACCATATAAATGACACAGAAAGTCGTTAACCTGTTACTTTAATGGGCTTACTCGGTATTGAAATCTTGTTTGCCTTTGAATTCGGGTACGTCTGGGTTTTTCAATGTGTTGACAGAGTGGAGTTATTTAATCAAAATGTAAATGTTTTCTTTCAATAACTTTATTTATTCTAAAATAAAATCACTATTTAACTCATGATAATTGTTAATTACATGTATATAAGAACTTCATATTAGACGATGAATTGAAGCTAAGGCAAAGTCTATATGTTATAGAAATTACAGTTGTGAAACGTTTGTCAGCAAAAGAAAGAGAATAAGTTTTGTATTGGGTACCAGCATCTAAACAAAGGATATTATATTTTTCTTTTTAATTATGATGCTACTCTAAACGTGCTTAATCCATACCACTAAGGGGAATGTGAATACAGATAAATATTTGGTCTTGGGATATGAGGAATATGAGAATAAATAGGAAAATGAATACAAAACCTGATTGTTATTGGTTATTGGTAACCATATATTACTGTTGATATTTTCAAAGGAAAGCCGCGTGTGCTGTATCCAAATCAAATGACCAATGAACAGAGTTGTAGCAAAAAATGCATTACGTCACCATGTGGGTAATACAGAAATATTTGGCACATTAAACTGTGGAATATGATTTCACTTTAAATGTAGTTATATTAAAAGAGTAATGATATTCCATATTCACGACGCTGATAAATGTTAACAGAGTCAATCAAAAACAACTTCATATGAAGAAGAGTCTACATTTGTTCTAGATAAGAGCATTATTTTGCATTCAATGATCGCAAAATCCACCTTTTTTCATAACCCACGCGATTTAATTTCGCTAATTTGGCTCGCCTGACGAATTAAACGGAATGTTTCTTTACGTACGCTGGTGACATTGAACTAAGACTAATGTTTACTAATAGGTGGAGCATTTATTACCACGTAACAAGTTATAATTAACGATGTCACTAAATGGTTACGTCGAAAACATGCATTTATCATCAGAGCTACTGAAGATGACGCGTGCTATATTTAGAATATGACATATATCGTTGGTTCCAAACTTTAGCTATCAGGCCTGCTTACTCAGTGGATAACGCTTTCGACTTCGGATCATAAGGATCCGGGATCGAAACTCGTCAGATGATCGGAGAGTATTTTGTTTTTTAGTATCTGTAATACTCCTGTTACTAATTAACCACCATGGCTTCTGAGAGATCAAGCGATGGCGCCTGGGAGATATCGTTTTGGCAGTACATTTTGCACAATATCCTGTCATTGTCAACGCTGTCCCACTGTCTTGAAAATCTAGTATACATGTAGTTGTGTTCACAGATGTAAATTATTTCTCTGAGATGTGAAAAAGAATGACTTTGGATGATAAATAGAATATCACACTCGTTGATAAAAGTAAAAAAGAACTTTCATAAAACCATGTTGATAAAAATTGATTTTGTGAAATTAACTTTGATTGATTGATCAATACTCGTGTTAATATTAGTGCTCGTACCCAGTGTTGTTACTGGTTACTGTTCACTAATCTCCCAAATTGGTCGACTAATCACAACCTTCATCTGTGGCATCAACCATGCCTTTTTAAAGGCTTTTCTTGTTTTAAATAGATAACTCTATTAACTCTTTTAAGTTAACCAACTTAATTTATACATATTTGTCGCGCGAAAGAACTACATGGCTTTCGCACGTACAATATGTCCTAAACAAAACTGGACTTTCTTATATATATGAACATCCCTCTATTTGTACAACCCAAGGGCTCGTTTCGAAAGTTGAACTTATCCTAAAAAATCATTTTGTCCAAAACTGGCACAGTAATATTTGTTCTAGCCCCAGGGGAATGTATTATCAAGAATTCAAGATATCTCCCAACTTTGATGTATATCTCCTCCTACCAAAATATGTTTCATTACCAATATTGAGATTTCGGAAAAGCTTGAATATAATATCTCAAGAGATGAAAGAACGTGTAAACTATATAACCCCATAACCATCGCAGATGAATATCATTATATTTTTCATTGTAAAGCGCTTAACAATTTAAGGAATCAATATTTACCTAACTC
This sequence comes from Steromphala cineraria, assembly GCA_916613615.1. NCBI lineage: Eukaryota > Metazoa > Mollusca > Gastropoda > Trochida > Trochidae > Steromphala > Steromphala cineraria. The sequence continues at coordinate 3,524,976 of OU744736.1, read as the reverse complement.
TCTTACTAAATTTCCAAATATATTAAACTTCAGAAAAATCATATCGACAAATAAATCTCAATTCATAGTCAATGTATCAAAATATATCAAACGTCTTTCAACTCTTGTGAGTAAGAAATGAGTGCATTTTAAACTTTGTGAGTCTATCTTCTGTCTTGAATTATATATTTATTTATATGTATTACATATTGTGAATATGCTCTTGCAATTGTACCACCAAGGTCGTTTTATGAGAATAAAGTTTGCATTGAATTGAATATATGATATCTCATCCGAATTATATATTATTGTACATATTCACACAAAAAAATTAATATGACAGGTTTCGAAAACCAAGTATACCTTATTGTTAATGTCACTGATTGGTCGACGAAAATACGTCAATGTGTTGAACAGTTTTTTCATTTGAAGGAGTACTAGGATCGATAGTCTCAGACTACGGGCACTTGGTAAAGCATTAGGAAGCATTCATAAAATCTCTTGCTTCATGATTTGTAATCCTAAGCAATATAAATAATATGCCTTTGGTGAGGTATCGTACTCATTGATAATCATTTTTCTAATTTCCTTTTAAAATATGAGTTTACAGGAGAAAAACCCCTATATGTTAATATCTTCAAAATCAAAGACGAACACGGGAAATGCTATATTTCATGACAATAGAGGAGACCGGGGCAGGCACGGCCCCGGAGCATGTTCGTCTTTTCTCAATAAATTTTGTTCGGTGGCCACTTTAGCTTAAATTGGTAATTTATAAGAGACAACATGACTTTACATCCACATTGACTTTGAAATAGGCACAGTCCAACATGTTCTTTACAAACTGTGGAAGGAAAACCGTTTTTCATGTAGCTGAGTAACTTATTCGACTTCAGTTCACTTTGTTTTGGACAGATGTTGACTGTGTCTAGGAATATGTTCTTAAGTGAGCATAAGCCAACATGCCGAGACGTATTTGAAACGAACAATTTATTTTGGTGTGAGGGCTGTGTATTTTCGCAGCATAGAAAAAAGAACAAACGTGGTTTTCGGTCATTACAGGCGGGGCACATTTGGCCGTGAGGAGGAGTCACACCAAATTTAAGGTCGTCCTCGAAACCATTTTGCTAAAGGTTCTCCTCCTCAAAAGGACCCTCTTGAAGGTCCTTGAAGAGTAGGCTCCTCTAATTGGAAAGAAATCGGAATCCTGTTCGCAAAAGACAGTTTACTGATTCTTCATCATAATAAAATATATCTTTGTAAAGTAATCGAATACCATGAATAGCATCTTATCTCTCTTTAATTGTTGTAGCCTGAACATGTACTGATTGTTCCCACCGATGAACGAACCTGCCCCTGACGGAAACCGAATCTACATGTACCCCGATGCGGGGCATGTTCGTTTTTTCAACTCGTCGTCTTAAAAGCATAGTTAAAGGCAAACTAGTTGAGTTAGGCACTTTCAACAATTATTGAAATAAAGTTAAGATATGTCTCAATATATGCACAAACGTAAACTATTATATTGCAAGAAAACGACTCGTTATCTCTATTTTAGTGAAAAGGGGACGTACTGGCCCCGGTCTCTCCGACAATGGTCTTACCGTCCTTTTGGGCTTCAATAGTTTTACGCTATTTTCGCATTTTTACCGGTAAATATAATAATGATATCTTTATGTTGCATTCATAACTACATGTTTATTTTAAAAAACGTTTTTCTTGTCAACGTTCGTACGAAAGCACATTCTAGAAAAAGAAAAAAAAAAACACTTAAATTTTTTTATTTCTATTACTGTGAGTACTAGAATAAACTGATCTGTCAGCTTAATAGTTAGTTGTGAATTAATTTGACCGTTAGTTGTGTTTTACACCTTGTATTGTTATAGGCCAACGGTACTGGTCACAAAACACTCTATCTGTCAATCCGATTAAAACTAAACCCTCGTCCCTAGGAATAAAAGTTCTAAGACATTGCTTCTTCTAAGATACCAACCTGATGTATGCGACTATTAAACTTGTTCTCTGACAGAAGGTTCGGTGGCTTAACACTAAACAAACTGAAGCCATCCTATTTGGCATAAGATGTAGGAAAATGCCAGAGCTAGTGTATTTTCACAATTAAAGGGACAGTCCTATAGGACAATGTATTTCAAGTTGGTTTACGTGTTGGATACTGGCACAAGAACCTGCGTGTAAACGTCGCATATCATGAATAAAGAAGTTTTTTTCCATATAGTTATCTTGATTCTAAAATTTGTTCCAACACAGCAGTGCCAACTTCAGTAGGATACATGTATAATATCAAACATATTTCTACTTTATTTTCCATCATGCATAACATGTTTCTTATTCTATTTGAGACATGTATATGTCGATGTGCCTGTCTTAAAGACCACACGATGTTAATGACTTCCGCCAAATTATTTTTATATCTTTCTTCTCTACATTTATTAAGGTAAGCAATTGATGGTTAATATCTAATGAAGTATCATTATTTCAATTGGTATATATTGCAGTAACCCTGTTACCTCTCATGGCTTAAACTATCTTACATTTGTCATGGTATTTTTTGTGTATATATTCGAATTGCAAACAATCACGTATTCTTACAAAATGGTTTTGTGACACTAATTTCCGCGATTCTGATTGGACGAGGGCGCTCAAAAACCTGCTGCCATTTAAGGATTGTTTTACATGTTTTGTGCCTCTATCGATGTATAACAGCAACAAATTGTATAAAATCGCGTAGCGTAGCGTAGCGATTTTATACAAAATTTGTTGCTGTTATACATCGATAGAGGCACAAAACATGTAAAACAATCCTTATAATTACAAAATCAACATTTTAACAAAGTTTTTCCTAATTATTTTAAAAAAATCTGTCATCAATGTCGTGAAATTGTGCTTTGTTACACGAAACAATACAAAGTTGAATCAAAATTGAGAACTCCATAATTTAAAACGGCCGAAGATTTAATTTCGTTTTCGCAACCATTGACACCCATGCAATCACAATTCGTCTTAACCAGAATCCGCATTTTCGGAATAACCCTAATTAGCATATCACACGACGTTCAAAATGTCCGCCGTTTGCGAGACGCTCGGAGCGAACAAGCTTGAGGACTCGTAGTTATTTAAATGCAGTCTTTCCGGTGAATGTATGGATTGTGTTAGGGAGAAGAATGTATTTACTTGTTACAAACGCAGGTGGGAACTGATAAAATATGTTATATCTGTCTTTGCAACAGAACGTAACTCGCAACTGTCAAAACCGAACTATTGCGTCAAGTGATTGTGACGTCACAAGGAATGAATGCACATGGTATGGTTGCAAATTTTTCTGCATTTATCGAGAAATGGCAGCAGGTTTTTGAGCGCTCTCGTCCAATCAGAATCCCGGAAATTAGTGTAACAAATCCATTTTGTAATTATTTATCGATGAATGCAGAAAAATTTGCAACCATACCATTTGCATTCATTCCTTGTGACGTCACAATCACCTGACGCAATAGTCCGGTTTTGACAGTTGCGAGTTACGTTCTGTTGCAAAGACAGATATAACATATTTTATCACTTCCCACCTGCGTCTTGTAACAAGTAAATACATTCTTCTCCCTAACACAATCCATACATTCACCGGAAAGACTGCATTTTAATAACTACGAGCCCTCAAGCTTCTTCGCTCCGAGCGTCTCGCAAACTGCGGACATTTTAAACGTCGTGTGATATGCTAATTTGGGTTATTCCGAAAATGCTGATTCCGGTTAAGACGAATTGTGATTGCGTTGGTGTCAATGTTTGCGAAAACGAAATTAAATCTTCGGCCGTTTTAGTTTATGGAGTTCTCAATTTTGATTCAACTTTGTATTGTTTCGTGTAACAAACCACAATCTCACGACGTTGATGACAGATTTTTTGAAAATAATTAGGAAAAACTTTGTTAAAATGTTGATTTTGTAATGATTAGGATTGTTTTACATTTTTTGTGCCTCTATCGATGTATAACAGCAACAAATTTTGTATAAAATCGCTACGCTACGCTACTCGATTTTATACAATTTGTTGTTGTTATACATCGATAGAGGCTCAAAACATGTAAAACAATCCTTCAATGAATGCTGTCCAGAAACTGCTCTTACATTTAATGTTATTAACTTAACAAAAAAATATCAATGAAGACCTGATATAAATGTTCTGACTTTCTTCGTATTAAATTGACAAGAGGCAGGCCCGTTTAACCATCAGCTTTCCAACAAACAAGTAATTGTTTTTGTGTACTTGTTACAAAGGTTGTAATCACTCCTTTTAAAACCCGTGATTATCAGTTATTGTCTACATTTCGTGAAACCTTTATTGATTTTTGTAATTAGGTCTCATGGACGTGTTCCCTTTATAGCAGCTTTATATATAATCTTTAGATATAGATCATGTCTGGTAAACACGAAAGAGTATGGGTAACTTGAAGTAAAAACATACTCTGAAGTTACATCATTTTAAAGGGGCAGTAGCAAGGTTTTTAGTAGGAAAGGTGATGTCAGTAAAATGAAAATAAATGGTTCCAATTGAAAGAAAATGTATTTAAACTAAATTGAGCATTAATAATACAAATATATACCATAAAGTTTAGCATGCGATTCATTTTTCTTACACAAAATGAATTAAAGGTGTTCACAAAAAATGGCCGCCAATGGATTTTATGTGAATCTTTTTACTTTGTCCTCTGAGTATGGATGATTGGCTTGTCTAATGAGATTGTTGACACTGTCAATATAATACATTTAGCAATAACTTACAATTATCAGTGAAATATTTAAAATATAAAATTATCAAAAAACGTGCTACCGCCCCTTTAAGAATAGAATAAGCTAATTCACCCGTATGGTATAACCCGCTATACTAGAATTCGCACATGTCAAAAACTTATCATTAAAATCATACGAAACTATTATTGTACGAAGAAATTTGCGTTTTTTCGAAGAGACAGTGATTATTTTTCAAGATACAAAATAACTTACTTTGATGAATCAACAACAGTTGCTAAGAAAAGTTTATCATTACTTTGAAACTAAGTTAAAATATTATGTAATGTGGTGTTCGTTCAAGATTTACTGAATCGATCAGTATTATACCAGATGTCATTATTTTAGCGTGATATTCATAGTACAACATGTACAAATCTGTCAGGGATTTTTGCAACACTTTGGTCGAAAATTCAAAACCAAAACTTCTTGTCTATATCATGACTGTCATTTTGAAACATTTTTTTACAAATACATTTAGGTAATCATTATGCTGACCAATATTGACTATCTTGACCAAAGATATATTGTTTTGTTTATTTCCATAGGGTACATGTAGGCCATCGGCCCCTGGTACACATTTCAATGGTCCACAGACTTACGATATTGGGTCGCGTAGAAAATGTACATTGCAACACGCTTCATTAATTCGACATTCGTATTGGATAACAACATATTGAATTTGTGGATAGAAGGATGGACAAAGTACTTCAGTGGTATAAATTGTTTCCTAATATTAACGTAGGCAGTACATACAAGCATGAAGTGGTATTCACTTTCAATATTACCATTATTGCAAACATTACAGACTCTTAGGTTTCTAGGAATATTATAGTACCTTCCCGTTTCGATGTTTAAACTATGAGAACTACAACGAAAACGAGCCAAGGCTATTCTAAACTTATCGAGATTTAATGTTAATAGATATGGTTCAATGGTGAAAACAGTTTTAAACTGAGGATATGAAAACATTTTATAACTATTCCTCAAGGCTGAGTGCCAATTCAGACCAAAGATATAATAATATAATACTACAGAAAGACGATCATTTGTATTTTCGAATTTTGACCCAATGCCTCACATGTGAGAATGCGAGATTTGTTTGTTTTTCATTTAGAATTGCTCCAAAATATTTGACAATAAAGTGTTTGGGTTAGAATACATGGTGAATATATCAAAGTTTCCCAAACTATGAAATCATGAACAATGTAACAATCTTTGGTAAACAGCTGAATGATAATGATTACTTTAACACGGCCATGGTGTCTAATCATATAAAAAACAAATAGGTTAGATATTGCGAAATTTCAAACATTCGGGATCAAAGTCCTAACGTAACGATTACGTTAGATAAGATTCGTTTCAACCCATACTTACGATGCCTATAATGGACCTGTCGACATTTACAGACAGAAGGGCAATAAAATCGTCTTCCTTCACAAAGATGGCACTTAAATATGATATCTAATCAACTATTTGCACATCGTGTCTGTAACAATTCCTGGGTCAATAACAGCAGCAGTATTAGCTTTTAGCGGGTTATAAAATGCTTTGTCTTATCTATTAACACGCTATCACGGTGTAGGGTTTGTTCAGTCTTTTTGAATAACAGTTCATACAGTCCATGAAGCGATCAATTATTATTTCTGCCTTTGATCAGCATTGCTTCACACCAGGCAACATGCCTATGCCAGGGAACGTATGACTCAATCAATACACGGAAACACCACGAATCTATTTAGAGAGACACTGGTGTACGTGTTGCATAAATGATGTCATTAATACAATGTTATAACATGATATAAAGCGTTTCAATCACTTCCGTATAGCATGTTTTAAATCTTAACTTTCATGAGTAAAACTTACACAACTTTTAACAGCAATACACCGAACTGAATGTCTTTTCCATGACATTTTGGCAGTCCTGAGTCATCCATTAAAATTGTTTTAGTTACAGTGCATATGTTTTTTCAAACTAACTTTAGTCTTACAACACAGTGAAACGTTTCATGTAAAAATTTAATGCGGATACTTAAATTTGACTACCTCTCAACCATTTGGGACATTGCTTTGCGTAGCTCATCAGAAAATTGCACTGAAACGGGTTATGTTTACGAATTCCTGCTTAGAAAAACGTCCTTTAGTGCCTTTAATATCCTCCGAGAACAGAGTAACAAGGAAACAATAGTAAGCAATCATTTCAACGCCCTTATCGATCTAGCTTCCTAACATTCAAAAGTTGCCATTCAATGTTTCTCTTTAAAACTATGCTAATCACAGGTTTGACGAAGGATGGTTATCATCCACCGTCGTTGCCATACTGACTATAAGATCAACTTTGGTTCCTCCAATAGACATGTGAAAGGATTGTAAGGATCATATGATAGAAATGGTCCTGGCATCAATTTTAAAATGCGAAAAGAACAAACCAGCAAATAAATTTAAGATATTTTTCTTCTAACCTGCAGAATATTATTTTGGACATAGGACATTCGTAATAAACATTCTAAATTCAAATATATTCAATAAAATTCGCATAGCACAAGTGCTGTTGTAATAATACATTGATTTGATATGAAAATAATAACATATTCACCAAAGGCAAAATTAAGTCGCATAATCAAGTGCTCTAAACTGTTGTTTGAAGACACCAAATTCTACCACAATAACTTTCAAAGAACGCGCATTCATAAACGTGTATTTGTATGTGCAGAAGAAATGCGTTTGCAAGTGATTACAAGAGCGTGTGAAGGAGCCGGCCCCTGCTATAGGCAGCGACTTGTGTGACACTTCGTCACGGAGTTGAGATCGATTTCAAAGCTACAGAGAATCTTCCGTTGAAAGCCATGTGCGTGCACGACAGCAGTAAGGACTGTGTTAAGAACAATCCTGAGAGTTGGGGATCCTTTCATTGCCATCGGGCACAGGACCGGTATCCATGAAGTTGTGGATCTGGCGTTGAAACTATGCATATAAGTGACTATAACTAATTTTGGTAACCTTGTATGTTTATAATGGTCCAAATTAACAAAAGCATCGTAAAACTGAGACAGTATCAATGGTGGCACGGGGTTTTAACCCTGGGCAAAGTTTAGCAAATTAACGCAATCTTAACAAATTCTAACAGTTCAGATTGTAGCAAGTTAATCACACTTTGGATTAGACGAGTTTGAGAATATTACAAATATCAACTTAATTAACTGAGAAGTCCAAGAACTTCTATACATATATTGAATCATTGTGAGTATAAACGCAACAACTTTATTTGCAGCACGTTTAAGTAACTAAAGATAATTGTTGTTTTTCATGGATTTTGTTAACGTGATAGGGTACCGTTGATCTAAAATTACTTAGATTGCAATTGTTGATAACTCGATTATTATGTTATGTTACATAATAAAGACCTCGCCAAGTTCAATATTTGCTGAAAGCATTATTCACACAACGGGGATGAACATGTACTGAGCAAATCATACAATGGATTGTTTTCGTTCGTGGTTTCAAACACCTTGTAAAGTTGATCAGTTTAAGTTGCATGTGGATGTGTTTACATTTCATGATTACCTTCACATGATTCCAGAGAGAGGTTGTACTACACTTAAAAGAAATAGACTTCGAGTGGGTTGTTTGTGAATATGTCACACGATTCTTCTTCTGTATGATGCATTATCTTTTAGTTTTTAATGTCCATTTTTTCATTGACTACATATCGATCGCCAGACGCCTTATTTGTGTTTTGGTGGTATACATTTGCAAGAAATAGTACATGATGAATTTTCATATACTAGAGGGGCAATGACATGTCATGTTATTGTCATATTCAAAACATAAAGAATACTGTCAAGTATATATTACGCTTGTCAAGTTCAACTGTTAGTTTTACTCACTACACGACTATTGAGCTAACTGGTGTTCCAAATCTTTTTATGAAAAGAGTTATATATGATCATCGTATCTTTTCCTAAATGACACAAATGGTCCATATTTGGAATATGTATGGAAATGTATGGAGCAAGAAAGTAAACCAAAAATAAAACATATAATTTTATCCATTTGATCAGGTATGCTGTTAGATGATTTTCTGCTTTTAAAATATTCGAAGTTCTATGAGCTTTTTTCATGCACCTTTTCTCTGCTTTCTGGAAGATTGCCAACATTTCAAATAACATGAGTTACTACAAAATATACGTTTCGTATTTTTCCTGAAGTCCCCGGAGATCACAATTATAGACGAACGACAAGTTGGAAAGTTTGTTTCTGGCTGTTTATGATTTGACATGTATACTTCAAGACATTTTAAATGCGATATGGCTAAACTAGGATAAATGCTTTGCTGACATTAATTATGTTGTGATTAGATCATTGAGCAAATGTATCTTTCTGTATATCTTTCTATATCTTTCTTGATATTTCTTTATTCATCTACCATACCGTTGTGTTCTCGATTTTGAAAATTACTACAACATCCTTTTTCATCTTCACGTCGTTGTTCGCCTACAAAAAGTGGTTGGCTTCCCTGGGTGGAGTATTACATATTAAACATTTAGACATATATGATAACAGTGCAGTAGTTTCAAAAACCTCGAACGCTAAACTCTCTTCAATCAAACTTGGCAGGATTGACAAATTTGGTGACTATATAATATGTAGTCTAAAATCACATTTGTGACCGTATTTCATTTAACTATATACATGTATGCATCTTACTCTTTATGTTCTAATTCGTTTACTCAAACGAACATAAAATATTTTCTAACTAAAAACACTCATATCATGGGTAATGTCTACCGCAGGCTTAGGCGAGCAGGTTTATTTCTTTAAATAAATGTACATGGTAATATGTCGCGACTTGAGCTCAGTTGAGGATCCGTAATTCGTAGCCGATATAAGATGAAAGTTTATGCATGTGCAAGGGACAGGCTGTACAAATGCCCCGTGGAGAGCGGTACGATGGGGAATCCGCCAGGGGATCTGGAAGGAAACAGGGATCATCTTGCTGGTCCTGATGAAGTCAACGATCTCGTTGAAGAGGGATGTTCCTGTAACACAGAATTTCCTAAATACTCATCATATCATACGCACTGTACTAAATACTTACATACATACATCTTTAAACTGATCCTTCATTCTGAATGTAAATATCTTATTCAATGTTCATCATGAAAGTCACAAGTCACTGATCTTTAGTTATTCATAATAAAGGATATACTCATCTTCGAAAAATAATCCAAGTTCTGTCAGTTTCCACAGTTCTGGAAGCGTAGCCCCAAGTTTATGTCCAGTTTAGGGGCATTGTTGAAATTCCCTTCAGTGCCACTCTATCAGCACATCAGGACGTCTGAATCATCTCATCACACCGTACCAAACCGCATACAATGATACCATAAAGTCGCATTACGCACTGCACATTGCATCATACGCTTATATGAATCACTCATGCATTCTGATCAGTGATGTCTGAATCAGGCATATACGCCAGCAACAAAATACATTCAACCAATTGTAACCCATATCGCCACTCTTGTATACCATCAAACGGCACCATTACGCCACATTACACCATACACTTAAACAGGGAATCCTTTATTGCCACACGCCATCCTTGATTGGCAAAATATGTCTCGTTAAATGTACACCGCATTACATATTACCACATGGCATCATAGAGTATAATCCGCATCACACAATACATCATACAAAATACCTGCCACAAGACATAAATGGCATCATATATAAGCTGCCACACCACATCACCGATGCCTCCCGGCACCATATCACTCACCCAGCATCATACAAAGTTATACGGCAAACTTAAATGAAAAGTAAATACATTATAAATGGCAACCCGCATTGCCAAATGGCACAACAAATATTTCATCTGGCATGATCAACAGCCATAAAGTTACAAGTTGGAACAAGGGATATAATATTGCACACAACATACGCTGTCACACGACACCATAAACTGTACAATAAATCAAACATTGGAAAATGACATCGTTTCTTGCCAAAAAGGACCATTCACTGAACCAAGAAAACGTCGACCCTTTCACTACATATATAAACATACCATCATAAACTGTCAAACAGCTTTACACACTGACCATCGGCCTCACACACTGCCCAAGGACTTGATAACTGCTAAAGGGCATCACGTCCTGCCAACCGGCTCCATATGATGCCAAACGGCTTCACGTCCTGCCAACCGGCTCCATATGATGCCAAACGGCTTCACATCCTGCCCAACGACATTACACACTGCAAAACGGCAAAGCACTCTGCCAAACGACCTTGTAACTACCAAATGGACTCACTGACAAACAGCTTTACACACTGACAAACGGCATATATACCTCGTAATACATTACCATACGGCGTACATAGCGACTCAGGATCCGGAACTCGGGAACAGACATCTCGTGCCTAAGCTTGAGAATGATTAACCCAGTGGTCAGGCTTGACGCAGCCGTAGTTTGCGAGTCGTTGTGAAGTTCCAGTCTCAGAAGATAAAACATTCAGCACCTCCTTAGCTCAAACAGGCAAAACGTCCAGTCTTGAGACCAATATTCCTGTAACAGACATTTGTAATTCTATCATTGACATTGGGAACAGTTCAGCGTTATCAATATCTTAAAGGTTTGCTTTAGTATATTAAAATGCTTGCTGAATGTTTTGAATTGTCTGTAAATATGTATGTCAATGAATCTTGTTTCTAAAATTTAAATATATAGAAAATAAAAATATTCATCTTTAAAACAAAATTAATCCCTCGTTTCAGTCGTCTGTCAGTAGTCCATCCATAAACTCTGTACAGCAATATTGTCCGGGAGACTTCAACAGCAAACTCAAAGATACCTTTTCGGCTTCATATTGCCCTACTGCATCACCACATTGACACTTAGCATCATGACACTGCCACTCGGCACCGTTGGTTTGCCACTCGCCACAATTACATTGCCACTCGGCACCATTGCATTGCCATTCGGCATCATTGCATTGCCACTCGGCATCATTGCATTGCCACTCGGCATCACCTCATTGCCATTCGGCATCACCTCATTGCCATTCGGCATCACCTCATTGCCATTCGGCATCACCTCATTGCCACTCGGCACAATCCCATTGCCACTCGACACAATCGCATTGCCATTCGGCACAATCACATTGCCACTCGGCACAATCACATCGCCACTCGAAAGAATCACTTTGCAACATGGCACAATCACATTGCCACTCGGCACAATTAAACTGTCACTCGGCACAACCACATTGCCACTTGTACTGTCACTCGACAAAATCATTGCCACTCGGCACAATCACATTGTCACTCGACAGAATCACATTGCCACTCGGCACAATCACATTGCCACTCGACACAATCACATTGCCACTTGACACAATCACATTGCCACTCGACACAATCACATTGCCACTTGACAGAATCACATTGCCACTCGACAGAATCACATTGTCACTCGGCACAATTACATTGTCACTCGGCACAATCACATTGTCACTCGACAGAATCACATTGCCACTCGGCACAATCACATTGCCACTCGACAGAATCACATTGTCACTCGACAGAATCACATTGTCACTCGACACAAACACAATGCCACTCGGCACAACCACGTTGCCACTCGGCACGGTCACTCGACAAAATCGTATTGCCACTCGACACAACCACATTGTCAAAAGACGCAATCACATTGTCACTCGACACAATCACATTGCCACTCGGCACAATCACATTGCCACTCGACACAGTCACATTGCCACTCGGCACAATCACACTGCCACTCGGCACAATCACATTGTCACTCAAAATCAAGCACTCACTAACCTGAAAACCTTTCCTTTCGGCCCACCACATTGCCATTTGGAATCATACTATGCCAAAGGACACCATATACACACTTTATCGATGAAACTTTACAAAACATGCATTCGTGTTTGCATACAGCTTATTTGATCATCATCATGAGTCATGCCACAAACAAACTGCATACACTTGCATTGCCATTCATCTTTATCGTTAAACATGCCGACCCTTAATCAGATATAATACACACAATTACAAAGTATTTACAGGTATGGCTTAGAAACATACAATATCACACGTAATATAAATATATATATATATATATATTACAAAAAGCAAACATGTAGCCACATTTCAAACAATTTCCAAAAGCACTCGTAAAACGTTCAAATGTTTACCAACACAAGGGAGGATCTGAAACCACTCACGATGCACTCGAAATCAGCTGACTTCAAACACTTTCGTTCAAAAGGAGCGTTCTAGTTGCACATGAAATATAATACCAAAACTAGACACCTTCCACAAAGCTTTTCACAACGCATTACACGTGACGCAGGAATAAAAGGTATATACAACAATAAAAACAACTTCGCAATACCCAGACATACACTGGAAGAAAAGAAAGAAAGTTATCAATGTGTTACGTTCAAATGAAATCATAATTGTGAAAAATATAATCAGCAACCCTCCTCGCTGGAGACAAGCGAAGACTCGAATGAAGACACAACTTTCTCACCTTTACTTCTAACCTCTGTCGCGTGACTAAACACGCACAAACTCCACGTGCATTCTATGCACCTGGGTTAGAACATCCATGCTACAGTATTTACCTTAAGAAAATACATTTATGTTCTAATTCGTTTACTCAAACGAACATAAAATATTTTCTAACTAAAAACACTCATATCATGGGTAATGTCTACCCAGGCTCGAAAAAAAAGAACGGGCCAAATGAATAAGGAATATCACTCCTAGTTGCAAACCTGGAATAAAATCAACTTTTCTGTTCATGCAAAACAATCCATATTTCATATTCATATGCAAAACACTGAACTTTAGTATCCGAAAAAGATTGCTTGCCAGCACGACAACAAATTAAGGCAATTTCTCCTCTGTTCAAAATTAGTAACTTACTTAAATTAAGAAAAGAGATGTCACCGTGATATCAAGAAACTTGCTGAAACCTTCCCGATTGAAAACTGTATCGTCACCTGCATAGAGCTGTACATGTTTAGGGACAAACAAACACCAATAACTATTCACGCCTAAGTGGCTTTCTGCCGAACTAGTTCAATATGCATGAAAATCATGTGTTTCTTACCGTCTGCAAAACTCCTTTAAAACATCCCTAGCAAAACTTCCTAGACAACTTGAAAGATTCAAAGGGCCTAAATGCCCATGAAAAATATAACATTAGGATACAATATGCCGAAATAAAATCAGCAACCCTCCTCGCTGGAGACAAGCGAAGACTCGAATGAAGACACAACTTTCTCACCTTTACTTCTAACCTCTGTCGCGTGACTAAACACGCACAAACTCCACGTGCATTCTATGCACATGGGTTAGAACATCCATGCTACAGTATTTACCTTAAGAAAATACATTTACGTTAGTCATTTACATTTTTGAAAAACAGAATTTAATAATAATGTATTGTTTTATTTCCAAGTGTCAAATGCGCGGTATAAATATTGTATAAGTCCACTATTTGTCTCATGAATGTTCGATTAAGTTTAGATATGGTTATTTATCGGCCAATGGTTTTCACCACTATATTTGAATCTGAACACTATAACAAAGTCTAATTATTCAAAACCTTTTTAGATACTGTGAACACAATAATAGAAATGACCGCTGTCATTTTTTATTTCCGAAATGACAAAGAACATTTTTTGTATTAATTTGACTCTGAAAATACGGCAATTTATCGACATAACGTCTGCAGTTGCTCCCCTTGATATGATTAAAAAAATTATGTGTGGCCATAAAACTTCAAAAAAACGCCTTCTATATATGCTGAAGTCAATATATTAACAATATTACCAGATATATACCCTTTAACTACTTTTCGTGTTCTTTCTTGATTGCTTAAGTTAATGTATTCTTAAAGACTTTCGACGTTGTATCCTATATAAGAACTACATTTGATGTACTACACCGATTGACATTTACAAACAGAAGTTTTCAGCCAGAAACAGATAGAAATACCATACTGTCTTTCCCTATAGAATTGAGTTCAAGTTGCGTTTAATAGGACAACATGTACTTTTTTCATATCTAGCTAGAATTGTTTTAATTAGTAATTTGTTGAGGATGATATATTTGTTGATATGCGATGACCAAGGTATGTGAACAATAGAGTATCGTATATCAATATAATTTCTGTTTGAATATGGAAAGTGAGGTGCAAATTGTCTAAAATAAGGCATTCCCATACGAATGTTGAACGTCTTTGATCTCTCGGACGTAAACTTTTAACTAGGTTAATGGTGAAATGTTCAATTAACAGGATTGAAGTGCCATATGCCTAAGGGTAGCAACCATGAAAGCAAAATAGATAACGTATATCAACGTGTTTTTGCTAATTTATATATTCATAGAAATAACCAAATTAAACATGAACTGTTTTTCTCGTATTTTAATGAATATGTAATGCGTTTTCTTTCAATATTTACATGAATACTTTATTTATGACAGTATTTCCTTCATCATCTTAGGTTAAAACATGACATGATGTCGTTGTGATCCATTGCTTGTTGAAAAGAAATTCATGGTAGCAATATGTTTCTGACATTACATTGTGGAGCGCGGTGGTGTAGTGGTTAGCGTGCTGGCCTATCACGCCAAAGACCCGGGTTCGAATCCAGGTGGAGACACCAAAGATTTGTGACCTGGGCCTTACACCGTGTTGTGTCCTTGGGCAAGGCACTTCACCCACATTGCACTCAGTCTACCCAGCTGTACAATTGGGTACCTGAATACGGGAAGTACGGACCTATGTGGTCGCGCGAAGCGCTTAGTAGCGGCTTTGAAAGTACAATTCCTTCAGGGTGATAATGTACAGCCAATGAGCAGTGCTTGCACTGGATATTAGGCTTAAAAATGTTCATTATTTATTATTTTAATATTTACATTGTGGTTATAACTTATAACTGTATGAAATGATATTATAATGACATTATGTATTTGTTTCCTGTGGAAGAAACTTCGAAGAGTGCTTTACTCAAGGCATATTTCAATGCATAACAGCATAAGTCGAGGTGAGGTGAAATGGGGTTTATCGCTGCTTTTAAGAGTTATTCATTTATATCGCGGATGCTAGTATAATAGCAGGAAGAAAGATCGAAACACTATTGTGGCTATGTATTACAGTGAAACCTGCGAGCATCGGTTGGAACTAGCGAACCATGGGTGATACTACGCTGAAATTCAGTGTAGCATTGCATCCAAACCTGACTGCGCGTAGAACAGTTCTTTACTGCAGACAAAGTTGCCGAGCCCCTGGCGGGATTCGAACCCTATACAGCATAAGAATTGTGATTGTAGAACAGTTACATTTGGCTTTTTTTAGTTCAGGCTTTCTTTTAATTAGTATGAAATATTAGTCTTAAAAACACTTTATGGATATTATACATTTTTGCGATATATCATTTTATAATAAAACTTATTCGAGCCCAATTTGGAATTAAGTAAACATGATGCGATAACATTACTTTTACTATTTTACATATTTTCGAATTATTTAGATTCGAATACTAAACTCATTATAATAAATAGCATTGCACATTCATTTCGAGTAACTGAAGATATTTTTTATATTCTCACGCATTTTAAGACGACGGCACGTGAATAGCTTTGATGAGACAGTCATTGTAATTCAACCAAGTCTACTAATATAGTAACCTAAGGGAATCAGTCCGGAAAACCGTTAGATCACCTGTGAATTTGGGCTAGCTAGCCTTCCGCTGCCCGCTGACTCATTTCTTAACAATGCTTGGCATGTGCTTCAAAACAGGCAACTATGCTACGTGGAGACTTTCTGATACTGACAACACTTCACAGTACAGTACACATACGATGCTTCAACGTAGGAACCACGTTATCACTTATAATACCCTTTAGGGCTGATGACTGCAATAACCTAGTGATCATAAACTCTATTTCTTCTGTTTTGAATACAAATCTTAACATGTCCTTGATCACTGGATAACCCTGAAACTGAACCATTCTGGGAACAATATGTAGCAAGCAGTCTGAATTAAATACCTTGACAACCGTTTGTTTGCCAATTGTGTTTCGTTTACTCCGGTATCAATTTCAACAGAATGTATAAATACATGTAAGGTATTTTTTAAAAAATTAACTGACGCGCCAACATTGTTATTCATCATTACATATGCGGGCAATATAATATTCGAGGCATGAACTATTTGAACGTCTTTAAACGGGTCCCCTTATGATACTTGGGACATATGTTGTTTTTTAAAATCTAAATAGTGATACACATTTGAACCTCTACATCACTACAACACTAAATGACAAATATATCTGTTTCACATTGACATCTTAAAAGGGGCAGTAGCACATTTTAGGAACATAATGTGATGTTTGAAAAATGAAAATTAATGGTACCAATTCAAATACAATGTGTTTAAACTACATAAAGCAGTAATAAATAAAAAAAAATACAATGTAAAGTTCGGTCATGCTATTCCTTTTTCTTACACAAAATGAATTAGGGGTGATCACACAAAAATGGCCACCAATGAACTTTATGTGAATCTTTATAATTTGTTCTCTGAATATGGATGATTGGTTGGTGTAATGAGATTTTTTACATTATAAGAATACAACATTTAGCATAAACGTTCAATAATCAGTGTAAAATTTAAAATATAGAATCATCAAAAAAACGTGCTACTGCCCCTTTAAGACAGCCAAATTTATATTCTTTGAAGTCGATATCACGGGTAACATCTAAAAATGCAATGGACCACTAACTTTTCTGTCGGTTTTAGATATGTTCTCAAAAAAACGTTTGATGTTAGACGCTCGTCCGGTTTTAGATAACTATTGCGAGTTTATACCATGTTGTCATCATACAACAAAACGTGATAATTCTCAGCGACAAACAGCACTTGACTTTCAAATTTATGCATTTTAAGTTCAGAATATGTGACTCCCAATTGCGGACGGAGAGATGAGATACGTTCGTTTA
The DNA here is from genome assembly GCA_916613615.1 of Steromphala cineraria. NCBI lineage: Eukaryota > Metazoa > Mollusca > Gastropoda > Trochida > Trochidae > Steromphala > Steromphala cineraria. The sequence continues at coordinate 3,507,152 of OU744736.1, read as the reverse complement.
ATTTCATTCACAACACAGTGTGAAAAAACAAAAACAAGTTTTCACTATTGCAATTAATATCATTAGAAAAATAATTAATGCAATTAATGTTGGCCAGGGGAATAGGTACGAGTACCAATCTGCTGATATTCACTGATCATACAAACTCGATACTTCATGTCCCATTTTAAAGTAAATCAGTACAAACGATTGTCATTTACGTATAGTGGTACTGTTCAAAATGTATTTTCATAAAAACGATAAAAAATCATTGCTTGATTTATTCAATACAGGAAATGATATTGGAGGATTCCAATAACACCATCATTTTGTGTCGTGTTTAAACTATATCAAATCGTGAAAAAGTTGTCTGAAACGGATGAACATTTAGCTAGAATTGAAATTATTAAACAAAAGTAATTAAATTCAAGGTTTCCGTTACTGTATTCATTCCGTTATTGCTATTTCTGCATTTTCAATGTCTAAGACAAACCTCATTATTGTGTTTAGACAATTTAAGACAAAATCTTTACTTTAAAGGGACATCATTACTGACAGACTCGTGGCTTGTGTCTCTTAGAAAAGGGTTTAATTCGGAATTCTACAGATGAACAACTTCTTGTTTGACAGTAGCGACGTTTCGGTATAGGTCCTTTTACCGTTTTCAAGCATATGAGGGAGCACAGCAGTTTATTCATTTGAGTATGACAATAAAAACAATAACAGTATCAACAGGATATGGTTACAATGCCTCCAGAATATCACTCAAACATATCAAGAGTTTCATTGTTAAAATATAAATTGATTGTTTGGAAAATAAATTTATGAAAAATAACCACTGAGTATAAATGCGGTCACGTTGAGTAGATAGAGGATACTAAACGACCTTCCATTTAATACTATTTTTATTAAACGAGTTAATGATTTTGTATAAAACGAGCGAAAGCGAGTTTGATACCAAATCATTCACGAGTTTAATATATAGTATTAAATGGAAGGAAGTTTAGTATTCTGTTTATTATTTGCCCTAAAAATCACGCAAAATTGCCGAAAATGTGCTGAAACTAACAGTTCCGCGACTCGGCACCCATTGTGACGAAGCGCTTACATTGTGACGTCACAACAGCTCACTTCTGTGACGTCATACTTGCATTGTGATATTACACTAGTTTAATATTGCCGTATAAATATTACACTGCGGTATTCTACACGGGCGTGTAATAAAAATTATTACTACATAGTTTTTAGACAACATCCTACCTTTAACATTATGATTATAAATATAGATCGATATTTCAATAACGTTATTATGACCTCATATATAAAAAGTGTTGAGCTAAAGTAATTTAGATTTCATCTTCAAAATAGAATGATAACCATTTTTGATTAAACGGAAAAACACGTATGCTCTACATAATTGTACTTCTTATCTATTCTTCTCGAAAGTCGCATTTCATAGAATTCATTTTGCATATCTAGTTTTAAGACAAACCTTTGTGTATGTTAATGTATTATCTTGGGAACAACCCCTTATATTTCAATTCATCAATTTTCTGCATTACCACTTTTTACAATGATGATGAGAACTTTATCTAATTTTAATTTTCATATTCCTCTTAAATCAACAAAGATGTTAAAAATCTTGTCAATGTCAAATTTTACAGATGAAACTTTCAACATTTTTTTTTCTAGAAGTTTTTCAAGAACATTTCAACGGTATCCTGACAAAGTATCATCTCTATAAATAGAGTGACGCAAAGTAACAAAATGGTTACGAAAATAACAAAGTGTTGTGTCTGAGCCCAGCAGCGATGAACCAGGGCAGATTATGCATACAGAGGCTTGTTCACAGCTACAAGTAGCAAGTAGTATCAGCCTGATTGCAGATAGAGAAATAAGACTGATTTCCCTCTCTTTGAGCGTTCGTCACTGGCTTATTGAGAAAAGGGTCTGGAATCAGTCCGTCTTTTTCTTGTAATCTGATACGCCTACAGCGTCGTTTCCGATGATGGGTGTGGACGGAAGGAACATATTCTCTATATAAACACGGTAATTTGACAATTAAGCGGCTTCTTGACGTCCAGACTGCTAGCTAAACGCACGGGATCAGTGATCAGGGCTTTTCTCCTGCCGCTCATCAGCTGTCATTGAGCGACGCGGCTGATAAAACAGATCAGAGGGGCTATCGGTGACTAAAGCAGGTTGGGAGGGACTGGACCAGAGAGTTCTGATAAAGGCTCCAGTGAACGCGCGCTCTCCCTCTTGCCGTGCACGACTAGACTACACATCACGCACAACGTCACTGCCGAGCGGCAGACTCTCCGAGTTGTGGACACCAGCTGACCAAACACCGGTGAGTAATGGTCTCTTTGTTAGTTACAGTAAATCTTGGTGTGTATATAACACCTTTTGTTATTCGCAAGTCTTGAATATGTTTGGTATTACGTCACGATGTCTTACCACTTTTTGAAGTTGCTTTGTTCCCAGAAGTGGTCAGTTTCTTAGTTGGAGTACACATTAGTGAAATTTAATTCCTTTGTGTTATATAAATGTGTGTCTGAAGTCTGTTTGGTTTTACTTGATGACCCCTGACCAGCTACCTTCGTGATTTTTGTTAGTTTTGTTTTACGTTGTGTATGCCTATATTCTTTTTAAGTTCTCTTGTTCAGCAATCAAGAAAGTTTTGCTCTTCCCCGTTAACGAATCAACACGTTTAAGATTGTCTTTGTTCCTATATCAAGGTAGTTGTTAATGTTCCTGTTCAGACTTTTTAAATCTTTCGTGTTCCTGCATCAACACACTTGTTAAGTTCCCTGTTCACTTGATTTCAGTTTCCTTGTTCCCCTTTTCGTACAAGGCATTTGTTAAGTTTCCTCATTTATGCATTAAGCCATTTTACGGGTTCCCTTTTTCCTTAGCAAGTACTTGTTATGTTCCCTGACTCAGTATCAAGACATTTGTTACGTTTCCTTGCTCGGTATAAATGCACTTGTAACGTTTCTTTGCTCAGTATTAATGTACTTGTTACGTTTCTTTGCTCAGGTTGAAGACACTTGTTATGTTCCATTCATCAGTATCAAGGCGCTTATTACGTTCCCGTGCTCAATATCAAGGCAGTTGTTACGCTCCCTTCTTCAGTATTAAGGTTGTTGTTACATTCCCTTCTTCAATATCAAGGCAGTTGTTACATTCCCTTCTTCAGTATCAAGTCACTTGTTACGCTCCCTTCTTCTGTATCAAGGCAATTGTTACGCTCCCTTCTTCTGTATCAAGGCAATTGTTACGCTCCCTTCTTCTATATCAAGGCAGTTGTTACATTCCCTTCTTTAGTATAAAATCACTTATTACGCGTCCTGACTTAGTATCAGGACACTTGTTTCGTTCCCTGCATCAGTAACAAGTCACTTATTACGTTCCATTCTTTAGAACCAAGTCACTTGTCACGTTCCTTTCTTCAGAATCAAGACACTCAAGACGCTCTCTGATTTAGTATCAAGACACTTGTTACGCTCTCTGATTTAGTATCAGGACAGTTGTTACGTACGTTCCCTTCTTCAGTATCAATTCATGTGTTATGTTCCCTTGCTCTGTATCAAGACACTTGTCACGTGTCACAAGTCCCCTTTTTCAGTTTCAAGACAGTTAATAAGTTCCCTCCCTTGTGCAGTATCAAGACGGTTGATAAGTTCTCAGTTCGCGTATCGAGACAGTCAATTGCCCGTTGTAGTATGGACTTGTTGGCCAGTTCTCCCTGAACTCTTATTAAGACACTTTGCAAGTTTCAATATATTTATCAAGACAGTTTATATTTCCTTGCTCGCGTATTAACCTACCTTGTTCAATTAATATGTTAGCTATTTTGTTAGGGCAATATGGAATGGAGCATTTTATGATTCAGTACATTTTTTGGTAAATGAGGTTATTCATGAAAATCAAGCCATTAAATAACTATTAAGAAGAATTCGTGAGTTACTCTTAAGTTGAAGGATCCTGTTAGGGCAGACTAATACAAGCATTACTGATATATCCTGACGGTTTGTATGTTATATTTTACTTGAACGTTATAGGTCCAGGAATATTTGGACATGTCTTGAAATACATATAAATCAAATTTATCCATATGGTGGAAACATGCAGTTATCAAGTCACCGTTTTTCGTTAGATTATGATTAGATATCATTTTTGTTACTGTTTAATGCTTGTGCACATATGGACAGACAGATAGACAGACAGACAGGTTTTATTCAGTAGTAGAGGCCCAGAGGCAATTTCAATTCAAATTGAATTATTTTGGTCACGTGACATAGACAGAGATTTGGCGCGGGATTTTAAAATAGACATCAATTGTTTTATGAAAAAAGCAACAGATTCGATAACATCATCATTGTTAGTTTTAAGAAGGTTGTACATTGTTCGTGGGGTAACATTATCATAATTTATATACTTCTTACGACAAACAGAAAAGGCGCCGCAAACTAACAATATGTGAAACTCGTCTTCTAATTGACCCGAAGAACAATACGAACATGATAGATCAACTAATGTATCTTTATCTTTTCTATACTTTTGTATTTTCAAGGCATGAAGTGAAATTCTAAGTTTACAAAAATTCCTTAAAAGTGATTTATCATTAAGGACCCTTATATACTTTTCCGGTCCAAACATTGATTTACAACGTGAGTAATAGCATAGAAATCTTGATGAATTTACTGTTGCGAACCAATCCTGAATAAACATATCTTTAATTCTTTGTCAGAACATTGACAGAAACGTTTGCCTATCACCAACATCTTGATTTAACCAAGCATAAGAAAATCCGCTTGAAAATAAAATACTTCTCACATCTGAAGCCCATGAATGTTTTCCACGTTCATCAAGTGATAACAATAATTTATAGCATTGATGGGCCATGCGATACTCAGGCATCCTAGGAAGCTTAATCCAATATTTAATTACTCTCATTTGGCTTTCAATTTACAGGTTATGGCGTCCTGTTTCATCAAGTATGGCTTTATTTGAAGCAAATTTTCCGACTGTGAAAAATCTTTTAAAATATCCTGCATGAAGATTTTCAATTACTTCATGATAGCGTGATCCCCAAATTTCCGATCCATATAACAAAATTGGGGATATCTTTGAATCAAAAATCAAGCAGGCGGAATCATAAGAAATAAACTTGTTGACATTAAAGAGTTTGAAAATTGGCTTGTGCTGCAAGTGTTTTACATGCCGTTGATCAGTTTAATCTATTGGAAAACACAAGGCCTAAATATTTATAATAAGTAACAACTTTCATATGTTTGCCGCGGAATGACCACTTTTCGTTTTTTGCTACAATACCGATATATTCGATTTTTCCATATTCAGTTCTAAAACCCAAGTGTCACAAAATTGTTGAAGAATATTTAACAGGCGCTGCAAACTATTTTCCATAAACGAAAATGTATAAAACTAATGAACATTTTTTAGATTAATATCCAGTGCAAGCACTGCTCATTGGCTGTACATTATTTCCCTGAAGGAAGTACTTTCAAAGTCGCTACTAAGCGCTTCGCGCGACCACATAGGTCCGTACTTCCCGTATTCAGGTACCCAATTGTACATGTACAGCTGGATAGACTGAGTGCAATGTGGATGAAGTGCCTTGCCCAAGGACACAACACGGTGTAAAGCCCAGGTCACAAATCTTTGGTGTCTCCACCTGGATTCGTGCCCGGGTCTTTGGCGTGATAGGCCAGCACGCTAACCACTACACCACCGCGCTCCACAATGTAACAATATCGTCAGCAAACAATAGTAAAAGGAGATCCTTGATTTGGGGAGTTGCAAATATTCCATTATTGCATGCTTCATACAGATCTACAACAAGCTCGTTTATAAAGAAGATGAACAGCAACGGGCTATAACACAACCCTGCCTAACACCGGCAGTAGTATTGAAAGTTTCAGTAATACCCGAATCTGTTCTAACACAGGCTTCCACAGATTCATACATATTTTTTTAATATACAATACATTTTTCTATGACATCCTCTAGTATGTAACCAAAATAACAACTTTTTGCGGTCAACATAATCAAAAGCCTTTTTAAAATCTATACAAGCGCACTAAAATGTACCTTTGGGTCTGCAGAGATATTTCGTGCAAAGTGCTTGTAATACAAAAATATTATCAGTTGTGCTGTAATCTGGTCTAAATCCAGCTTGAACTTCATCAAGCAATTAATTAATATCCACCACCAAGCGCGTAATCGCCGCTCTAAAATATATGCAAAGGTTCAGAGTACAGTACAGCCGTAAGTGCTAGAAAAGGCTTTTTTCAGTTTTTATTTTAATTTGGCGGAAAATCAAACGATATTTTGGGGATGTATCTACTTAGATGAACGCTTCCTATCCATATACCTGCAATTTTAGATTCTTTTCAAAGAGAGTTTTACAGGAGATGATTTTGTGGGAAAACAGCTGCCCGAAATGAACACTGAGCCCAATAACAGAAATCCAGATTATTAACGATTATTAAAATTTAAATAAAACCACACGTTAGATGTTTAATTTGAATTGTATCATATTGGGAGAGAGCTTAGTATAATAAGAAAAAAGGGCAAAGGAAATTATTTAATAATTTTTCACTCAACTCAATCCCTCACTGATATTGAGATCGAACATTGAGAGTGCATCTAAAAATTAAAGTTAAAAATATTTGGATCATTAGTTAGATTTCGTTGGATATTCAAAATGGGTTAACGATGGTAGTTAAAATCACATTAGCCAAGACTAGGTAGTTGTTTGACAAGAAGATATGTGCCATAAAACGTTCTCTATATGTTTAGTTTGAGGTCGAGAAGGCAATGTTTTAGTATTCCCGGTGGGTCTTTTCAGTTTGATGTTCATTGTATATTCTGCTTTGTTGTATCAATGATTCTTATACACGAAATTTGATAAATTAATATTCAATTTTAGTTGTTATTTCAATATTGAATTGGGTTTATGTGCAGGGGAATGTCCAAAAACTTGTCATAAGTTTTGCACGTGAGGCATGTTTAGGCCGTTGTCTTGAAATTGGAAAAAACTTTCTTTTGTTTTGGAGAGATCACTCTATTTTGCAAACAAGAACCATGAGTCCGACCTCTTTAAATGTTGGCGATGGTTCTTGACCTGTTCCCTTGATGGTTCTTGACCTGTTCCCTTGATGGTTCTTGACCTGTTCCCTTGATGGTTCTTGACCTGTTACCTTGAAGTTTTGACGCACTTTAAAGGGGCAGTAGCACGTTTTTTGATAATTTTCAATTTTTACTGATAATTTTAAGTTAATGATAAATGTATTATTTTGATAGTGTCAAAAATCTCATTACACAATTAAGATTTACATAAAATCCATTGGCGGCCATTTTTGTGAACACCTTTAATTTATTTTGTGTAAGAAAAATAATCGCATGGCTAAACTTTACACTATAAATTTGAATTATTACTGCTCCATTTAGTTTAAATACATTGTATTTCAATTCACCTTAAATTCCCCCTAAAAACGTGCTTCTGCCCCTTTAAGATTTCATCACATTTTCTCGGGATTCAGGCTTCATTTTAGCGCATTAAATCCGAATGCAACATGGATGGTATTGGTCCAATAAATATTAAAGACTTTTCGTTAATCAGTCTACTTTTGGGGACTTGCACCACCGAAATACGGTAACAAGACTATATTTACGTTTACGTAACTTTTACTACTAGCTATAACTTTCTTCCACTTATATAATAAGCTTTCCAGAGCTCTAGATCTCATTCATAACTTACTGTCTATACCTCGGGGGAACGTTTGCTTGATTTTAACTATGTACATTTTTAATCCTTACATAAATGTTATACACAATGAAAAGTGTTCATCGAATGTGTGACCTAGATTTCAAAGGTCAAGCTCCCAAGAACCTTTTTACGTGTGTTACTGGTTTATACGCCTCAGGGAAATTGTTTTGACATGTTCAATATCAAGATCAAAGGTTAAGTTCATAAGTTATGAAGTTTCTAAAAAATCCTTGTAAACATGATAAGTTACGAAGCATGGTGTAACAAAAATGCTTTATTCATTACACTTTTGTTATACTCAATGAAAAGAGTTCATTGATTGTGTGACCTTGAATGTCAAAGTTCAAGATCACGATAAAATACCCAATTGGCCGAGGCTTGTAGAAGGCGGAACGGGGCAAGGCGAAACCCCCAATTTCGGGGCTGCTCTATTTTTGCGGTGTCCCGTAAAGCTAATCTAGTTATTCATATTTTTAGACGATCATGGAAGACATATATCCTAATCAGTAACTTTAGATGATACGCAGATCTTTCTGTTATATTCAATATGAAGTTCACTGTCAACTAGACCTGTGATAGTTTGTAGTGATGTGTTGTTCAGATGGATACGAAACACATTGGTTGTCACCTTGATTAGTCGACTGTGACGCAAAAAAGGACGTCTTTGGTTGAAGCCAAATATGCTTTTCTCCTCTTTTAGCCTCAACCCAAAATAAAAAAAAGTTTATTGAAGTTTACCGACTTCTTAGCCGTTTTGGGAAAGCTTGTTGTAGTTTCTTATCCCTCGGTCCCGGCCTAATGAAAAAAAATGTATGCAGCCTGATGAGCTACAGATCCAGTGGATATAAGTTATGTCATTCAACTATGATTTGTTCTCAAGCGTACTGGCGGTCCTCATTAAATATATTCCCTTCAAACCGTATTCTTTGTACTCGTTTCTGATTATTTCAATTTTCTTATCAAATTATCTTTGATTTTAATATTAATTGTGAATATACTTGTGGCACTTTTAATCATACTGTACGTTTTGTCATTATCTTCTTGTAATCATTTGATCGTTAACTCAGTTTTATTGATGGACTGCTGCTGCTTAGTAAACTAATTATTTCTTGATAGTTGAAGCATTACATCTAATTGTATTAAGTATCATGATCGTATTATTTAAACTGATAAAGTCAATGTCCTTATTGCAAGATATTAAATATTTGATTTACGTTAATTTGAACCGGATCACCTCTTGATAAAGATATATTGTCAAATGTACTTTTAAAAATATAGATATCATTTTAGAATTCATTTCATCGTATGTAACTATTTCCTTGCATCATACATGGTCTTGAAACGTTATGAGACGAAAGTTTCTTTTTGAAGTATTATGAGCTGAATCCCATTTACTAATCAAATAAAATCATAGAATCTAACTTTTTAGTAGGCTTACTCGTAGACCGTTGTTGAAAGAATCATTTAAAAAAAAAAACATTGATCAGGATTTCAACGGAAAGGCTTTTGTAATGAGTTTGTAAAGGCCTGATTCTCCAATTGCGTGAATATGAAATTGAATATGCTTATGATCAATACTTTTCTATGAAAAAAGTCTAACTTCTAAATCAGTGCTTATCTATCAGCAATAAAATATGATTGAAATTTGTCCACGTTTTGTCCTTGATTTATATATCCTCTACATTTACCATTTCAATCTAAAACTAGAAAATTTGAAACTATTTGTTTATGATAAAGTAGGTTATTATCAAGTTCTGCTAAGATGCATTGTTCTAAAAAGTAGGAGATTATTGGCGAAGGTAATTTCTTTTGGCAAACCCAAATAAGACATTTGCACACTTCGTTTTAGAAATGTTTTGTATTATTGCAGTTAAGCATTTGACACGGAAAGTTATCATCTCTATTTTAACACGATTCTGAAGTAGATAAAAAGGAGTTGAAATGCAATGTTGATTGCGAGAAGATTATTCAAAATATTGTACCTACTTAAGATAGTTTAATAACATGTTTATTTGGAAACGTTGTCCTAAGGCATATTATGATTATTGATTCCACAGATTAAATATTATGTATTTTATCACTCTTGCACTCTGCAGCTGAAATATTGTATTGAATCATTTTTGTCTAATATAATCGGATTTAACCGTTCCTTTAACAATATTGATATTCGTTCCACTTAAAATGCAATTATTGTTAGCCTCTAGGAATATACACAAGACAAATATTCTATTAAAGCTCTCGCCTTGGACAAGGAGTCTCTCTTTGTTTGAGTTTCAGTTGAGTCAGAATGAAGTTTTTCATAGATTAATTTCAAACCACTTGACTTTGATATTGAATTTCAAGCCTACTTCTAAAGTCCTGATTATACTCAACCGGTCTTATTCTAGCAAACAATATACATGGAAAATGTCCATAACGTTTCTGAAACGACACTTAATTGTTTTTGTAAGTCACGGTTTGCCTTGAGCAAAGACTCTATGTTGACTCTAATACTTCGATTCTAAAACAAAACTAAAAGTCCAGTATACAGCTATGACCGTATATAAAGATCCGAGCAACAGTGGTCTACTAGAGTCCCACATGATTGATGTTAAACAATCGATGCTAAGAATTTTACCAAAAAAACTAACGAATTTCATAAATCACCAAAAAATTGAAAATGTAGGCAAATTTTAATTGCTGACAAAAAACAAACTATTTAGTTCTGTTAAATGGTTATAAACCTGTCATACGACAATGAGAATTCCGAAACGTCGTCCAATATTCTAAAATCTCATCAACCTGACTATTTCATAATTGTGTCATTTAATGTAAATAACCTGAAATCAGTTTATACATTTAGCAGTTTGGAGTGTAGTACTCGCAGAAGTTCTGCTTACACTCGTTTCAACAAAACAAAACCAATTTATTGAGAAAAAAACTGAATTTATACCTACACGTTTCAAATAATGACAAGATACCTTCATTGTGCAGTCATCGTGTATTATAAAATATAAATATTTAAATATTTAAAACTTTCTTTACAAAACTTTATTGAAATTTTAAATAAAGACTATGACACATACATGTAATATTATCTTATGGTCAAACAAGGAACTTGTATTCCTTGGGTATGCTTCTGTTCGTTTTATGTTCACTACACATAGCATTTACTGGCAACTTAAAGGGCAGTAGGGAGTACTTGTTACTTGTATGACCAATAGTGCTGAAGTTGAAAATAAATAAGTCATGACCAACACTGAAGGACTGCTACTTTTATATCATAACTGTTTAGTCCAATACACGTCAGACCACGCTTCGGTATCTGTGATTGTCAGGCTTGTAATTCACTTGAGTGTAATAATTCACAACTCTGTCGGTATTCGTTCCCACTAACACAAAGACCATCTTTTATGTGGACCTATATATTCTGCAGGTGTTCACACATGCCATTACAATCCTGTCTTTCTATTCTGAGGCATGTAACTCTATTATTCCATTACATGATAAATCACACTTAAAACCCGAACAGGGACATAATAGAGGGCAATTACCATTCTAAAAATGTTAATTTATTTAGTTCGTTTTGAATTATTCTTTATCTTTCTAACCATTCTTTCTTCGAAAATTCATACTTTAATAGAAGCAATGAATTGTATTTGAAAATTAATACCTTAATAGAATCAATGAATTGCATTTGAAAATTAATACTTTAATAGAAGCAAAACATTACATCCGAAAATTAACACCTTAATAGAATATATGAATTGCATTTGAAAATTTATCCTTTCATAGAAACAATAAATTCCGTGTTCTGACTTAAAAACGCAACAGCATCTAATTTTTTCTTCTCATTTGAAATTTGTTTCTATTCTCCAGTGATGAAGCTCAGACTTGATGTCTTGTGTATTAACCATTTCCCTTCATAGCGATCATCTTAATACGTATAATATAAATTAGGAATAGAGCACTATATAACCTCTCTATATACATTATCTACACTTTCAAGAGAGAAAGACTTTGACAACATTTCTTTCAACACCATAGCAACTTAAGGGTTTTACGATTTCAGTATGAAAATGATCCATGCAAAGTAAATAGTTTACCACGTGACTTAAGAAACGGTTACAGAGCTGAAATAATTGTAATATCCTCTTTCAAGAGGTCTTTTCATTCACTGAAAAGCTTCCCAGACGGTTTCAGTAATCATTTTGGTTCAGTTCATAACATTTTCCACTGCCCGGCGATCTAAACCAATCATACATGTTAGAAGGCATTGCAATTTCCGCGTCGTGTGCAAAATAAACACCAATTTCTGGCTCACAGTCTGAGACGAGCCGACTTGTGTTTGAGGGGATTCCAGTTGTCAGGAAAATAGCTTCTCTGCTCAGATAATCCTTCATGTCCAATGACGACTGCAACTCCAAGACATGGTTCCTGATGGTGTAGTTTGGTAGTAATTATGACATTAATGGCTACCCTCTTTGTCGTGACGTCTGTAGTTGTTCACTTGTGACTTTTGGCCACGTCTTAACTCATCGATCGCTAATAAGAATCCATTATAGTTTTAGCACAATCATTATGTCCTCACCGCTTAACAGTTGTGTGCTCCGAGAGAGGCTAATTTGTATTGTGACCTCATGAGTGTGAATTGCTCGGCGTTATGCGGCTTATGCGGTTAAGAATAAGGAGAGTCAGATTTGGATAAAAGCCAAATGGCCCTCTTATCCATTCCTCTACTTAAAAACAGCCATCTACACGGGGCTAGATGATCATAAGATTTAACTGTGGACATCTATCGTGTCATTAATTGTTTCATATGAATATATCGTCCGTTTGGTTTTTATTTCAAGCAGACCAACACCAAAAGCAGGGACGGAATCATTTAAATTTGTAAAGAAGTCTTTGATGTTTTCACCTATTGAAAGGAAGGGTTCATCCTTTGAACAGATAATTTGAAACCAAAGATCACCACATTACCCTCGCCCCAACACAGACACATTATGCTACCTATATAACCAATTGATTCACCGCCTAATTAGAAGGAAAGTGGGACGTACCGCTCTACTTAAGTTGATGATGTTGATTCTGAAAATACACGGTTATAATGTCAAGTTTAAGACTGAGACAAAGAAAGACGATAAGGAAACGCTAATTTGTATACAAGCGTGAAACACTCGTACCCTATATGTTTTGACAACAAAGGTTACAGATATTGTTGAAAGCTTTACAAATACGATAAAATGTAATAAAATAAACTCCGTTACATACGTACCTTCTGCAAACACTCAGTGTTCACATTTCACTTCCTAAGATGCTATGATATGCATTATATGTTGAGGATTTGCCAATTGTTATTCACTCGAAATTCAACTATTTTCTTTCGTTCGAAATTATTCAAACTCTATAAACAACAGCTAGAGACAAATGTCTGGACTGTTCTTGTATCCAATCGTCAAGGGACAGAGAAACGTTAGATCGAGATGCTATATATCTTACGAGACTGAAATGACAGCTGCTAAATAAAATTTCGTTTCATTACTTTTTAAATTGCTGCAAATATCTTTCAATATGGAGTTGCTTAAGTAAGACTCATTCAATCATCATTTTTATCAAATCATGATTTTTAATAGTTGACGAAATATAAATTCTCATCACATCATATAAAGATGATATTCATTTGGATAATACGGAAAAAAACATTTCGGAATGGGTACAACAATGCAAAACCTTAAATGTTAATTTGTCATTTGTAAATACTTTTGTAAAAAACGAAATGTATCATATAGCGTTAACCATTATTGCCCATTTTACCAAAATACTTCTTACAATGTGTTCAATCAATAAATAATAATAATAAGAAGAAAATTGGAATTTACGTCTTCTTACCGCAGGCCTTTCCGGTATGCTACAAAACTGTCTCTTTTATATGTTCTGTATTCATAAGATCCATTTACAAATAAATTCAAACAATTGACTATAAATTTTCTTGAAAGAAATAATCACCAATTAAAATGATTATATTACTTTTACACAGTAAAGCAAAATTTTGCTCAACAGTTTTATTGTTTTCCATGAACTTTGTGATAAAACGCTTCAGATGTGTTCTGCTTGACTTGAAGTTATATTAAGTAATATTAAATGTTTGGTTTTTGTTATTTTGTTCCCGGACAATATGTATTATTAATCTTGACATTGGATGCACTTTGCAATATTTTGATGACCTAATGAAGGCGTTAACAGAACTATGATCTTTTAGTTGTATTAAATATTTTCTTCTGATTATTTTATTCCCGGTTCTTAAATTATGTTCTCATAATTGGAAGTATTCCTACTAAAATATTTTAAAAACCCTCAGATATTCCTATATGGAAGTTTTTCTTTGATCACAATAGCTTAGTGGTTAATCAAATCAGAAACGTATATGATATCAAAAATACTTTTGTCATGGTGTTATCAAAATCTCGGGGTGGTATTGCATAATTCAAAGCAATTTTTACAAAAGGGAAAACAAATTTGTTGACTCACATCTTACAGCAGTGTCAACAACGAAGTGAAAGGTTTTTGCAACTCAAGCTAAGTACAAAGAGTCGTCACGTACCTTTGTATGCACTACACTAATGTGCGAACCTCTCTCTCCTACACAGATGATGGGATTCACATTACTAGGACAAATTCAGTGGAATACACACCTAGTATTTATCTTTGAAACGCATACCAAGACAAATAACCATATAATGAAGTTTCAAAGACATGTAGGACCATGGATGTTTGCCAGTGTATTGATCGATGTTGTGAAAGAAAGGAATTATGATAGAGGTTGATGCATTTTAGAGAACGTACAAAGTCTATAATTGCAGGTTTTCAGATTTTCTATCGCTGATTGACAGTCGAAAGTCTATAATTGCAGATATTCTGACAATGCCAAATTCTCACAGAGTTGAATGAATCCGAAAATCTTCCTAATCAGCAAGTTGAAAGAATTTGAGTGCTCATATCTTACTTCTGCAACTTTAACATCGATAATTGATAATAAGAATATTCTCCATGCCGCCAACATATTACAATTCTGACGTATGGTTCATAATTGAACTACTTTGTATTTCATCTGATTTCCAGTAAGGTGTCGACTTCCGTTGCTACGTGTGTGTTACTAGTGTGATGAATATTGGTTGTTTAATTGATTTATATAGAGTTATTTATACAGGATGAAATGTCACATTGAGTGAGGACAGCGGATATGACATTTTCAGCTTTTCTTTATCATATTAGGTCCAATATAAATGTATCCGTCATTCATGCTTATATCTATTACCTATAGGCTCTTCTGACATACTTCAACATTTCAACTTAAAACATTGCATAAGGATTGATTTGAAAAATTAGTTGTTTATATGATTCAACGTTAGGTATGAAGTCTTAAAAGGAGTCCGAACTGTGCCAGACTTTAAGAGTATGACAGCGTATGCAAGCTATGGCAGTGGAAACTCTATTTCCGAAGTTGGTTTAGATTAGTAAATTAGATTTGTGACAACAGCGATATTCTCAGGAACGATAAATTCAGAATCACGTTTTCTATTCATTCCGGTGGTCTTAAAAATAGCTTTTTTATTGTATTTTAAATCGAAATTAATGACTTTGTTGACATTCAAAGTTTTTCTATAAATTCAGTATTCCCATTTACATGTATGATAAATCATTAATTTCTCAAAATCAATCAAAATCAGAATACAGAAATGTTATCATATATTTTTAGATTTTAGCCTACAAACCAAAAGCGTCTTGTGATTCAAGTAACGGAAGCATTACTTTGGAAATCAATAAACTCAGTTTAAAATATCTATTTGTATCTTGCGAATCCTAAAACGAGAAACTTATCATCTAAGTTAACCCCATAACGTCCAGAGGAAGGCATCAAGGACCACAGGCTAATTCAAGTTCATGTATCAGAGTGCTTGTCAAGTAAGAAGGTCGTCATCACACGGGCCAACTTGCTTTTATCAGATCTGAGCGGCTTGTTTCCACATCCGGAGTATACCTATCATAAAAGAAGGTGGCTTTTTCATTTCCGATATGGCATTGTTAGTGTTCTCAGTAAGAGTGTAAAGGGTAAGAGAAATGCAAGTCTAATTAAGATGCATTTTCTATGTCCACAATAGTCCCCCATTAGGTTGTCTTCTAGAAATGTCATTTAGACAATGGTCTCCCTTGCATGGGCTTGTACGGACTCTTTTTATTCGAAGATTGCATGACATTTTCATCATCACATTCATGTGTGGGCGTGGCTTGCTTCCCTCAATTGTCCAATAATGTGATTGACGTGGGTTCCACCTCACCTATATAGCTTACCAGATTTTGGTCCCGGTCCTTCCTCCCTTTCCGTTTGACGCTGGTAAGGATTTTTCTTATCTGATGAACAGTCGTACAAAAAGGTGAACTAATCTTTGTGTTTTTTCAAAATTTAATTTCTTTTCATGTTTCAGATCTCTTGTTGTAATTGTGCGGGTTTTTCATGTTGCCCGTGTTATAATTCTGCGGGTTTTTCATGTTGACAATGAAAATACATAATTGCATGTAGTTGACGCCTGCCTGGTCATTCTTTAAATTTTAATCTTGTTTGTATTACGGTTTCATTCAAGGTAAATTTAGTATCTGTGCTCATTTTCAAAAGATAAAAGTTATCATCTAAATTTTGTCACTATAATTAATGCGTGAAAACCACGTGAAACAAATTCAGCTTTTTCAATAATGATGTTCAGATCTAATACAAATGTTACTTTAAGTTTTCGTTTAACAAACGTGAGTCAAAGCACTGTTTCATCCATTGATTCTTTCCCTTACAGGTGATATGGCCAGGCTGTTGCTTTTGTCCTTTGCTCTTCTCACATTTTGCGCCATTTCATCCGCATTCAATTTAATAGGAGGGGGAAAGAGGTGAGTGCGAACGTTCTTCTTCTGTTTAGCTAGTTACTTCATTCGATGTTTATACCTTTCATGCTTTCATACCTAACGTTTATATTTGTATTTTCTTTCTGATAACAAACACGTGGCAAAGTAACGGTGTCAGTGTACTTACTGTATCATAATACATACATCACTCACCAATGTGAAATACTGTTGTGTACTTTTTTCACTTTTTAAAAGTAGATCGATGCACGTATGACGTCACAATACTTCATAATTATCATCCCATAATGAATGCACTGTAAATGACGCCACAATAGCAGCAGAGTCGCGGAAATGATTCACTCAAGTGTCGACAATGGTGGCTGATTTTTGTGGGCCAGAATACTTAACTTCAAATTTTGAATACTATTTTCATCAAGCTCATGAATGATTCGGTTAAATAAATGACTTATTCGTTTTCTAATCATAGTATGAGTGGAAGATCGTTTAGAATCCCAGTTATCTTTAATTCATGATTAAATTCAACGGTCATGTACATGTGTATGTATAACATATTTAGTTTGAAAGTCGTATACTGTTTATATGAAACAATACTTCTGCAATACGCATACTTTCTCTTAGGATATACTTACAAATTAAGGAAATTAAAGAAAAAAAAATTCATTTGTTTGCACATCATAATCTGTATATATTTGTGTCTCAGTTGATAATGTGAAATGACAAAAAAATCATATTCATCCAAAAGTTATCTCTAAGCTATTAAAATACTTAAATATGTTCAATACAACAGAAACTATACTGAGACTTTCGCGAAAAGAAGGACTTTTCAAGTGTACGAACATTGGTTCTGATAAATCTTTAGATTTTTCTTTGCCATTAAAATATATTTACGAATATAATTCCTAATTTGATAACACAATATTTTACACCTTTATTCTGAATTGCGGACGAGGAAAGATGAAGATTTGTAACGAGAATTAGTGAACTAGAGAATTGTCAATCAAAATGTTGCAAGTTTCTTAGGAAGGGATAGAAGTTAAATGATGATGATAATGAAGAAACATACATGTATGAAAACGTCTTTATTCATTATATGCGACGTTTCGACATAGATTCTTGTGTCGTTTTCAAGCAGATGAACAAGTGATGGACAAGTGTTGCAATGCTGTCTTGTAGCGATATGCCGTTATAAAAGTTTACATTTTCACATTTGGATCACGAGTATTTTGTTTGAAGGTGCATCTATGAAATAAAAAAATATGACAAAAATAGGATAAGATAAGGCAATAAATGTATGCAATTGATTTTACATTACGAGATTGTTCTTATTACTTCCATTTTGACCCATACAGAACGCTGTGCCTGGATATCGGTTACAAAATGAAACAGAAACAATTTTTTGAAATTTATTTCTTGAAAGAATTGTTTTAACAAAAATAGTAGAATGTTGATTTTTTAAGACTTGGTTTTGCATTGGCTTGTCTCTTGTCCACAATTTGGCATGATAAAATAGATGGAAGGGTTCATTCTGGTTTGCTTCATGTTTTTTAATATTCCCTCAGATTATCTGAGAAATTCATCAGATCAGCAAAATTACACCGACTAGTTGCAAAAGAACACATATATAACATCTGTTAATGACACTGGGAGAAAAATTAAAAAAGGATTCTTAAACTTTTACTCCTTGTTATATTTGTCCATTTGTCATTATCAACTTTGAGGGATGAGATATTATCATTCATTATTCTTTTACTTTCCGAAAAAAGTTCAGGAACGAAGCGATATTATGTTTATGACTCGAGGGGGTAGGTTGTTCTCGTGCGATATAAGGCATTATCACCATACATATAGAAATAATTTGACGAGAGGTCTATTTGGATTTTTTTAAAAAGGAAAACTGGCATGTTGTTTTATAAAGCACTCGTACTCATAATGAGATAAAACGTCTATAGTTAAGAAATGTTGCTCTTGTTTATTGATGGCTTGGCGTAATTGATATGTCAGGAATTAAAATAATCTATTTGATCTATTGAGGGTACAAGAAGCAGTCTTTATGAAGAAAGTTCAGTTATGATTGATGATGTTCGATATCTACAAAACGTTTTAACAATTTCACTGTTTCTTGTATTGTAAGGAATTCTTTAAAAAGAAAAAGAAATAAAAATGTACAAAAGGAGTTCAAAAATTCTCAAAAACCATAACAGTCTATGCTGTCTGAAAATGTATAACAATCTGCAAGTAGTGTGACGTCACTTGGATACATCGTGATAATGGTTCACCGTCAGAACTAAGATTGTTCAGCAAGTCGGTTGTCCTTTTAACCTCGGATACATTAGCGTCCCCATGTTCGAGATATATATCATACACAATGTGGACTGTACTGACTCTCTCACTTTTAAGGACCATTGTCCGCAAACTTTGGAATTAGAACTCCATTCGTGTAGGGATCCGGTGTATATATTCCGCCATTGTGCTTGTTTATGTTGCCATGTGACACTTTCCTCCTACGCATACATATTGATATATTTCTTCCATACAATGACATTTCACGTGTCTTTTTCTGTCGTTCGATTCCCGCTAATGTGTTTATTGTTCCTACTTGGAATAATAAAGAATAACCAGATTGGTATTCTTTGATAACGATTGGATAAACATGCATCTTTTTAGATTGTTACCTGTTTCGTCGTCAGTAAATATATTAAGGTATTACTATAATAGTATTAACTGCAATCTAAATAGACATAGTTACGGTCATGTTTTACCTTAGGGTCAACAAAACTGATTTGCTTAAATTATATATTGAATAAGACATTGCCAAAACATATTCAAATGTGACAAATTAAGGATATTCACAAATCGGTAATGATAACCAGGAATATGTGCTCTAACAGCCAAGGAGATATGGATAGATTTGATAAATACAAAGTAAGTAAAGTTGATGATTTAATCTGAATGAGTAAGTAAAAACGAAGACAAGAATGGTTCATATGCAATTTTAACGAGAATGCTTATTTGCACCTACAACATGGACATTTTTTCTGCTAAGAATGATATTAGAATGTGTTAAGAACGTTCAAACGTTATCTTTTAAACGTTCGCATTCAAATTCCTTTGTTCTACTTAGAACCCAGCCTCAGCGAGAACTATCTAACGGAACAAAATAAAGACTAACTTACCTTGCACAAAATCCTCGTTTCGGATAGACAGACATGAAATTCTACATGATTCCGTTCTCCCTCACACACTGATGACAACGACAGTTTTAGGTTTGTGTAATCCATTCGTAAGTAAGTAAAATATTCCATTGTAGCTTATACCATTGGTCCCAAACATGTGAAGTGAACAAGCAGCGAAGAGGATAAGATAATGGAATATCTTATATATAGTACATGTACATTAGGTATTTTGAGAAAACAGATCGAATGGTGTATTTAACCTAGAAACTGGTTTTATAATCGTTCATACAAATACTTTTGACATGTCTCTTTTTTTTTAAATTATCTATTTAAATGGTAACAAATTCTACTTCTTTCAGGGCGGACGAGGAGTTACCTGCCCTTGGGCTCACAGAGGATGAAACAATATCGCTGGTTGATTATTTGATAAATAACCTTCGAAACCAGAGAGTGTACGTATATAAATAATTCAACAACATTTTAATACGGAATTTGGAATAAAACTGTTCTACAATTGTATTCGAAAATGGTATTTCTTGATCATTTGATCTGATACGATTTTACTGTATGTAGTATGTTTTCGTTAATGTTAATCATTTTGAAAATATAGGACAATTAAAATTAAAATGAAATGCAAGGTTTGAGCTTTGTTTTTTTGTGTTTCACTACGTGGCAAGTTCATACTTTTATATCAATCTTTGGTATATATTTTTTCGAAATGATTGACAAAATCTTTCAATATTTTTAATAAGACTTCATTAAGAAATGTCCACTCCTTTTCCCTCTTGCCGGCGTTTATATTATTAAATCTATTATTATCAAGGTTCCATTGATGAAGTATACATGTAGTTAATGTGTTTAGAGAATTTCGAAACTTATCATTTCAAATATGGCTTAAATGCAAGTTTCAACGATGTTATTTATGAGAACGTTGTTTACTGCCTTGTGAGCAGTGTATTATTGCTTCAATCAAACCATTTGTTATACAATTGAATAAGCACGACTATTTAACAATGACAAGAACAAAGTATTGATATGTGTAAATATCCTTAAAATTTCAATAATTGTTAAGATGACTAAAATGAATAAAACGCTTGTAATATTTGAATATAAAATTTCAATTAGTAATGCATATTTTTTTATTCATTGATAAACAATAAGTGCTCACATAGATGAAACAAAGGATATATTGTTTCAATGAACTAATTAGATCGTCGAGATCCACATTATTAGATATTGTTTCTACGAGTGTGTATAGATTTGATAAGTAAGTACCATACATTAATTCAATCATCCATCTATTTCAGAGAGCGGAGAGGCCATGCTGATTTCGGTTTGATGTCTCGTCATTTCGCAGGCTCAGATTATGCCAAAGCTGCTGAAGGTAATACAATTAGCATCTCTTTGACCTACACAGTTGAAAGATGCAAAAGCAAATAAAATCCCCAAAGGAATAATTTGGATTAATATCAAACAATGTTAGGGGCTCTTAGGAGAACATTGAACATTTTCAGACTTTAATTATTGTCAGTGCTATTGTTTGATTTGGTCCCGAAATGTTAAGGCAGTTATCAGCCAGTCAACAAGTAGTATCTCGATCTCTGTTTTGCTCTGAGGGGAGGGGTTCAACATGTTGTAATCAATAGACGTACCAGCAGTTAAATAATAGATTATTAGAAGTTGTTGTTCCAGTAGTAGTAGTTGTTGTTGTTCTAAAAGCGGCAGTAGTAGTAGTAGTAGTAGTAGTAGTACTACAAGAAGTAGTAGTAGTAGTAGTAGTACTACAAGAAGTAGTAGTAGTAGTAGTAGTAGTAGTAGTAGTAGTAGTAGTAGTAGTAGTAGTACTACAGGAAGTAGTAGTAGTACAAGTTGGGGGAGTAGGAGCTGTTATAGAATTACCATTATTATTAGTTTAAGATTAACATCTTGAAATAATTAGTAGTAGCAGTAGCAGTAGCAGCAGCATTAGTAGTAGTAGTAATAGTAGTTGAAGTAGTAGTAGTAGTAGTAGTAATAGTAGTAGAAGTAGCAGTAGTAGTAGTAGTAGTAATAGTAGTAGTAGTAGTAGTAGTAGTAAAAGGAGTAGTGCAATAGATTAGCTTTAGATTTAGTAGTTGTGTTAAAGTATGTGTTAAGAATGTAAAGTTGAATTGTCTTCATATCTTATTAGGAATTGTCATAAAGAAAATGAGTTACCCATTTCCCGCTACGGATTGATTGTTACATTACACTTATAACTTTTGAT
Organism: Steromphala cineraria; assembly: GCA_916613615.1. Classification (NCBI taxonomy): domain Eukaryota; kingdom Metazoa; phylum Mollusca; class Gastropoda; order Trochida; family Trochidae; genus Steromphala; species Steromphala cineraria. The sequence continues at coordinate 3,485,068 of OU744736.1, read as the reverse complement.
TTGATAAAACAATGTAAAACTTTTTGTTTATGTATTCTAATATAACAAAACATCAATCATTACAACAGTATAGATCATATATAAGCAAAACAAAAAGACAAGTTCACTGCAAATATGTTTATCTAAAAATATATTACATTATCTTTTATCCAATGCCTATTTTTATGTTTCATTTAATTCAGAAAACTTACAACATAAATACAAAAAAATGACTGCAGACGTGGTTATTCGGTTATGTAGTGTGGCGAATAAATTTTTAATCTCATTTAAAACAATTTTATAACACTCTTATTCTTGAGATGAAACATATGACATGATGTGTCAATGAGATCACCACAAACATTTAAAAGCGATGTCTAATCCCATTATATGATGACTTGTATGAATCAATATCTGATGATCGTCTACATTCCGTACTTGCAATTATCTCCAACATATGACAGATGCTATAAATGTCCTTTTGAGGCGTCCTCTTTCCATTTGTCAGTATGTTTTATTTATCATCTGCGTTTTAGCAGTCGTTTTGGTGTGGGTAAGATAGCCGATGCATTGTGGCGGCACGTGGTCCTGTGCAAAGCTCAGTCAACCGCTATCAGTATAGTTCAACAACAACGACCGCGGCTCGCTAGTAAGAGTGGGTAACTCGCTTACTGCTGACTAAACTGACTCTTTGAGGGGTTTATTCCCCGCTCTAAGACATGAGTTGAGAGACTTGTGGTGATATTTTCAATTTCTCTTAGAAAATCTGATATATAGTTCATGGTTTACATGTCTTAAAGGGGCAGTAGAACGTTTTAGGGGAAATATAAGGTGATGTCAGGAAAATGAAAATAAATGGTTCCTATTGAAAAAAATGTATTGAAACTAAATGAAGCAGAAATAAATATAATATATAATGTGAAGCTAAGCCATGCAATTCCTTTTTCTTACTCAAAATTAATTAAACGTGTTCACACAAAAATGGCCGCCATTGGACTTTATATGAATAATTTGTTTTCTGATTATTGATGATTGGTTTTTGTAATGAGAGCTTTACACTATCAAAGTGATACATTAAGCTTAAACGTACGGGTATCAGTGAAAAAAATAAAATATAGATTTTCATAATAAAAAACCTGCTACTGCCCCTTTAAAACGTATTTGATATTTAGCTTTGTTAATTAAGATCAATGTAAAAGTGGATAAATGTTAATCAAAAACAGACGCTAGGAAGAACCCATCGTACTGTAATTAGGTGTAACTCTAACCGTTGTTACATAGTGTCAAATAGTTAAACACAAAAAGAAATTTAGCCCCTAATTTCGTAGTCAGTCTGGCTATATGACCGCATGGTCTATCTTTTTGTCGATCAACTTTACAGTTGACCTGCAATTAGTAATAAACAAATATTACGACCAAAGTCACTATTGAATTCAAATATGATAGGATAAAAGTCAGTTTCGTAGAAATATTGTTTGTTGGATACGACCGGATTTTGGTATTGTGTAGCTTTTAAACACTAAAATATATTTCTGCGATAACAAATGATAGTATATTATTGATTAAGGTACATTAAACTTTATCATTTTTTTATTTACATCATTATCACTGCTGTCTTATTATCCATTCAGAAGTTTCAAACAGATTTGAATTCCCAATGTAATGTTGCATATTTTCAATTCAGTGTTATAGAATTCGCTAAATAACCCTTATTGCGTATCTATTTTGTATTCAAATAACGAATGAAATCACCCATGTGCGGATCGTTAGAATTCGTTAAATCAAAATCGTTAGATAACATGTGTTCATCAATAAATTAAACAACAGCGTGAATGTTTACACGTACCGATATTTTTCACATTCTTTTCCATTGACAGCAATTTTATTGTCATAAAAATATTATCATAAACATATATTTTGTAAACAATCATAAATCATATACATATATTTTGTAAATCAAGCTCACATCCATGAGGATGAAGATATTATTTAATAGTCACTGTGAAGAGCCAACCCTTTTATAAGTTCTCAGTTAGGAAACAATATGTTTGCACACAATATAATCCGTTTTATCGTCTTTCGAAATATACATGCGGAAAAAAATTCACACGTTAAAGGGAGTGTTCTCATTCCAAAGCAAATACAAATGCTCACGATAATTTAACTACCAGCTGGTACTCTTAAATATAAGAAGCATGTTCAAGCTTGTAAGACCTTAAAGTGACAAAGACAAACCCCATATGTATTCTTGTTGCCAATATGGACACTTTAACTCGATAAAATCTCTTTAAACGAATCATGTCTGTTAAAATGGTTCTTTCTCACCTCTATACATCAATAGGTAGAGTAATTGGTCACATGTGGCACAGGATGTGCTAATGGAGGCCATTGTAATGCTTTTAAACCAACAACGATTAATTGTTAATACATAATCAAAGAGTTTGGTGTAGTAATACGTGGAAGGTCGTCGATTTCAAGTGTTTAGTATGCTGTGTAGGTTGGCTCTGTGAATAGATAAGAATTAAGGCTGTTTAATATTGTTTTTGTTGTGTATATATAGATATGCACCTAATGTGATCTAATATTCGTACAGGTTGGTTTCAAAACTAATTCTTTCAATCTGCTCACCATACAAGGGCCATTTAACAGTGATTTTGTGGAAGTTTCTTAAACAAATAAATTTAAAACGCGGAGACAGGCTAAAGATCAAGCAAGTGATTTATTGGCCATATTTCTAACTTTCATTGTTTGAAGATGTCACCTCAGCGTTCTTCCGAAGAAAGCCGATGCTTAAATGAAGTTGCTTTCTGGATGTTTTCTTGTTTAATACTGAATACAGATTATCTAGTGATTCACTTGTTAAAGGAATATAAAGTAAGTTTTTACTTGACTTTCATCGTTTTCAGTTAGGTGAGTGTTCTAAATGCCTTAAGTATCTTGTGTAAGACTTTGACAAGTCAACAGCATTGACCAGTGAGAGACTTGTGATAGTATATTAATGATCAAAATGTTTGTTGTTATAAGTCCTAGTTTTGCAGACGACAACGTTATATTTGGTAATGTCCCCATTGCTATGCAACACTCTTAAGATGCATTTGAAGACTACTGTAAATGTTGGAAGTTGGAAGTCAATATCACAAAAGTAAAGGTTGTTGTATTCGGAGGTGGACCAGCTTATATATATATAAAACTCGCTTTGTTCTGGGTGGCCAAGAAGTCCAAAGTTAAGACTCCTTACCTTGGCATACCCGTACATAGAAACAGAAAACATGTTTTTGCCCTAAACTAGCTGAAGCATAATGCATCTAACGCTATGCTTTGTCTCCTGTGTAGAACAAAGAAAAGTAACTTACCCTTAGATACTATCTTCAAAGCTTTTGATAGCATGCTTGCTCCAATTCTACTTTATGGCTGTGAACTATTTGGTCATGAAAAACTACATCTTCAATTCCTAAAACTGTCAACTTGATTGAGAACTTTACATCAAATTTCTGGCAAAGGTGAGTTAGGAAGAGACAAAGTAGCAAAGACAACTATGATGTTTTGGCATACTACACTTACTACTGAAAATAATATCTAGAATAACAAAATTTATAATGGAGTTTCTGATGCATGATAAATAAATAATGGTAAGGATAACGATTGGCATAAAAATGTCGAGCACATGCTGAATAGATGCGTCTTAAGTGACGTGTTTATGAACCCGTATAAATGTAATCCTCCAAATGTATTTCCGCACAAGTAGAATTAACACTGAGAGGCTATTTCTATCAAGTCTGGCGAAGTTCTGTCCGCAATAGCTCCAAAGGAATACATTATAAACTGATGAAAGATGCCTCTATTTCAAACTATTTCTTCTTCTATAAAAGTAATTATATACCCCTTTATTAAAACTAAGAACGTGTAATCCTAACTTACCTGTTATCACCGGCAGATGGCTTGGTCTACCCCGTGAGGATAGCACATGCACTCTCTGCGACTCCCCAGCCATCGCAGATGAAATATATTATCTATTCAAATGTAAAGCCTTTGAAACAGAACGTCGTCATATATTAACCGATGTTTTGTAACATGGCCAAATATGTACAAGTAAAAACATTGATATCAACAACAAAACTTTCAGAAATTAAAAACCTATATCTGCGTATTGTTTACAATAAGTTAAAATAATTGGTATCGTTAATGTCACCATTCCTGTCTGTTTAGTATTACTGATCACCACACATCGGTTCCTTTCAATGAAACAGACTTGATCATAACGTTCACCACGTCGGTGGTACACACATTTACGGCCATCAGAAAGTAACGCCAGCGGTCGTCAAGGTCTGTGGGTTGAAAGGCGCCGATTGTTTGATTACGTCATTCATTTTACTGTCGGGATTAAGCAGAATAGACAAACTTCATAAACGATGCCAAAATAATGTTTAAAATCTCATTTTCAGCATTTACATTGATGGAAGTTGTGTGTGGCAGCACGTGCAGATCCCGTGGTTGTAAATTCCCACGCATGATGTGCATGATTCTAGAGAAATGAATAACAAACAATTATATTTGTTCAAAACAAGTTTATCATGTTGTCATACTTCTATTCCTGAAATATCTCTATATTGAGTTTTAGATGCGCAGCTTCGTTTCGTCCCTAGGATATGTTACTTCAACCTTTTTCCAGCTTGTCGTTTCGTATACATAAGCAATGTTGTTGTATTTTTTGCATAAAACTCACGTTTCATATTTCTCACTTCACAGCTGCGAACATGGCAGAAAATCCCTACGGACCAGGCCGCAGGAAGAGACAGCAGTGAAGAGTTATCCCCCTTCGCGACACGAGACGATACCAGCTCGGGTAGCAGTGCCCTACAATTTATTAGACGTCTTGGGTTCGAATCCCGTTCATTAGTAGAAAGATGACTTTACACACCATCGGCGGACAAAATCTCAAGTATAACCCCTTTCATTCCACGTATCATTTTCTTTCAATAATTCCAGGATAGGCTACTCAGTAACAGCGTTGCAGTCTGATCACAGTACAGTTCTTGATTGGCGATATTCACCCCTGATTAGCGAGATCGGAGAATATTGGGAATAAATATGCTATTTGATACTTTGTTGGTACTTGTTTTCATTTATTTTAGATTGTATTCCATATTCATTCAAGTGCTTCGTTTTTTGCTCATCCTTGTGTCTTTACACTCTCGGCAACCATCAAAGCTCATTCAGTTTTGTTTTTCTTGATACGAAAAATATTATCCAAGTATACATGAGTTATTTGAAGCGTAAGCCCTTTTTATAATCAAGTTGTCGTGAAACCTAAACTTGACCTCACAATGTTAACTTATTTGTGTAAAAAAGACACAACATTTGTCCTGTGGTCTTCCACTTGTAATCGTTATCGTATATAGGATAACAAATTGTTACGTATAAAAATATACAGTAAATCATAGGGTCATTTGAAGGTCAAATATTACAATTTGTATTTACACACTTAACAAGGATCATTCGTACATGTATGCTTGACGGCCGATGGGCGTAGATCAGAAACATTGCCGATTTAAACATAATCATTGTATTAAGCAAGTCTTCTGTTAATTCGAAAGAAATGACTAAACTTTATTGAAAAATAAAAATGGTTATTTTGTCAATCTCATGAACTTGCCTATAAAAAAACCTTGTGGTATCTGGGAAATCTAAAAGTGTAGATGAAAAGATTATGTAAAACTTAAAGCGTTGATTAATCAAGCTATAGGTTAATTGTAAATGGAAATGATAATATTATAGAATGTGGTCATGGTTCCCGAAATTTATCATCTACAAGACAAGGAGTAAGGACGCGGTAGACTGACCATTTCGAAACAGAACCCTTGTTTAGATTAGCTCAGTATATCCTGACGGCAAAAAGTGTGTGCAAAGCATATGTTATATCCAGGAGACAGTCTAGTGAAGAATCACCTCGTGCTCAAAATAATGGTCCATGAATTGTTTGCATCGTAAAACGCAATGTGAAAGGTCCGTTATGGGGTACTAAACGTCTCATATGCATTTTCCATAAAGAATTTGATAACAAAACTCACTATCACGATGATGCTGCTTTCTTTAAAGTGGAACAATTATTGCGTGGCTACATGCAGGGTGGTTCAACGGAGAAGTATTTCACTCTTTGGATACAACTAAATCCATATGTAACATCTCTCTGGGGTACCACCCAGCGACGCGAAATTTTCTTAAATGAAGATATGAAGAAATGTTGGCTTCCTCCTTAAAGGAGCAGTAGCACGTTTTTTGATAATTCTATATTTTAAAATTTTCACTGATAATTGTATGTAAATGCTAAATGTATTATTTTGACAGTGTCATAAATCTCATTACACAAGCCAATCAGCCATAGTCAGAGGACAAAGTATGAAGATTCACATAAAATCCATTGGCGGCCATTTTTGTGTGAACACCTTTAATTCATTTTGTGTAAGAAAAATGAATAACATGGCTAAACTTTACATTATATATTCGATTTATTACTGTTCCATTTAGTTTAAAGACATTATCTTTCAATTGGAACCATTAATTTTTATTTTCCTGACATCACCTTATATTCCCCCTAAAAACGTGCTACTGCCCCTTTAACTTCTTTCGAGTAGTATGTTAATGAAATTTCACGATTTTTAAGAATATGACTCCTTATAAAGCATACAAACAATAGCAAGTTCTTTACGTTGGTCGTAACTTTTAAGAGTGTGTTGAAAGATATCTTATAGTATATTGCCAAAAACTAGTATGATATTGAGTAAAATATAGTTTCCGTTAGCAAATGGCTGAAGGCTATCTAATAATTCAGTAATTAAAATTACCATTAACCCCCCAAGTTAATATCAAACCTTATATATTTATATATACTTATACTTATACTTATGTTGTATCATTTAACAAACATCTTGTATGGCACATCTTGTTATCAAACAGTTCTTAGTTCTTAAAAGAGATTGTAATAGGGCCCAGAACATGCACTTTTGTCTTTTTCCTTGAAACTCGACCGATGCAGATATTAAATCAAATTGCAATTCATCTGATATCTTACCATAGACAACGACATGGTTGTCATTTGTTTAGAAATTATGCCGGGGTTGTAAAATTGACAGTTCTAAACGACAACTTCCATGCGCATTAAAATCTGCTGGGAAAATAAAATTGACTCGCCGAGATTTCTCTGAAAGATTCGATATTCAATATTTTGAAACTTTTATTCCAAAGTAAACAGTCGATTTTAGTCAGACTGTAAAAACTTCAAACATCACATTTTGAAACAAGTGAAGAAGCACAGTTCACATACGATAATGATATTATATCACTTCAAATAACACAACCACAACTGAACATTTTAAATAATGTATTTCAATACTAAAAAAAAGACCTGTTAGAATTTTGTTTTATTCCTCTTTTTCGGTTTTTTTATGTGTATGTGGTTTTCATGTTGCTACATGTACAAATAGATGTTAGCACACAAGCACATATCTGGTAGACTCTTGCAAATGATGTAAAGTGGCATTTCATGAGCTATGCTCTCGCATTTTTCAATAAAAGATTCCTTCAAGGTAATCTCTCCATGTAAACAGACAGACGTTACCTTTATGGTTGACGCTTAATATAGAAACATTATCTTCTGGTTAAAAAGCAGAAGTTAACTTGGTGGTAATTTGCTAATATTGCAAAATTCTGTGACAGGTTGATGGTGAACTTGTTCTTATACTTATAAACGATGGCTACTGACGGTCAAGTCTTTGATGGTATGTTAAAGTATAGACTTGAACTGCCTTGTCCTTGTAATCATCAAGTATCATACAAATATGTTCCAATTATCTGTAATTAATAATCAGATTTGATAATATCGGGGAATTGTCGGTGTGTCCGATCTGAACTTACAAGTCTTGAACTGGAGAGTTTAAAAAGTGAACTTGTAATTCGTACAATAATGATACGTTGTTGAAGATGAATACATGTATACACCAAGATGATAGAAAAGCGGGTAAAGTTTTAATTGCTGTTTGCAACATTGAACACTCGAATCCTGTTAATTAAAAGTGAGTAGACAGATAACTTATTGGAAGGAAAGTGAAATATATAGAAAGACGTGTGGCAAGATAAAGTTATGGAATGACAAAATAGTTTTGAACGAATGTTCATTTAGCTACAGAAAATTTGATGTTGTGTTCACAAATCACCAACCACATTTGTTAAAGAGCCCCTCAATGATGTCATCAGATTTTGCTTTGATTAGAACGTAAATGGCATAATTCATTAAAGGATTCAAAAAAGCTTAAATACTCATTAAAAAAATGGCAATTATATGATAAATATTTATTTTTAGTTAAAATATTAAAACATTTATACATATTCTAGTAAACCAGATTCATAAGGCCAATATTAGTAAAGTTATAAATATCACAGATTACCAACTCGTAGCCGTCATTCTGATTGCTTTACTTAGACGTTTGACAGATTGACACGAGATTTGAAATTTTACTTTTCGGCAACACTCGATACCTCTCGATCAATTTAAACTATTGATATTGGTTTCAATATGTGACCTCGAACAACTCACGAAGAGTTTCTTTAACATCGTTTGCTTGTGAATCAATTATCTGTATAGTTGTCACTGCAAATATTCTCAATCAGAAACAAGAGCGAACATGTTGTTGAATAGTGACCGACCCGAAGGTCAGTATTTAACTAATCACTGGTCGAATATGTATCGAATTTAGGACCTTGTGATTATGGCCAATGTAATTCTCTTTGATGCGAAATGAGTACGTTGTCGTTTCATATCGAAATTATTAATTTAGAATGATACTTCTTATTATCACCAAAACCTCAAAGAGGACGACAATAATCATGGAGTAGGACACATTTAACTAACCATTCGCCAGTGCAAAATATTGTAGAAGCATACAACCTGTGCGATGTTTGATGTTGAGCATTTTGGAAATATTTGACATATTATTAGGAAATATACATTAGATTATGGAGGACTTAAACATAATGCTTTACATGGTCATGACTATTGATAATTGTAGATGGTTTAAATAGTTTCTAATAATGTAAAATGCATGTTTAAAGTGACATCAACTAAGGCTTATCTGACTAATTGCATTTCACATCTAATATAAAGATCAGCATGTGAACAAAATAATTGTTGAGCAGGTATAACGCGACGCGGTGTATGGTACAAATATCAATTTTCAATTTAAGTAAGCAAAAAATATAATTTTATTATCACCAAAAGAAGAATATCAGAAATAACGGAGATTTTACCTCCGCTTTAAGAGTCTTAGACATTTGTACCACTACACGTGTGATGCTATGCAGTCAAAATACTAACACTGCTATTAGCCCTTATTTCAATGTGCAAGCAAAAGGACATTTTACTACCGCTTCTTTTTCAGTAATTTGCACTGTATTTATAACTTGCCATGTTAGAGTTACCTTTCCTTGAATCGCTCTTGTACTTACAGCGATAACATGCGTGTACTCGTGGAAAGCACTGTCGTGCATAAATTCCTACCCTACAAATGTACCTCAGTGGGTCTAAGTCGGAATAAATGATGAAGAATACTGCTCTCGTCTTTATTGAGCCGTCATAGTAGGAATTTTTGAAGCCAATGTCCGGCGCAGTTCGAACCACGAGTAAACAACGTGCGCGAATTCTGATGGTCTTCTAAGAAGAAATGTCACAACGAGCAGGTACGAGGCGTTTGACCGAGAAAGGTCAAAACTTGTATGAAAAGAATTTGGAAAAACATTTAAAAGAAGTTTCTAAAGTTGATAAAGAACTTAAGGATCTTATTTTACGTTCTCAAAATGAATAAAAATACAAACTTTGAGTGAAGTCTTTAATGCCATAGACCATTGGCATGACAGATATTTGTCAGTTTCAACAACATTATTCAAGTTCTTAAACAGAACAGGGACAGCTGAAGCCCATAACAAGTTAAATACTCTTACACCTGTCATAAATAGAAGATCTGAGAGTGTGCAAAATGTGTTATTTGACATTACAGAACAAATTAAATGTATCAGATTAAAACAAAACCAAAGCAATTCATTCTTGAATGTTACACAAGAACAAAGTGACATGATATCAGAGAAAAGTGTGTATTTATCACAAACATGTAGTGAAAAATCTAACACTAGTTCTGTGCTTCAGAGACAGAAATCTAAGGCGGAAGCTGCCAAGGCAAGGCTGGCTGAAGCTGAACGAGAAGTGCAACTTGCTGAAGCGGAGTTGGTAGGAATGCAGAAAATATTACAGGCTGAGGACATTGACAGGTATAATGAGCAGGATGATGAAAGATTATCTAGTTCACACCTACATGCAAGCAGACAACGTACAGCTGATTTTGTCAGTGATCAGCAAGCAAGGAATAATATGTCCCAATCCCTAGGAAACTCAAACTTCTCCAAGCAAGCTAGCTATCTTAACCCTGATGCCAATGAATACACACCACAGACTAACTTATGCAACCCCAATGAACACATGAACTTTGATCAGACTGATAATCCACAGATACCACCTCCTCAATACATACCTCAGTCACAGTGGGGTTTGTGTTCAGAACTATCAAAATTTCTCATGAAACGTGACCTACTTGTCTCAAGATTATCCAAGTTTACAGACAAACCTGAATTTTACACGGTGTGGAAGTCTAGCTTTACACGTATCATGGATGAACTTGGGGTTTCCCCACTAGAAGAGATGGATCTCCTCATAAAATGGTTGGGTCCAGAGTCAAGTAAACAAGCGATGAGTGTCCGAGCCGCCAATGCTCATGATCCCGAAAGAGGACTACAGCGAATTTGGCAAAGGTTACATGACCGGTATGCTAGTCCGGAACTGATCGAATCATCAATTAAAGCCAAGCTGGTGTCGTTTCCTAAACTTACTCCACGAGACAACATGAAGCTGTACGACTTGTCCGACATTGTCTCAGAAATTGAATCTCTGAAAGAGAACAAGACATATGCCTCCCTGTTAGCCTATTATGATGCATCAGCGGGCGTTACGCCTATTGTGAGTAAGCTGACACACAACTTGCAGGAGAAATGGACAAATGAAGCAGCAAATTACAAAGAACACTATGATGTGCCCTATCCTCCCTTCTCTGTGTTTGCTAGTTTTCTGAGAAGACAAGCAAAGATCAGAAATGACCCTAGTTTCTTCTATGCATCAATTGACAATACCAAGAAACCAACTCAAGCTAAACATGAGCACAAAATTTTCACAAAGAAAACAGACATTAGTGAAATTTGGCTGTGTCCTTTCCATGACAAGGCTGAAGGTCATACTCTGAATTATTGTCGGGCTTTCCGGAGATTGCCAATCAGAGAGCGAAGGGACTTTCTTGAGAAGAACGGCATATGTTTCCGTTGTTGTAACACAACTGATCACAGAGTTCGTGATTGTAAGCAAGACATTCAGTGTTTCTTTTGTAAAAGTGACAAACATGCAACAGCACTTCACATTGAAAAATCTGAAACCAAGCCATCCTATAGAAGTGACGGAGGGGAGCGAAAGCGACAGGAATCTTCCTTCAACATGAAAGGAGGGGAGTCAAACCCTCACCGAGCAGCAAGCAACTGTACCCAGATATGTGACAATCTGATTGGTGGAAAATCTTGTGCAAAGACAGTGCTTGTAAAAGTGTTTCCTAAAGACAATCCTGATCAATTTATCTGGACTTACGCTGTATTGGACGATCAGAGCAATCGTTCCCTTGCGACTTCTGAGTTTTTTGACAATTTCAATGAAAATGAAAGCCCAGTTGAGTACACACTAGCATCATGTGCAGGTTATGTCACCCTTAGTGGGCGGCGGACCACAGGATATGTAGTTCAATCGTCTGATGGATCTTCTTCATTAGAGTTGCCAGGAATTATTGAATGCAATCAAATCCCTGATATGCGAGAAGATATTCCAACACCAGAAGCAGCGTTACATCACCCACATCTCTCTGACCTTGCCCCATTGATACCTCCGATCAAGCCGGATGTGAAGATTTCACTTCTTATTGGAAGAGACCTTCCTGCTGCCCATCATGTACTTGAACAGAGAATAGGTTTACCCACTTCACCATTTGCTCAAAGGTTAAATCTTGGTTGGGTGATTGTAGGAGAGGTATGTTTGGGCAAAGTGCATAAAACAGACTATGTGACTGTTAACAAGGTACACTTGCTGGAAGACGGCCGTCCTACTATTATGAAACCATGCCCTAACAGACTAGAACTGAAGGACAGTTTTTGTGAAATTGGACAAAATGTTTTTCAGAGAACAGCCGAAGATGAGCAAACTGCCCTGTCTGTGGAAGACAATGAGTTCTTGGAAATTATGAACACTGAGTTTCAGAAGAATTCAGATGGAAATTGGACAGCGCCATTGCCATTTCGAGCCGATAGACCACGACTTCCGTGTAACAGACCTCAAGCAGTTCACCGTGCCAAACTACTAGATGCTAGTCTACGCAAAGATCCTGTCAAGCGTGAACACATGATTACCTTTATGAAGAAAGTGATTGATAATGGACATGCAGAAATTGCTCCGCCACTTGAAAGTCATCAGGAATGTTGGTATCTTCCTTTATTTGGGGTCTACCATCCGAGAAAACCCGGACAAATCCGGGGTGTGTTCGACTCTTCTGCTCAGTTCAAAGGTGTGTCCCTTAACAGCGTTCTACTCACTGGACCTGATCTAACAAACAACCTTCTGGGGATTTTGTTGAGGTTTCGAACTGCACCTATTGCTCTGACAGCTGATATAGAACAAATGTTTTATGGCTTCAAAGTAAAGGAAGAACACAGAGATTATTTGAGATTCATCTGGTATAGGAACAGTAATCCAGAAAATGAATTAATCGAATACCGAATGACTGCCCATGTATTCGGTAACTCTCCATCGCCTGCTGTAGCAACATATGGATTGCGAAAATCGGTGGAAAATGCTGACGAAGACGTCAACAACTTTGTCACTAACGACTTTTATGTTGATGACGCCCTTGTGTCAAGAGAGACAGAGGAGACTGTCATAGACCTAGTGCTGAGAACTCAGAAAGCTCTGAGAGAAGGTGGCAACCTAAGACTCCATAAGGTTGCTTCAAACAGTGTCAAAGTGTTGTCTGCATTTCCACAAGATGATTTAGCAAAAGACATTAAAAATCTTGACCTACAAACTGAAAACCCACCACTCCAAAGAAGTCTAGGTATGTGTTGGGACTTGACGCGTGATGCTTTCACATTCCCAGTAACACTTGAAAACAAGCCTTTCACCAGAAGAGGAGTTTTATCCACAATTAACAGCCTCTATGATCCAATTGGTTTCATGGCTCCAGTTGTAATTCGAGGAAAAATCTTTCTGAGAAATGTGATGTCTTCAACGACAGAATGGGACGAGACGCTTCCTGAGGTGTATCACAGTGAATGGCGCACTTGGTGTGATTCATTAAAGACATTGGAGCAAGTGTATATTCCAAGACACATCGGCCTAGTTAACTCAACTACTACAGAACTGCATATCTTCTCAGATGCCTCAAGATTTGCTATTGGAGCTGTGGCCTATGTGAAGCTATATGATGTCAAAGGAGAAAGTGTTGTGAATTTCATATTTGGCAAAGCCAAAGTATCCCCAACTCATTGTCAAACTATCCCTAGACTTGAACTATGTGCAGCAGTTTTGTCAGTAGAGATAGCCGACACATTGATACAACAGTTATCCCTGCAGAGAGACTGTGTGAAATTCTACACTGATAGCAAAGTAGTATTAGGATACATCTGTAATGAAAAGAGGCGTTTTCATGTTTACGTGGCCAATCGCACCAGCAGGATCCGAAGGTCTTCACGCCCTGAACAATGGAACTATGTTGAAACAGATTGTAACCCAGCAGATATTGCCACCAGATCTATCGGTGCACAATTTATTGAGGACAGCATATGGTGGAAAGGGCCAGATTTCCTCTATACAAATGCTAATGAAACTTTAACATGTGACGACTATGCACTAGTTGACCCTGACAATGATAAAGAAGTGCGGTCAAGTGTGACCTCAGTGAAGACTACGGTTCATGATGTACAATCTTTGCCTCCCATTAGTGAACGCTTTAAGAAGTTCTCGTCTTGGAAGAAACTTGTGAAAGCAATCTCTCTCTTGCAACATATCACACAATCTCTAAGGTTCAAGCTAAACTCGACATGTAGAGGGTGGCACCTGTGTGATAAATACAAGCAGGCATCCAGCTATACTGAAGCTCAAAACTTCATACTTCAAACAGTACAAGGAGAGTACTTTCCTGAGGAAATTGACTGTCTTGTGAATGGAAAACCCCTCCCTCACAATAGTCCAATCCAAGCTCTGTCACCCACACTGGATCAGGACGGCATCCTCAGAGTAGGCGGACGCTTAAAACAAAGCGACTTGACTGTTCAGGAAATACATCCCATCATCATTCCACGGAAATCACACATTTCAACTTTACTGGTTCACCATTTCCATCAGAAAACTGAACACCAGGGCAGACTTATCACAGAAGGTGCTGTGAGATCAGGTGGATTTTGGATCATCGGAGCCAAGAGACTTGTGTCTTCCATTATTGACCAGTGTGTAAAGTGCAGGAAACTAAGGCGCCAACCAGAATTCCAGAAAATGTCTGATTTGCCATCCGATCGCCTTACTCCATGTCCACCATTCACATATGTCGGTCTTGATATGTTTGGTCCGTGGGAAATTACAACTCGCCGCACTCGTGGAGGATCAGCAAGCAGTAAACGTTGGGCAATACTGTTCACATGCCTTGTAACACGTGCTGTTCACATAGACTTAGTGGAGGACATGAGTAGCAGTTCATTCATTAACTGTCTCAGACGATTCATCGCTCTACGAGGAGAAGTCAAACAGTTTAGGTCTGATCGCGGAACTAACTTTGTGGGTGCTACTGACTTACTGTGTATCAACTCTATCAACGTGGAAGACAGGCAAGTACAGAACTTCCTCTGTGAGAGTGGAGTGACATGGCTCTTTAACCCGCCCTACTCCTCCCACATGGGTGGCGTCTGGGAGCGACTGATTGGTGTGGCACGAAGGATAATCGATTCCATGTTTCTCAGCAACCCAAAACCTCTTACTCATGAGGTGTTGTCTACCTTCATGTGTGAAGTAACTGCTATTATGAACGCTCGCCCTATCACAGCTGTGTCAAGCGATGCAGAGCAACCTCTTGTCTTATCCCCCTCTACTCTGCTTACTCAGAAAACCTACCAGGTACCCAGTTTTAGTGCCAGCGAAGCAGTAGACTTGAGAGATATGTATAAGTCCCAGTGGCAACATGTGCAGGCTCTAGCGGCACAATTCTGGAAACGCTGGCGATGTGAATACTTGCACAATCTTCAGGTGAGACCAAAATGGAGACATTCACGCCCTAACTTGAAAGAGGGCAATCTTGTTCTTTTAAAGGACAAGAACTGTGCTCGCAATGACTGGCCGGTTGGAGTTATAGAGACTGTGTACAAAAGCCAAGACAATCTAGTGAGGAAGGCCTCGGTCCGTGTGTACAAGGACAATAAGTGTGTTGTGTACACCCGACCTATTGCAAATCTCGTCCTTCTCATGTAATTTGCCTGATAAGTTTATGAAAAGACTGACCAGAAAAACAGGCCTTTCATCTTGATTATAAGGCTATGATAATTATTTCAGTTTATATGCTTTAATTTGATGAAGACAAGAGTCTTGACATTTTTTTTATTCACATTTTTGTTTTGTATTTCTGACTTCCCTATTCAACTTTATTAATACTTGTGATTTCTGCTGAAATCAGAAGGGGAGTGTGATGCTATGCAGTCAAAATACTAACACTGCTATTAGCCCTTATTTCAATGTGCAAGCAAAAGGACATTTTACTACCGCTTCTTTTTCAGTAATTTGCACTGTATTTATAACTTGCCATGTTAGAGTTACCTTTCCTTGAATCGCTCTTGTACTTACAGCGATAACATGCGTGTACTCGTGGAAAGCACTGTCGTGCATAAATTCCTACCCTACAAATGTACCTCAGTGGGTCTAAGTCGGAATAAATGATGAAGAATACTGCTCTCGTCTTTATTGAGCCGTCATAACACGTATGTCTTTGTAAAAAATATAAGTAAAAACCGTTTAACTTACAGTATAGAGTCGATTCGGGTGTACATTTGCAAATATTTCAATCTAATCGAAGGTAAAAGTTCTCATTAAGTTGAGTGACACCAACTGTTTTATGGCACATATATCAATTCTGATGTAAGTTTGAAGACAAATATGTTTTGAATCCATCATATTAACTTATTAATAGTTCATCACGCAAAATATTCAACAAAATGTGGTTACATGCTTTGCTACCTACTGCTTGACGCTATAATAACTGGTCGCCATGCAGTTGAATCTCCATTCTCGGTGACAAATTCAGGTAAACGTTTACATCTGTGGCACAAAACGCATCTGTACGCCAAGGAAAGACTAGTTAATAAAACTTATTTTTGTATATTCAACAAAGAGTGCCCTCTATATAAGTAGTTCCGTATTTCAGAATAGTTATTATCATACATACATTTTACTTTCATGGCAGTTCTAAGAAAATGAATTCGTCAGTTATAAAGTTTAAATTACGAGTTTAAACAGGTTATAACCATGTAAAAAAACACATAATAAAATAATTTATTTTCTATTCTTACATTTAAGGGAAGTTTTAAATGCAAAACAAGTACGAGAACTTAAACTAAACGCCGAAAAATAACTCGTACCATATGAAAAAAGTCGAATTTTTGAAGCGGACATAAAATTCGATGAATCTTTCGTCACTCTATAGTGTCCGCGTTAAGATCATTTCGCCCATTAAAATAACTAAGACAATTACCATCTAGGTTTCCAATCACAATATTTATTGAGTTATTTCTACATTATGTACCTATACCTTTGTCAGTTTGCATTAGATGTTCTCCCACAAATGGAATGAATACCTATGCTCTTTTCTATTTGTATTTGTTGGCTACAATGTACGTGTTTCATTACTATGGTTACGCGGCCTCTAATTATGGAAAACGTAAAAAAACATTAATCCCTGTCATGTTATTTATATATTTTTTTTTTATTATACTCGTCTGTTCACAGATATATATTATACATTTACATATAATATAAACAACATTTGATGCCATAACGTAGAAGAATCAATCGAAATTGTATGTTTGAACAAAAAGTTCAAAACTTAAATTTCTCTTCTTTCTCGTGGTTCTTATTGAATCCTCGTTTCATCACAATGCAATCACAAAATGTCATACATTCCGATATAATTCCTAACTTGCAATTCAAGATGTCTGAATAATGACCAGTGTCTGAAGCTTCCGTAAAAGAAACACATGAGCTACTTCGAAGATATTAGGAACATGATATTTATACAGTCAAGAGGATTATTACTGCCTGAATTCGAGTTGCTATTCAGAAATAATATTTTATGATGTTTTGAAAAACGATGTTTTAAAATGCCATACATTGATTTTTATGGTGTTAATTGTGACATGAGGATCATAAAAGGATTATATTACAAAAACTATGCTGATACTATCATGGATACTTGCGCTGTGGTGTCAACATCAGCAACAGAATTTCTGCGAATGTATCCTCTGTTCTCATGAAGTTCATATGGGTTTATTAGTATGGAAGAAGAAGACGACTTTTTATTATATGAATGAGGGTGAGATACTCTGTTCTATCGATGAAATAAACCCTCTATCTGGCTACAGTGGCGATAACCTTTATCGTCACTCTACTGAGTGGTGATAAACTTTATCACCACTCTAGTGACGTCAAGTTCAAGACTTTGACGTCATGTAACAATGGTCTGACGTCATGAATTCTCCTATGACGTCACACTGTTACCGCGGTGACGGGCTCTTCCAAGCGGCCGCTCAACATGAAATTGGCCTTTTTTGACGTAATTAGAAGGATTTCATCATATAATAAATAGAATATCTGTCAATTCTTTACAAATACCATGTTTATCTCATCTCGTGAGGTAGAAAAGTTAAATATTTTCACTCGTGGCTGCGCCACTCGGGAAAATATAACCTTTCTACCTCACTCGATGAGATAAACATGGTATTAGTCAAGAAAAGACAGATATCCTCTATGTATACTGTATATTCAGCTTTGAGTGAACAAGCTATGGTAGCTACATGTACAACTGAACTCTGATTTGACAATGAAATTAATCTATTTTTTTTGACAAGCTATACATGTGAAATAAACACAGAATGATACCTAAATATCACTCTGATCTTACAATGAAATGAATGGTATTATAACAGGCTCTGTCTATTTATACTAATTAGCAAACATGTAAAGGTAACTTAAAGGGGCAGCTTCACGTTTTTAGGGGGAATTTAAGGTGATGTCAGGAAAATGAAAATTAATGGTTCCAAATGATAGACAATGTATATAAACTGAATGGAGCAGTTATAATTCAAATATATAACGTAAAGTTTAGCTATGGGGTTCCCTTTTCTTACACAAAATGAACTGAATGTGTTCACACAAAATGGCCGCCAATGGATTTTATGTGAATCTTCATACTTTCACTATGGATGATTGGCTTGTGTAATGAGATTTTTGACACTGTCAATATAATACATTTACCATTAACGTACAATTATCAGTGAAACACTGAAAATATAAAATTGTCAAAAAACGTGCTACTGCCCCTTTAAAGGGATAGTCCTATCGGTTTTTTTTTTGGTAGTAACGAAATTCGCTTAATATAAACAACAAAAAGTGACCCAGAGTAACACGTTTCAACTTGGTTCTGTTATAATCATGTACTAATAAGATAATTTTTGCATAAACTGAAATGTCCCGTTAAAGTTAACACTAAATTCAGTATGACATTTATCGATAAAAATATCAGGATGTGTAAGTCTTGTTTTTCGCATCATATCACCGTTGATATCATGACCTGTATCAAATACATGGGACTAAGAAATAAACCACCGGTAAAAATAAAATCTATTTAAAGTACTATTGCAATTATATTCGCATTTAAAAGATTTGTTCAACTTAATTTGTCATTCTGTCATTCGATATTCATAATTATATACAAATACATTAAGAGAACAATATTTCTGTTTATCAAAATAATACAGTTTCGTTTGAATTTTAGAAAAATAGTATGATTTTGTTTAAACATCATTATTTATACTCACCGTCGATAGTTAACAATATGCCCGATTATCCTAATCTGTCTAATTCCGACAATCCTTACACAGAGTAAAGACAGAGTTATCGCTGCTCTAACCTGTACCGAATACTCGCCACCAGGTGGCTAACCCCACGTCATCATTGCTTCTTCTGACGGGCAGAGATAACGCCGATCGTACAGAGGGGAGGCCGGGTGGGAGCTCACGATTCTTAACCATCGACGGTGAGTATAAATAATGATGTTTAAACAAAAACATACTATTATTTAATATACTCTCCTCGATAGTTAACAATATGAACGAATCCCACTGACGGAGGTGGGTATGAGAAGGCTGAAGCGATTATAGCTCTATCTTTACAGAAGACAGCTGGTGACCCAAAAGTCGACACCCAGAGTGATCCCCTAGGGGAATCACCTGTCAACCGGAGTGGTTAACCCTGACCCATCCTCGCTATGCGAGGGGGTCCGCAACCAAGGTCGCCAGCTAGAATAAAAGACAACAGACACACAACTAAAATCAACCTCGGGTTTATTGCAAGAAATAAAAAAGTTAACGAGCAGGAGGGTGACTCTTGCGCTGCAGAGCCGAAGGAACTCGCTGGTTGGCGTACACCTGTGCGCCCAGGCGGTTGATTCCCTCCAAGTCCTCGTTGGAGATATCCCGGAGGTAGTGGTTGGCGAACACCAGCCTGATTTCAAGAAGCAGCCAGTCATGATGTCCGCCACCGCCAAGTTGTTGAGATAGCCCTGATCTCGTGCGAATTTGACCTCGCTGGAGGATCAAGATCCGCGGCCTTGTAAGCGTGTAACACCGCAGAACGGAGGTAGACGCTCAGTTGTCTCTTGTCAATTTCCCGGACACTGGTCTGGGAATGTGGGATGAAGAGTCTCCTCCTCCCTTGACGCAGTGTCCGGGTTTTCTCGGTGTAGATTCGTAGGGCTCTCACTGGACAGAGGAGACGGTTCTCCTCGTCTGTCGGATCTACACTCCCGGAAATGGACGGTAACGAAAAGGTTCTACCCCTTTCGTCTGCGGTTTGGTTCTTACAGATAAACTCAGGCGCCATCCCCAGAGTAGCTGATCCCCCGTCCCTCACATCAAAACGCAGAAGATCCGCCTGGAGAGCCTGTAGCTCCGAAATCCTGGCTGCGGACCCCATTGCGACCAAAAAGGCCGTTTTGATGGTGAGACTGCTTATGGCAATTATGTTGGTGTAAAAGGAGCAGTAGCACGTTTTTTGAAAATTCATTTTTTTTTTAAATTTCAATGATAATTGAACGTTAATGCTGAATGTATTTGATAGCGTCGAAAGTCTCACAACACAAACCATTCCCCCTAAAAACGTGCTAATTGACGGGTATTTTGGGTATTGCGACATAGCTTGTCTTCCATGAAGGTCATATACTTTTCTATTTGCAAAAACGTGCTTGGTAAAACGTAAAATAAGAGATGACATCGATCTGTCATCATTACCTAAAATAAGTTGCAGAATGATTGAATCCTGTAACTGTCAGAATATTGTTTAGAATGATTCATTGCCTTACATTGGCTCACAGCAATGAGTGATTGAAATTCACAAACAGCATGCAAACCTAATATGATTCAAATAAATGAGTTACCATTTTCATGTAGTAAAATGATAATAGAACAAGAAAGTAAAATACGTATGAAATATGAAAATAATACTGATTCGTGTCTATCAAGTATATTGCCATATTTAAATTAGATAAAAATGATTTGAATGTATTATGATATCAATTAAGTATTCTTCCCTTGGTTCAGATAACATCTTTTACAGTTAATTTACTACTCATTTTAAAACTTTTTTTTTTTTAATAAACAATAAAACATATTTTTAATTTTATCTTTTCAATTTATGGCATCTCTAGTTGGCCCAACAAACAAATAATATGTCAAAATAAGCAATAAATCATTCGTCACATGAAAACTAACACCCTGATGTCTATAACAAATACATTAATGTCAATCAACAAGGAAGATGAAAAAGGTTTTGAAATTTATACGATATTAGTCATGACAGACTGACGTAAAGTCATGATTTCTTTAATACCACATACTGACTTCGCACCGAGATTTCTCCTCTTTTCTTTTCTTTTCTTTTCTTTTGCATCTGAACGGATTGTTTCTGTTCATCACTTTCAGTTTATTCTTTTTCAAAATCAAAATTTCAAAACGATGTTTTTGATAACGAGTGTATGACATGACGCATAGAAAAGGACAAGTTTGAGAATGTCACAAAGGTAAAAACAACCAATAAATCAAATGTGTTCTATAGTTGTGTAATTCAAGCACTCGGATATTGTTAACATCATAATACGTGAGGTGGGGTTCCAAGATACATTACAAAGATATAATAATTTCAAATCATCGAATACAAAGTGATCTAACATTTACTTTATGGTAAGACTTGTGATAATACCTCTTAACTGGGTGCAAACGTGTGAGACTAAGCGACCTTGCTGCTGCTACCCTACATTGATAAAGCAATTACAACCCTTCATGTTATCATACATGTATCAACAGTGGGGATTACCAAGACTTAGGAAGCCCCTCTGAAATCCAGCACATGGCACAGGGAGGTGATAAAAGATTGCCTTATATAAGTAATTACTACTTCGAATCACTTTATCATTGCCCTTCACAAAGAAAGGTTTCCGGTTTTGTGATCAGGCTTATAGCAAGGTTAAAAGCATGCCTTTTGTGTAAGCCAGCATATGGTGGCCAAAATGTGAGGGCGCTAAGGGGATTTGGGGGCATGCTGGATTTTCTGCATTTTCCAGGGAGCTTGCTCACTTTTCAAAACTTTAATTCTATTGTATGATCTGGTAAAAAATATACTATAGATTTGTCTACAAAGTGACTGGGCCATGGTTTATATACATCTGCGTATCATAAGTTTGTTCACTTACCTTCGTATTCTAGTGCAAATATCATGTAATTGGTAACGTCTTTGAGACAGCATATCATTGTAAGAACGAAACAATTAATGATGAAATTTCACTGCATAAGTTAGGATTCAGTTTGCGTTGACATATTTGTATGTCATACATATTTGGCAGATCATTGAAATGACCAGGGGTCAACATTTCAAAAAAACTGATTTCCAATTTGCTCTTCAAAATCCTTCATAAGTGATTAACAGCTTTAGATCTTATTTATGTGTGTTCCTTTGCGCTAATGCAACGTAACTGTGATGATGTTTTCCCTAGAAACTTTACATGGATGATTTTAATCGAAATTTAAGAAAATCCGAATTCCACAAATATGACCCCATCTGTCTATTTAGCAATGCCAAATATCGACATTCAGCACGAGTGACAAGACGATTCCGACATATGGTTTGGAAATGGTTATTTTACACATGGACAATTGATGATCTTCCGTAAGTGCTCCTGAAGTTACTTTATGAACGTAAAAACGAATGACATTTGCACTAAGAACGCAAGCAGATGAACAAACTTATGGTATGCAGCTGTAATCCGTCGAACATAAACTAAGTTTATAGATCTCTATCAATTTGCACTGTTGTAACCGGATCTACATATAGTCGTTCAAAGGTCATCTCTAACACGACCTTTGTCATCTCTTTTTGGAAAGCTGAGTGAGCACAGACCTATTTTGAAGAAAGTCACTCAGCAACTCAGGTGAAAGCAACTCAGAGAAGATTGCTACCTATGGGTTTTCATACCTCTGGCGCCTCATCACCCAGGAATACTCGTTATTAGTCGCATCAACTCATCACCCAGGAACACTCGTGATTAGTCGCATTAACTCATCACCCAGGAACACTCGTGATTAGTCGCATTAACCCATTACCCAGGACAGTTGTGATTAGTTGCATCTACTCATTACCAAGGACAGTTGTGATTAGTCGCATCAACTCAGTACCCAGGACAGTTGTGATTACTCGCATCAACTCATTACCAAGGACAGTTGTGATTAGTCGCATCAACTCATTACCCAGGACAGTTGTGATTAGTCGCATCTAATCATTACCAAGGACAGTTGTGATTAGTCGCATCAACTCATAGCCCAGGACAGTTGTGATAAGTCGCATCAACCTATTGATAAAGCAAGTACAACCCTTCCATGTTATCATACATGTATCAACAGTGGGGAATTACCAAGATTAGTCGCATCAACTCATCACCAAGGAATACTCGTTATTAGTCGCATCAACTCATCACCCAGGAACACTCGTGATTAGTTGCATCAACTCATTACCAAGGACAGTTGTGATTAGTCTCATCAACTCATCACCCAGGACAGTTGTGATTAGTCGCATCAACTCATAACCAAGGACAGTTGTGATTAGTCGCATCAACTCATTACCCAGGACAGTTGTGATTAGTCGCATCAACCCATTACCCAGGAACACTCACGATAAGTCGCATCAACTCATTACCCAGGAACACTCGTGATTAGTCGCATCAACTCATCACCCAGGAACACTCGTGATTAGTCGCATCAATCCATTACCCAGGAACACTCATGATTAGTGGCATCAACCCATTACCCAGGAACACTCGTGATTAGTCGCATCAACCCATTACCCAGGAACACTCGTGATTAGTCGCATCAACTCATCACCCATTACCCAGAAACACTCATGATAAGTCGCATCAACTCATTACCCAGGAACACTCGTGATTAGTCGCATCAACTCATCACCCAGGAACACTCGTGATTAGTCGCATCAACTCATTACCAAGGAACACTCTTGATTAGTTGCATCAACTCATCACCCAGGACCACTCGTGATTAGTCGCATCAACTCATTACCCAGGAACACTCGTGATTAGTCGCATCAACTCATTACCAAGGAACACTCTTGATTAGTTGCATCAACTCATCACCCAGGAACACTCGTGATTAGTCGCATCAACTCATCACCCAGGAACACTCGTGATTAGTCGCATCAACTCATTACCAAGGAACACTCTTGATTAGTTGCATCAACTCATCACCCAGGAACACTCGTGATTAGTCGCATCAACTCATCACCCAGGAACACTCGTGATTAGTCGCATCAATCCATTACCCAGGAACACTCGTGATTAGTGGCATCAACCCATTACCCAGGAACACTCGTGATTAGTCGCATCAACCCATTACCCAGGAACACTCGTGATTAGTCGCATCAACTCATCACCCATTACCCATAAACACTCATGATAAGTCGCATCAACTCATTACCCAGGACCACTCGTGATTATTCGGATCAACTCATTACCCAGGAACACTCGTGATTAGTTGCATCGACCCATTTCCCAGGAACACTCGTGATTAATCGCATCAACCCATTACCAAGGAACACTCGTGATAAGTCGCATCAACCCATTACCAAGGAACACTCGTAATAAGTCGCATCAACCCATTACCCAGGAACACTCGTGATTAGTCGCATCAACTCATCACCCAGGAACACTCGTGATTAGTCGCATCAACCCAATACCCAGGAACACTCGTAATTAGTCGCATCAACCCATTACCCAGGAATACTCGTTATTAGTCGCATCAACTCATCACCCTTGGAACACTCGTGATGAGTCGCATCAACTCATTACCCAGGACAGTTGTGATAAGTCGCATCAACTCATTACCCTGGACAGTTGTGATTAGTTGCATCGACCCATTACCCAGGAACACTCGTGATAAGTCGCATCAACTCATCGCCAAGGAACACTCGTGATTAGTTGCATCGACCCATTACCCAGGAACACTCGTGATTAGTCGCATCAACTCATCGCCCAGGAACACTCGTGATTAGTCGCATCAACCCATTACCAAGGAACAATTGTGATTATTCGCATCAACCCATTACCCAGGAACACTCGTGATTAGTTGCATCGACCCATTACCCAGGAACACTCGTGATAAGTCGCATCAAAAGATGGATTGAAAGTCAGATCGGCGGTAGATCGCACTGGAGTCGTAAAGCGCTTACCACTGCGAGACCGCACTGCGATTTGAAACGATCAAGTTGTAACGATTGGCATACGACCGAGCAACGACCCAGTTTAGACCGTTGCGACCAAAGAATGACTGAATTTGTGAGTATGACATTTTCATCTTATCGATCGCAAAACAGACAATCGAAATCGCAAACCCCTATGACAATATGCGACCATTTGCGAGCGAGGGAGATGAATTTGCGAAAATGGGGATCTTCCCAAGACTTTAGTACGATGTCAGTAGGATTTAGTGTGCACAGCCGGTAGGCAAAACTCGGCGCAATGGGATCGTATACTCGGTGGAATGGGGGTATAAAATTTGTAAAATTATACTCATGTTCAAATAGGCCTTACAAAATGTGATTTTTTTTTGCATTTATAAGGTAATGTAAAGAAAAAATATTCAATCTATTTATATGTCTTTTGATTTGTTTAAGTTCATTCACAAAAATGTTGAATAAGACAAGCCAAGCATCATTATTTTAACACCTTAGTCTGTCTGTAAACCGTTTTAATGTTAGGGCCTTACACTCGAGCAATGATGCCACCTATGAATCCGAGCAGCCGCGCCTAACGCTGCCAAACTTAACTGATGGCGGTCAAACTGAGCATTGGACCGCGTACCCTCTCAATACTCTTGTAAGATGGTTGAAGCTGATGAAAACCCTCGGATAAAGATTGCTGTCATAAACACAATGTGAGCCAGGTTGATGGAGAGGTGTGTTGAAACACCCTACCCAATATAGATATGTATGGTGTTTTTACTGTCTTTCTTACTAGTCCTATGTATTTATAGATGCAAGACTCTATTTCCTAGCTACAATTGTCAACATCATTGTGAAAACAAGCGAGTAGGTACAGAACAACTCCAGGTTTATAGCATAATACCATATTTTTTTTCGAGTATGGTTTCGTTGAAACGATTATAAACAATCATCAAAACCATATATCGAGAGTCTGTAGACCTTTATTAGTTTTAGATATAGAAATCAAACACAAAACATGATTCTATTTTATATGAAATCAAAGAAATGTGAATATGATGTAACACTTCATCTTTTATTCAAATCTAAGATCATATCAAACACAATTTAGTATGTCGCACTGAGTTTGTGCCCAATGTGATATGCTGATGTGATGATTGTCATAATGCTGTATACTGGCAAGTGCAGGCTCTGATAGTGATGTGATGTGACGATTGTCATAATGCTGTATGCGGGCTAGTGTAGGCTCTGATAGTGATGTGATGTGATGATTGCCATAATGCTGTATACGGGCTAGTGCAGGCTCTGATAGTGATGTGATGTGATGATTGCCATAATGCTATATGCGGGCTAGTGTAGGCTCTTATAGTGATGTGATGTGATGATTGCCATAATGCTGTATACGGGCTAGTGCAGACTCTGATAGTGATGTGATGTGATGATTGCCATAATGCTGTATACGGGCTAGTGCAGGCTCTGATAGTGATGCGATGTGATGATTGCTATAATGCTGTATACGAGCTGGTGTAGGCTCTGATAGTGATGTGATGTGATGATTGCCATAATGCTGTATACGGGCTAGTGCAGGCTCTGATAGTGATGCGATGTGATGATTGCTATAATGCTGTATACGAGCTGGTGTAGACTCTGATAGTGATGTGATGTGATGATTGCCATAATGCTGTATACGGGCTAGTGCAGGCTCTGATAGTGATGTGATGTGATGATTGCCATAATGCTGTATGCGGGCTAGTGTAGGCTCTTATAGTGATGTGATGTGATGATTGCCATAATGCTGTATACGGGCTAGTGCAGGCTCTGATAGTGATGCGATGTGATGATTGCTATCATGCTGTATACGAGCCGATGTAGGCTCTGATAGTGATGTGATGTGATGATTGCTATAATGCTGTATACGGGCTAGTGTAGACTCTGATAGTGATGTGATGTTACGATTGTCATAATGCTGTATACTGTCTAGTGCAGGCTCTGATAGTGATGTGATGTGACGATTGTCATAATGCTGTATACAGGCTAGTGCATGCTCTGATAGTGATGTGATGTGACGATTGTCATAACGCTGTATACTGGCTAGTGCAGGCTCTGATAGTGATGTGATGTGATGATTGCCATAATGCTGTATACGGGCTAGTGCAGGCTCTGATAGTGATGTGATGTGATGATTGTCATAATGCTGTATACTGGCTAGTGCAGGCTCTGAGAGTGATGTGATGTGTTGATTGTCATAATGCTGTATACGGGCTAGTCATTGTCTTTCAATCGAAACCATTTATTTTCAATTTCCTGACATCACCTTATATTCCCCCTAAAACGTGCTACTTTATTTTGGGTATTGCGACATACCTTGTCTTGGCGGCCATTTTCATTGTGTGAATACTTTAAATTGATTCATTTGTTGTAAGGTAAGGAATCCCATGACTGAACTTTACATTATATATTTGATTTATTACTGCTTAATTTAGTATAGATTCATTGTCTTTCAATCGAAACCATTTATTTTCAATTTCCTGACATCACCTTATATTCCCCCTAAAACGTGCTACTTTACGGGTATTTTGGGTATTGCGACATACCTTGTCTTCCATGTAAGTCATATATTTTTCTATTTGCAAAAGCGTGCTTGGTAAAACGTAAAATAAGAGATGACATTGATCTGTCATCATTACCTAAAATAAGCTGCAGAATGATTGAATCCTGTAACTGTCAGAATATTGTTTAGAATGATTCATTGCCTTACATTGGCTCACAGCAATGAGTGATTGAAATTCACAAACAGCATGCAAACCTAATATGATTCAAATAAATGAGTTACCATTTTCATGTAGTAAAATGATAATAAAACAAGAAAGTAAAATACCTATGAAATATGAAAATAATACTGATTCGTGTCTATCAATTATATTGCCATATTTAAATTAGAAAAAAATGATTTGAATGTATAATGATATAAAGTAAGTATTGTTCCCTTGGTTCAGATAACATCTTTTACAGTTAATTTACTACTCATTTTAAAACTTGGTTTTTTTTAAATAAACAATAAAACATATTTTCAATTTTATCTTTTCAATTTATGGCATCTCTAGTTGGCCCAACAAACAAATAATATGTCAAAATAAGCAATAAATCATTCGTCACATGAAAACTAACACCCTGATGTCTATAACAAATACATTAATGTCAATCAACAAGGAAGATGAAAAAGGTTTTGAAATTTATACGATATTATTCATGACAGACTGACGTAAAATCATGATTTCTTTAATACCACATACTGACTTCGCACTGAGATTTCTCCTCTTTTCTTTTCTTTTGTTTTGCATCTGAACGGATTGTTTCTGTTCATCACTGTCAGTTTATTCTTTTTCAAAATCAAAATTTCAAAACGATGTTTTTGATTACGAGTGTATGACATGACGCATAGAAAAGGACAAGTTTGAGAATGTCACAAAGGTAAAAAAAAACAATAAATCAAATTTGTTCTAAAGTTGTGTAATTCAAGCACTCGGATATTGTTAACATCATAATACGTGAGGTAGGGGTTCCAAGATACATTACAAAGATATAATAATTTCAAATCATCGAATAGAAAGTGATCTAACATTTACTTTATGGTAAGACTTGTGATAATACCTCTTAACTGGGTGCAAACGTGTGAGAATAAGCGACCTTGCTACTGCTACCCTACATTGATAAAGGAATTACAACCCTTCCATGTTATCATACATGTATCAACAGTGGGGAATTACCTAGACTTAGGAAGCCCCCCTGAAATCCAGCACAGGGCACAGGGAGGTGATAAAAGATTGCCTTATATAAGTAATTACTACTTCGAATCACTTTATCATTGCCCTTCACAAACAAAGGTTTCCGGTATTGTGATTAGGCGCATAGCAAGGTTAAAATCATGTGTAAGCCCGCATATGGTGGCCAAAAATGTGAGGGCGCTAGGGGGATTTGGGGGCATGCTCGATTTTCTGCATTTTCCAGGGAGTTTGCTCACTTTTCAAAGACTTTAATTCTATTGTATGATCTGGTAAAAATATACTATAGGTTTGTCTACAAAGTGACTGGGCCATGGTTTGTATACAGCTTCGTTTCTTTAGTTTGTTCACTTACCTTCGTATTCTTGTGCAAATACCATGTAATTTATAATGTCTTTGAGACAGCATATCATTGTAAAAACGAAACAATTAATGATGAAATTTCACTGCATAAGTTAGGATTCAGTTTGCGTTGACATATTTGTATGTCATACATATTTGGCAGGTCATTGAAATGACCAGGGGTCAACATTTCAAAAGAACTTATTTCCATTTTGCTCTTCAAAATCCTTCATAAGTGATCAACAGCTTTAGATCTTATTTATGTGTGTTCCTTTGCGCTAATGCAACGTAACTGTGATGATGTTTTCCCTACAAACTTTACATGGATAAGTTTAATCGAAATTTAAGAAAATCCGAATTCCACAAATATGACCCCATCTGTCTATTTAGCAATGCCAAATATCGACATTCAGCACGAGTGACAAGACGATCCCGACATATGGTTTGGAAATGGTTATTTTACACATGGACAATTGATGATCTTCCGTAAGTGCTCCTGAAGTTACTTTATGAACGTAAAAACGAATGACATTTGCACTAAGAACACAAGCAGATGAACAAACGTATGGTATGCAGCTGTAATCCGTCGAACATAAACTTAGTTTATAGATCTCTATCAATTTGCACTGTTGTAACCGGATCTACATATAGTCGTTCAAAGGTCATCTCTAACACGACCTTTGTAATCTCTTTTTGGAAAGCTGAGTGAGCACAGACCTATTTTGAAGAAAGTCACTCAGCAACTCAGGTGAAAGCAACTCAGAGAAGATTGCTACCTATGGGTTTCCATACCTCTGGCGTCTCATCACCCAGGAATACTCGTTATTACAGAACAAAACAGAACAGAACAGAAAGTTTATTCTCGAGAATCACACAAAGTGACATAGAGAACATACAGCATTTACATACATACTAAAACAGTGTACAAAGTCCAGTTTTGATAAATTGAGCAATTTTCGTGTTAAGTGGCGGATAATCACATTTCATTAAATATACAAATTTGTCAATATGAGGATGTTTACAGAAATATTGGGGAAGGAATTGACATCTGAAGGAATGTAGTGCTGGGCAGTATAATAAAAAGTGAAGTTCATCGCATACAATAGTTGTACAAAATTGGCAGGTTCTATTACATTTTTGAATGCCGGGCCAGAGTCCTGTTTCAATGGGAAGCCTATGGTTTGAAGTTCTAAACTTAGTTAACCAGCGTCTGTAATGGTAAGGTAATTGTAACAAATATGGTTCTAGAAATATTGATTGCTTGTACATTGAGTAGTAATAACCTTTTGACGACTCAACAGCAGAGCGCCACCATAATTGCTTAAACTGATCAATAAGAATAAATTGTACATTATTTCTTAAGCCAAACAATGCTAGGTACAGACTGGGAGAGCCAAATATAATGCAGTCCAGTTTCCTCTAGGATATGCTTAACACTTGACAATAATGGAAAATTTAAATCCGAATTTGAAGAATACAAATTGTACATCACATTATAAAAAATGTTATTTAATTTGCCATTAAAACATATTATTTTAGCCCAATTTGATATAATTTTAACTTTTACATATATACTGATAGGGTATCTACCTAGTTCACCGTAAACCATGAAATCTGGAGTTGATTGCTTTGCATTTAAAATATATTTGCAAAATTTAAGATGGACACGTTCGATGATGGTAACATTTTATTAGTCGCAGCAACTCATCACCCAGGAACACTCGTGATTAGTCGCATCAACTCTTCACCCAGGACAGTTGTGATTAGTCGCATCAACTCTTCACCCAGGACAGTTGTGATTAGTCGCATCAACTCATTACCCAGGACAGTTGTGATTAGTCGTATCAACTCATTACCCAGGACAGTTGTGATTAGTCGTATCAACTCATTACCCAGGAGCACTCATGATAAGTCGCATCAACTCATCACCCAGGAACACTCGTGATTGGTCGCATCAACTCATCGCCCAGGAACACTCGTGATTAGTCGCATCAACTCTTCACCCAGGACAGTTGTGATTAGTCGCATCAACTCTTCACCCAGGACAGTTGTGAATAGTCGCATCAACTCATTACCCAGGACAGTTGTGATTAGTCGCATGAACTCATTACCCAGGACAGTTGTGATTAGTCGCATCAACTCATTACCCAGGAACACTCATGATAAGTCGCATCAACTCATTACCCAGGAACACTCGTGATTAGTCGCATCAACTCATCACCCAGGAACACTCATGATTAGTCGCATCAACCCATTACCCAGGAACACTCGTGATTAGTCGCATCAACCCATTACCCAGGAACACTCGTAATTAGTCGCATCAACCCATTACCCAGGAACACTCGTGATTAGTCGCATCAACTCATCACCCAAAAATACTCGTTATTAGTCGCATCAACTCATCACCCAGGAACACTCGTGATTAGTCGCATCAACTCATTAACCAGGACAGTTGTGATTAGTCGCATCAACTCATTACCCAGGACAGTTGTGATTATTCGCATCAACTCATTACCCAGGAACACTCGTGATTAGTCGCATCAACTCATCACCCAGGAACACTCGTGATTAGTCGCATCAACCCATTACCCAGGAACACTCGTGATTAGTCGCATCAACTCATCACCCAGGAATACTCGTTATTAGTCGCATCAACTCATCACCCAGGAACACTCGTGATTAGTCGCATCAACTCATCACCCAGGAACACTCGTGATTAGTCGCATCAACTCATTACCCAGGAACACTCGTGATTAGTCGCATCAACCAATTACCCAGGAACACTCGTGATAAGTCGCATCAACTCATTACCCAGGAACACTCGTAATTAGTCGCATCAACCCATTACCCAGGAACACTCGTGATAAGTCGCATCAACTCATCGCCGAGGAACACTCGTAATTAGTTGCATCGACCCATTACCCAGCAACACTTGTGATTAGTCGCATCAATCCATTACCCAGGAACACTCGTGATTAGTCGCATCAACCCATTACCCAGGAACCCTCGTAATTATTCGAATCAACCCATTACCCAGGAACACTCGTGATTAGTCGCATCAACCTATTACCCAGGAACACTCGTAATTATTCGCATCAGCCCATTACCCAGGAACACTCGTGATTAGTCGCATCAACTCATAACCATGGACAGTTGTGATTAGTCGCAACAACTCCTTACCCAGGACAGTTGTGATTAGTCGCATCAACTCCTTACCCAGGAACACTCGTAATTAGTCGCATCAACCCATTACTCTGGAACACTCGTAGATGCATCAACTCATCGCCCAGGAACACTCGTGATTAGTTGCATCAACTCATTACCCATGACAGTTGTGATTAGTCGCATCAACTCATTACCCAGGACAGTTGTGATTAGTTGCATCAACTCATTACCCAGGAACACTCGTGATTAGTCGCATCAACTCATCATCCAGGAACACTCATGATTATTCGCATCAGCCCATTACCCAGGAACACTTGTGATAAGTCGCATCAACTCATTACCCAGGAACACTCGTGATTAGTCGCATCAACCAATTACCCAGGAACACTCGTGATAAGTCGCATCAACTCATTACCCAGGAACACTCGTAATTAGTCGCATCAACCCATTACCCAGGAACACTTGTGATAAGTCGCATCAACTCATCGCCGAGGAACACTCGTATTTAGTTGCATCGACCCATTACCCAGGAACCCTCGTAATTATTCGAATCAACCCATTACCCAGGAACACTCGTGATTAGTCGCATCAACCCATTACCCAGGAACACTCGTAATTATTCGCATCAGCCCATTACCCAGGAACACTCGTGATTAGTCGCATCAACTCGTAACCATGGACAGTTGTGATAAGTCGCAACAACTCCTTACCCAGGACAGTTGTGATAAGTCGCATCAACTCCTTACCCAGGAACACTCGTAATTAGTCGCATCAACCCATTACCCTGGAACACTCGTGATAAGTCGCATCAACTCATCGCCCAGGAACACTCGTGATAAGTCGCATCAACTCATCGCCCAGGAACACTCGTGATTAGTTGCATCGACCCATTACCCAGGAACACTCGTGATTAGTCGCATCAACCCATTACCCAGGAACACTCGTAATTAGTCGCATCAACCTATTACCCAGGAACACTAGTGATAAGTCGCATCAACTCATCGCCCAGGAACACTCGTGATTAGTCGCATCAACCCATTACCCAGGAACCCTCGTAATTATTCGCATCAACCCATTACCCAGGAACACTTGTGATAAGTCGCATCAACTCATTACCCAGGAACACTCGTGATTAATCGCATCAACCAATTACCCAGGAACATTCGTGATTAGTCGCATCAACTCATTACCCAGGAACACTCGTAATTAGTCGCATCAACCCATTACCCAGGAACACTCGTGATAAGTCGCATCAACTCATCGCCGAGGAACACTCGTATTTAGTTGCATCGACCCATTACCCAGGAACACTCGTAATTATTCGAATCAACCCATTACCCAGGAACACTCGTGATTTGTCGCATCAACCCATTACCCAGGAACACTCGTGATTAGTCGCATCAACCCATTACCCAGGAACCCTCGTAATTATTCGAATCAACCCATTACCCAGGAACACTCGTGATTAGTCGCATCAACCCATTACCCAGGAACACTCGTAATTATTCTCGTCAGCCCATTACCCAGGAACACTCGTGATTAGTCGCATCAACTCGTAACCATGGACAGTTGTGATTAGTCGCAACAACTCCTTACCCAGGACAGTTGTGATAAGTCGCATCAACTCCTTACCCAGGAACACTCGTAATTAGTCGCATCAACCCATTACCCTGGAACACTCGTGATAAGTCGCATCAACTCATCGCCCAGGAACACTCGTGATAAGTCGCATCAACTCATCGCCCAGGAACACTCGTGATTAGTTGCATCGACCCATTACCCAGGAACACTCGTGATTAGTCGCATCAACCCATTACCCAGGAACACTCGTAATTAGTCGCATCAACCTATTACCCAGGAACACTAGTGATAAGTCGCATCAACTCATCGCCCAGGAACACTCGTGATTAGTCGCATCAACCCATTACCCAGGAACCCTCGTAATTATTCGCATCAACCCATTACCCAGGAACACTTGTGATAAGTCGCATCAACTCATTACCCAGGAACACTCGTGATTAATCGCATCAACCAATTACCCAGGAACATTCGTGATTAGTCGCATCAACTCATTACCCAGGAACACTCGTAATTAGTCGCATCAACCCATTACCCAGGAACACTCGTGATAAGTCGCATCAACTCATCGCCGAGGAACACTCGTATTTAGTTGCATCGACCCATTACCCAGGAACACTCGTAATTATTCGAATCAACCCATTACCCAGGAACACTCGTGATTTGTCGCATCAACCCATTACCCAGGAACACTCGTGACTAGTCGCATCAACCCATTACCCAGGAACACTCGTAATTATTCGAATCAACCCATTACCCAGGAACACTCGTGATTAGTCGCATCAACCCATTACCCAGGAACACTCGTAATTATTCTCGTCAGCCCATTACCCAGGAACACTCGTGATTAGTCGCATCAACTCGTAACCATGGACAGTTGTGATAAGTCGCAACAACTCCTTACCCAGGACAGTTGTGATAAGTCGCATCAACTCCTTACCCAGGAACACTCGTAATTAGTCGCATCAACCCATTACCCTGGAACACTCGTGATAAGTCGCATCAACTCATCGCCCAGGAACACTCGTGATAAGTTGCATCAACTCATCGCCCAGGAACACTCGTGATTAGTTGCATCGACCCATTACCCAGGAACACTCGTGATTAGTCGCATCAACCCATTACCCAGGAACACTCGTAATTAGTCGCATCAACCTATTACCCAGGAACACTAGTGATAAGTCGCATCAACTCATCGCCCAGGAACACTCGTGATTAGTCGCATCAACCCATTACCCAGGAACCCTCGTAATTATTCGCATCAACCCATTACCCAGGAACCCTCGTAATTATTCGTATCAACCCATTACCCAGGAACACTCGTGATTAGTCGCATCAACCAATTACCCAGAAACACTCTTAACTATTCGAATCAACCCATTACCCAGGAACACTCGCTATTAGTAGCATCAACTCATAACCAAGGACAGTTGTGATTAGTCGCAACAACTCATTACCCAGGAACACTCGTAATTAGTCGCATCAACCCATTACCCAGGAACACTCGTGATTAGTCGCATCAACTCATCGCCCAGGAACACTCGTGATTAGTTGCATCGACCCATTACCCAGGAACACTCGTGATAAGTCGATCAACCCATTACCCAGGAACACTCGTGATTAGTCGCATCAACTCATCACCGAGGAACACTCGTGATTAGTCGCATCAACTCATTACCCAGGAACACTCGTGATTAGTTGCATCAACTCATTACCCAGGAACACTCGTGATTAGTTGCATCGACCCATTACCCAGGAACACTCGTGATTAGTCGCATCAACTAATAGCCCAGGAACACTCGTGATTAGTCGCATCAACTCATTACCCAGGACAGTTGTGATAAGTCGCATCAACTCATTACCCAGGACAGTTGTGATTAGTCGCATCAACTCATTACCCAGGACAGTTGTGATTAGTCGCATCAACCCATTACCCAGGAACACTCATGATAAGTCGCATCAACTCATTACCCAGGAACACTCGTGATTAGTCGCATCAACTTATTACCCAGGAACACTCGTGATTAGTCGCATCAACTTATTACCCAGGAACACTCGTGATTAGTCGCATCAACTCATCGCCCAGGAACACTCGTGATTAGTTGCATCGACCCATTACCCAGGAACACTCGTGATTAGTCGCATCAACTCATAGCCCAGGAACACTCGTGATTAGTCGCATCAACCCATTACCAAGGAACACTCGTGATTATTCGCATCAACCAATTACCCAGGAACACTCGTGATAAGTTGCATCAACTCATCGCCAAGGAACACTCGTGATAAGTCGCATCAACTCATCGCCCAGGAACACTCGTAATTAGTTGCTTCGACCCATTACCCAGGAACACTCGTGATTAGTCGCATCAATCCATTACCCAGGAACACTCGTGATAAGTCGCATCAAAAGATGGATCGAAAGTCGGATCGGCGGTAGATCGCACTGGAGTCGTAAAGCGCTCGCCACTGCCAGACCACACTGCGATTTGAAACGATCAAGTTGTAACGATTGGCATACGACCGAGCAACGACCCAGTTTAGACCGTTACGACCAAAGAACGACTGAATTTGTGAGTATGACATTTTCATCTTATCGATCGCAAAACAGACAATCGAAATCGCAAACCCCTACGACAATATGCGACCATTTGCGAGCGAGGGAGATGAAATTGCGAAAATGGGGATCTTCCTAAGACTTTAGTACGATGTCAGTAGGATTGAGTGTGCACAGCCGGTAGGCAAAGCTCGGCGCAATGGGATCGTATACTCAGTGGAATGGGGGTATAAAATTTGTAAAATTATACTCATGTTCAAATAGGCTTTACAAAATGTGATTTTTTTTTGTGCATTTATAAGGTAGTGTAAAGAACAAATATTCAATCTATTTCTATGTCTTTTGATTTGTTTAAGTTCATTCACAAAAATGTTGAATAAGACAAGCCAAGCATCATTATTTTAACACCTTAGTCTGTCTGTAAACATTTTTAATTTTAGGGCCTTACACTCGAGCAATGATGCCACCCATGAATCCGAGAAGCCGCGCCTAACGCTGCCAAACTTAATACCCCCATTCCACCGAGCATACGACCCCACTGCGACCGATTTTGGTCTCCCGGTCGTGCACACTCTCACTCACTCTCACTTACACCGCACTGGAGTCTTGGGAAGATCCCCATGCTCGCACAAAATATCTTCCACACTCTCCATTGGTCGCATGGTGTCGTAGGGGGGTTTGCGATTTCGATGGTCCGTTTTCAAAAATCGCACAACTTTTGCGATCGATGAAATTGATTACTTGCTAAAATTTGGTCGTAAAGCGCTCGCATCGGTCTCAATGGGGTCTTGGAACGGTCGTGTGTCAGTCGCATGAACTCGGACCTAGGTCGTGTCCACTCGCAATGCACTCGCGCTAATTTATCACTGGCGATCAAATAATGCGATCAGTAGAGAGCGCTTCAAGACCCCATTGCGACCGCACTGCGAGTGCGAATTCCTATTGCGACAGGCACCAGGACTATAAAAACCCACAACTGGCGGTCTTTGGTCAGTCGCAGAAACAGTCACCTAGCTGTCAACATCCATCGAAATTCGTTTCCAATAGTACTGCCGTTGAACATCATGGGTCGAACGAAGAGAACAACTCGGAAGAAAGTTAATCAGCCGACTCGTGTGACATCAAAAGAAGGTGACCAGAGGTCAGCTACACCCGTCTTAGAAGAGAGGTCTAATACACAAAAAGACGTGGTCGGGCCGTCTACCTCTCACGTAGACATACAGCCTCCACACCCAAATCGCATGCCGTCGACGCCTCCTTCTCCTTCGTTGATGGTGTCTCATCATAGCTAAGGTGTAGTCGCCGATATACTGAAGTTCTTGTCTTGTTTCAGAAACAGGGCCATTTCATTTTCCATCTTATCTGTATGCTAGTCAAACTCGGAATGCCATGATTGCAGTTGGTCGCAGTCCTTTTTATACTTTGGGCCCGATCTGTCGTGAAAAGGTTGTGTCGAGGTCGCATATGTCTTAAATATGTCTAAATGCAAGTCGCAATGGTCGTACTGGAGTCATACAAGACTCGCAACTGTCGTAATGTGGTCGCACTCGATTGCAAAAGCAATCTCACTAGTCGCAAGTTGGTTGTAAGTCGATCGTATGGCGATCGAATGGCAATCGCCGAAACTGTCGCGGTGATCCTAACCACTCGCATGCAAAATCGCCAATTCGGTCGTATCTCAGTACTACTATGTTGAGACCGACATGCGATCTATACTGCAATTCGAATCAGTCTCAACTCTGTCTCAATGTGCTCGCCGGAAAAAAAGAAATTAATCACTTTTTGGTCGTAGTGGGGTCGTATAGCCGGCTTGGTGGAACCGCAAAATAATATATTTTTTAAATTGCTAGTATTTATGTCTGCGACCAGTGCGACCGGCTTGATCGCGGCGATCGTACTCTGTCGCATATCGGTCGCGGTTCGGTGGACGGAGGGCATAACTGATGGCGGTCAAACTGAGCATTGGACCGCGTACCCTCTCAATACTTTTGTAAGATGGTTGAAGCTGATGAAAACCCTCGGATAAAGATCGCTGTCATAAACACAATGTGAGCCAGGTTGATGGAGAGGTGTGTTGAAACACCCTACCCAATATAGATATGTACGGTGTTTTTACTGTCTTTCTTACTAGTCCTATGTATTTATAGATGCAAGACTCTATTTCCTAGCTACAACTGTCAACATCATTGTGAAAAAAAGCGAGTAGGTACAGAACAACTCCAGGTTTATAGCATAATAACATATTTGTTTGCGAGTATGGTTTCGTTGAAACGATTATAAACGATCATCAAAACCATATATCGAGAGTGTTTATACCTTTATTAGTTTTAGATATAGAAATCAAACACAAAACATGATTCTATTTTATATGAAATCAAAGACATGTGAATATGATGTAACACTTCATCTTTTATTCAAATCTAAGATCATATCACACTCGTGACACAATTTAGTATGTCGCACTGAGTTTGTGCCCAATGTCATATTTCCATAACTGATCAAATGCTTTTATTTGGATAATTCTTAAGAACAAACTCCTTGATATGAGAAAAGTTTATGTCTCTAGTCTCTCAGCAATAACGACTATGTGCGTAGAAAAAACAATATGAGAGGCGTTTTAGAATTAGAAAACAAAAACGTGAAACAAAGTCTATTGATGAATTACTAGTACTTCCGAATAGCGAAAATTTATGTTTCAGATTCCCACAGTAACAACTGTCAAGTGTACTGATTACCTTACTGTGGTAACGGTAAAGGAATCAACGGCAAAACGTGCATTTACAGAGATATGAGTATATGCTCAACTTCATCAAGGGTGTCATGACATCGAGAGGTTGCTGCAAAGTTTACTTTTAAAGCTCATCAGTTTAGCACTTTCCCAATAAGAATGTATAGTTACGTATAGACACTAAAGGTTATAAAACGTTCGAAGTAGGTTTCTGCAAATATAAGAACACGGTTTTCTTTTTACATGAAGAAACTTAGAGTGACTTAAAATATCAATTATGAACGTTCCATCATATAAAACTTCAATAACCTCGTGACCTGCATGTGTTGGTAACTATCTAATCAATCGAAAAACTTAAACAGTTGTAGCGCAAACATTTGTTATCAACTCAACAGTATGTTGATCTTCCAACTCCTTCAATTATTTTTAGAGTTTTCTGTTCAAAATAGTCGATGCATCTAACTTTAGCGTTTTAATTACCCTGAAGATTGAAGATCAAGTTGCCCAATGCTTAC
This sequence comes from Steromphala cineraria, assembly GCA_916613615.1. Taxonomy (NCBI): domain Eukaryota; kingdom Metazoa; phylum Mollusca; class Gastropoda; order Trochida; family Trochidae; genus Steromphala; species Steromphala cineraria. Next base: position 3,445,215 of record OU744736.1, on the reverse strand, counting down.
ATATTAGGTTTTTAGCTTGATCTCTGTTAAATTTAGACGGTAATACGATTAAGCGTATTTGTAATGGGATAAAGGGTCGATAGAGGAAACACGACGATTGACTCGCTTGGTCGATAAGATTAGGGAATCACTCTTAGTGTATAAAAGTCACTTTTGTCCAGTTTTATTTATGATTTTTTTATTTGTAAATTTTCTAATTTCGATTTCGAAAATTCGATTGTGTTCTGGTAATGTTTTCTATATTCTGCACAGGCATTGTATACACAGAGAATTGAATATTGCCATGGAGTTTAACCTATAAATTTAGATTACAAATCTCTTACAATCAAGTTCGAAGACGGCATTTATTTCTGTAACGACTAGTTTATAATTTCAACGGTAAAACTGATTTGTTTCTGTTCTTTTGTCAAAACTGTCAAGTTGTACATGTTTGATTCTAATAACATTTTCTGTTTCTAGATTACTGCTTTATGATTTGAATTTTGCTCTTGAAGTACATGTATCGGATTTGCATGTATGTCTTTATTGCTTATCGGAACTATACGGACTATATGAAGCTACCTCAAGATTGTAGTTTCTTAATTATTCAAAATATAGGAATTAAGAAGCTCTTGAGATGAATTTGAATTTTTTAACGCTGAATTTAAGGCAATACAATATAAAACTAATATTATATCATGACTATATTATGACTGAAATTGATGGCAGACATTGTCGTTTGGCTCACAATTTACCATTGAACATTGCTTTGGTACCGATTGTGAACACAAAGCAAATGTAATAAGATATGTTACACTCTCTAATGAACGAAAGTAAATATTCTTGCGATGTCAAACATAAGACAAATGTTACGGTATAACTAATTTGTACCACATCCATACATGAAGATATAAAACCGAAATCATTATAAAAAAATAAAGAAAGAGCGATTCATATTTACACATATGCCTATCATAAGTAAGTGCTCGTGAAGTACGAAGTCGTTCACTTTAGCGATTTCACTTTGTGTGTACAATACGGACTACAGCTATGGTAATTTACAAGTTATATGGGGGGAGCGTGTAAGTAACTGTTACTATTGAAATGTAACCAATTTCAGTGTATACCGCAGTTATCCCACAATTTCATCTGAATTGTCGTGTACATCCCATGATGGCATCATATCTTGACATTGGGGATACGGATATCATTGATATAAAACTTCTATTAGTGATGTTTTGTGGGAGGTATTTAATGTGACATTGGGAATGCTGATATCCTGCAAGCCATACCACAACAACTATCATTTGTACGTTTTGTCACTATCTGATTCCATTGTGTCATGGATGATGACAGCTTCACCGATGGTTGTCAGTTATAGTTCTTAATCAACTCAGTAGGGTAAGCCGTCTTTAGTTAAATGTTAGTACACGTAGTGCGATTCCCATAGTGAGATGATCGCCATCATAGGTCATCGCAAAGCAATAGGATGTAGAATTTGGAATACCTGTGGGCGTGATCTGATTCAGTTGGATTTTAAGGATTCAAAATAAAAATGGAGTTTTGACACTTTTATCATTGTTAAATAATAATAATTAATAAGAATTTTAAATGACGTAGTTAGATTCAAATCAGTATTTTCTCTCAGAGAAATTTATGAAAATAAAAATAAAACTTCAATGAAAATGGTAGATGCTGTAAAATGAGGAAATGTTTAATAAATTTTCTCAAAATGGTATGGAACTATAGTTTCGAACTTATGTGCTTACTCATTTGGTATAATCATATCCTTTTAAGGTTCGGTTAAAATATACGGAAACTGATTATTGTTTTAAATACATGTTCATGTAAGTAAAATATTTATCTACAGCTGTTTTTACTCAAGTATGACATTAATAAATAGTACACTATTACGTTATCGCTACATTTATTTACATTTAGATTCACCAATATATATCCTAAAACTGTGGTCAAATCTACATAAACTTTTTAGAACCTGTGAGTGTGTAATTCTTTAGATAATGATTTTGTGATGTGAGCAATGTATTATAATTTAATTAAGAAGGTGAAGGCAATACTATGAATATATAACATCTTTATTCAAGTTTGCGACGTATCGACATAGGTACTAATGTCGTTATCAATCAAGTGATGCAGGTGATAAGAGAAAATAATGATTTGATTGTTTGTACAGTAATAATATATATATCCTATCTAAACTAGTACCTGATAAAACGATAATTTTTAAACAACGTTCAAATGTATTCATTGTTTTTCTTTCAGGGGAATTATTGGCAAGAGAATACTCTTGGTTTCTATGAATTTGTAAGAAAGTTCGTGGTTTTACAGAGTGAAGGAGCGAGATAGAAAAATACCATGCAAAAATAATGACGTATTGTTTTTGGTTGTCATAAAACTTTTGTTGGTTATGTCATGATCTTATATATTGTCAATTCCCTGAAACGATGTCTCTAACAATAAATGTTTTTTGTGAAAAAAAATTGTATTATTTATCACATGTAAAGTATTCTTGAGAGAGCAGTTTAGACGATTACCGAAACCACAATATTTCTGAATGTTCAATAGTTCTGAAGATGCTCATTCTTGCAAGTGAAATGATCGATAAAGTAGAAGTGTTCCTAGAGATGTCTAATGGACCGAGGGTTCTCACACGTGATAGTCATATCCGATATTTCCTGAAGAAATGCAAGCACAGTTTGATACATCAGCAGCAGCAGAAGTTCCTGCTTGAACAGTTGCCGTTTATTCCAATCTTCTACCCTCGGTTCATTACACGTTCTCATGTTATTTACTCCCGTGAGAAACTTTTATGACGAATTACAGTGTACATACGGGATAATTAATTACAAGGTCTTCGTGGATATATTTCGGTTTTTCTACACGGGTACCAATAAGTGCTCATGTACTAAATACCAAAATATACTATTTCATGGGACATTCATGATAGTTCAGTTGTATATGCTTGTAAACTACCATTTACAGATAAATCAAAACATGTTTTTGTCTCAATGATTAGTAAACCTCTTAACACATCATGGGAACTTTTTCAAAACGGGTGTTTAACCACCTAACTCTCCCTCATCATCCGGGAATGAGAAAAGAAAATTGCACAATGAAGATATAAATTGTATTTTACTAACATTTGGTACTCGTCAAGAGACAACACTGGACAAAATACCCTAATTTAATGAGGTATACTGATCAGTATACCCCGAATATACAAAATAGTATACCTCAGTATACTTACGATTTCCAAAAATTTCCTGGTCAGTATACTCCGAATTTCCTAAACCAGTATACTCTTGTATATTTTTGTATATTCTTGTATATTTTTGTATACTATTGTATATGTTTATATGCTCTTGTATATTGTTGTTTACTCTTGTATATTGTTGTTTACTATTGTATATTTTGTTTACTATTGTATATTATTGTTTATTTTTTTATACTCTTGTATATTTGTGTATATGTATGTAAGTTTTGTGTTGTCTCAACATTTAAATGTATCAAAAGAAAAGAATATCACCTATTGATGGTTTTTCGACGCTACAGGCATGCAGGAGACAACTGCTATCTCTGATGACTGAATTAGTCTTATAAAGTCTGATATCTTGTAGAATGTTCTTAATTCTCGCAAGATTTAAAAAATGTTTATTTTTTAGGTGTCATTTTGATAATTATTTCAAAAGAATAACACTGTGTTTTATGAATGCGAATGACTGATTAAGTCTTGTAAAGTCTGATATATTGTAGAATGTTCTTAATTCTCGCAAGATGTGATAATTATTTCAAAAGAATATCACTGTTTTATGCATGCTTCGTCCAATCTGATGAATACTTGGCGAACCAAAATAACACTTAACTAACAATACAATAATAATAATATGTATGGTTTTCCAACGCAACAGGGATGCAAAAGAGAAATACTATCTCCTTGATGATTAGTCTTGAAAAGTGTGTTATCCTGTAGAATGTTCCTAATTCTCGCATGATTTGAAATAAATAACAGTGATAGTATGGAAACTATCGTAATATGGTCCATGCCCCTAACACTGCATAATGCGACATACATACCAGTTAGAGAAAAATAATCATCAATATTCCTACTAGCAAAAAAGATGCCCATGAGCCAGCCTCTTTAAATAACATATAAAACACAACAACATTATGCTATTACATCATTTAATGTACCGGTATATGTACAAAACAAAATATTTACAATTCAATTACATTATATATTACAATGATAAAGTTATATTGATTATATACAATTTGTTGTAAAATATTACTATTGAATGCATTTGGCAGCTTTTTTCAATGGAATATCCAATTGAAACAAACATTGTTCTTCCTTAACTTTTTGTTACAAAGGGACAAGTAATCTAACGTATTTGACATAGTAACAATCTTACAAATTTCGATATCAAACAATTGAAATACATGGCAACCATATATACAAACTACATATCAAATGACCAAGTTTGCCAAAAGATAGGCTGCAAAAGCATGTGAAACTTACCTTTTCCGAATATGAGTATCAATATTCCATCAAATGCACATTAATCCATCACTGATTTGATCAGATTAAGCAACACATTTTGGCCTCTGTCTTCATACAATGTAGGTCATTTCAACAATGATCAGGTCGGGTACATAGGTCAATGCAGACATTTAGCTAAAATCATCTCATTGGTTCTTTCTTAACCACTAGGATTTCAATAATCAGATACTGCATCATATTGTTATAAGAGAGACACGTGACAAGCAATGGCTTGAGTATGCCCACCTGTAAGTCTGTATACACAGCAGGTGCCCATCTGTGATATATTGTCAACTTGACAGCAGGGGCTAACGAGGGCTGATTGTTACAATAACAGTTCCCAATTAACGGCTAACATAGATAGGCTTGATGTTGAACACTCTGACATATGCAAAATTGAAGAAAATTAATTGTCAAAAGCATCCAGGAAAACAACCAATAAAGCTTTAAACTTTTCAGAAACCAAAAAAAAACCCCAAGACAAATTACATTTTTATACAGATAAAATAAAACCCTGAAATGCAAGTAAAATATACCTCATAACACAAAAAATGAATCTGGACTAATTGATATTGTATCATTGTGTTTATTTTCAGTTAATTATTTATCTTGTATTATGTTATTGGTGCAAATAATCCTCAATGACTACCACTGTGAATTAAAACATTGAACAATATCATTATTTGAAATGGTTTCAACATATTTTATTATTCGTGGAAATATGAAACGGACTGACAAACAAGCCAGGGGCTTATATTAATACCGTTCCGATACAAATGTGATGTTTCAAGCAAAGGACATTCTGATGACATGAAATGCAATAATACAATCAACAATAAAAATAGAAATTTCCTTTCAATGGCTTGGAAGTAAACATCTTAAACTCTTTTTTCGAATCTATTAGATTATATGGAGAGGGTGTTCTAAATTAGACAACTTGTTCCCAATCCTATTCTTCTGAATAAGATATGTTTAAATCAAAATCATCTATTAGAAGTGGTGATGAAGAGGTTAACAGATTTTAAAATGGTGAAGTTGCCAAGATCAGATATATCATGGTTTCCATATAAGATTGTTTTAAGCTGTACCTTTTTAGTAGTATAATGCACCATTTCTTAAGTGAGAAAAGTTTGGGAAAACCAGTAAATAATGAGATTAGCGCCTCATGAACAGGTGGGATCATCTGAAATATGCCTTTCAATTTTATTAAAATCTAGATCACTAGAGCCTAAACGAAGCCTACAGTACATAATTTGAAATAATATATGTTTAAATTTACAGCTAACTTTGTTGGATAAACTTGCATTTAGTAAGAACGTACTATTACTGTAGCTTAACACATTCATCTGATGGCCATTTGTATCCTTGTGAAAAAGACAATATCTGTGAAGTAATTCATTTGCAAAATATTTATCTGAGTTAATTCTTATGTATTTCTTTACGTTTATCATATCAAATATATCATGCCTAACACATTAAATCTATCATGTTTGGAAATATTACAGCAACCATCCAAGAAAATTCTAAACTTTTAGAATCCATTCATTGCTACATCTAACAAACTGGCAGATTTGGTAAACATTAAGTTGGTTTAAACATATTATTCATGTTAATGATACATGAATTAGGACACGAAAACAAGCAAGTATTTGCTGCCTGAGATTCACTTACAGCTTGATCTCAAGTGACTTATTCTCAATGAAGAATGCAATTAAAAAGGATTTACTTATACAAAATGAAAAAGGATAAATGCAGAATCCAAGCTTAAAAGATCAGCGAACCGAATTATATATTTAGTGACCTATTAAATGCCCATGTGAAATTACCCTATTTTATTCATAGTTATAAATAAACTTTTGTGTGCAATTTACATGTATAGTTAATCCAACATTTTTCAATATGTGTGTTTATTGTTATCCAGTGTCCATATATAAACACTTTTGTCGTATGAAATAAGCAATATGTGCAAGCAGCATTTTTTTTTTTAATTTAGTTTTGGATTCATGCAAAACAAGGTGGCGTTTATCATCTGTAAATGCACTGTCGTCTTTTAGTTGAATGGACGGTTATATCTCCATGAACAGCTTGTTCTTGTTGTCGTAATCATGAAGACTATTTCCTTTATTTCCTATTGTATTCTATATACAGCGACCGTTGGCCAAAAATCTGTGTTTGGAAGAAAGTTATCAGAAGAAAATTCCTAAATTTGACAAGAAAAAAGAGTCCCCTGGAAAAAAAGTCCTATTAATGACTTTATATTACTTTATATTTACATATATTACGAAGAAACATTTGGTTGTTATTCACTTTATTTAGATGCAATAATTTAATAACATGATACAATACATATATGAATATTTATTTATTGCCCATACTTTGATAAGTTCTAATAAATTTGTCTATAGACGGCATTTGTATACCATTCTATATGTTAACTAATATTCAAGCATATTACTTAATCAGAATTTCCTTGAATCTGTCCAAACATTTATGCACGATTCACAACATTTCAAATAATTATTAAACTCCTAAATTCAATTTATCATTGTTGATTGTTTACCGTTTATTGCCGTCCACTATTTTATCATCGTGTAAATACTTATCTAATTACATTGTGAATTTTGATGTTGTTTTTTTGTGAGATCTAAAGGAACAGCACTTAAATATGCTGAAAGCTTATTGTGCTGATCCATTTTCATTAATACAAATCATAGATATATAAAAAATTTCATTGTTTCTTAGCAATGATTACATATTCACTGGAATTGAATCTTTGAGATCTCTTTGGCTGATAGCCAACAACTACTTGTTTTACACTTTTTTCATATACACCAATGAAATTATTTGATAATATAATCTCTAAACACTGTTTACACATTCTCACTGACCTAACATCATGAGTTTTTGCACTCTTTGAGACTCACACCTCATGAATGAATACTCTTGATTAATCTGTGTCTAATACCACAGTTGATTCAATAGATGGAGACAAACTCACATTTCCTTAATTCTTAATTAATCCATATTTAGATATCACAACATCATTATTGATATCTTAATTACGAACTAATTATGTTTTTTACAATATCTTTGATGTTAACCTGTTTTTATAGTAATAAGAGACTTCCAAGAGCGTTTATTATGTTGTTTTAGTCACTGTGTTGACAGGGGTCCAGTTGGTGCCCATTCATGACTGATTGCTTGCTGTCATTAATGACTCAGTGTCAAACTCCTCTTCTCACATGTTCCAAGTTGTGTTGTCCCGTAGTTACATACAGTTTGAAAGGTTTCTGCATTAATTATTTTCATTCTCTGTAAAAGGTATGTTACTTTCGAATTTGATGTCATGTACCTAGGCCCTTGAATGCGTCGTCTACTTTTTTACTTTTTATTTTTTCAACTTTAGTAACAAAGACTTACGTTTATAATGCAGAATGAACCCTTTTAAAACAAATGAACTGTGAATGTCATTTTGTTTCCCTCTGACTATGTATTTACAGCAATATATAAATCTCATCGGAGAGGGAAAAAATACATTTAAACATTTAGTATGTACAATAGTGTTTTTAACTGATTTGTATGTTTGAATTATTTTTCTTAAAACTGAGAATAATGAAGGATGTTGTTAATTCTTAACTTGACGATGCATCTTCCAAGTATAATCTACGGGAAAATATCTTATTATTAACAAAAAGCAATACTCAGTTATTACATGTACATATATTATGTAACTTTATTTAGAACAAATGTCTTTAAAGCAAATAACTTCTACAGGCATGAGGCCTTATAAGTACTGAAATAAAGATTTATTGATCTCACGCAACTTCAAGATGGAATAAGTGAATATTATTTATCAATTTATCTATACAACGAAATTCATGTATCTATTATTTATATAAGGAAATTCATTTATTTTTACATTATATTAAATATCATATCATTATATATATCAATATAAATCATTGTTTTGAGTTATTCAAAGATAATTTAAGAAACTTCTCACAAACGCCACAAAGACAATTTCACTGTCTTTGATCTTTTTATCACCCTGTAATAAAAATCTCGAGGTGTCCCGCCTGGTTCAGCAAAGTATTTGTGTATTGCCTACATGTAACTCGATTGCAAATGCAGATGCTGAATTCGATTTATATATCAAAATTATGATTTTTTCTTCTTGCAAATTCAAAACTTGATTTGTCGATTTATGAAGTAGGTAAACAATAATTTCTCAAAAAGCAAGGGTGATATGCAATTCACATAATAAGTGACTATCAAATAACTATGATAAATGATTGTCTTTGATGTTTGTTTTACTGAAATCTCTTTGATAATAAAGAAGTGAAGATAAGCCCACTGAAGCAAATGTTATCTAGACTTTCTTCACTAGTGTATACTTGTGTGTATTTTAACATATATTTTGGCAGAAAAAAAACTTATTTTTTTTCTTTTGATGTAATACAAATTGATTTTTTCTTCCTCGTATCGTAATCTCTATATCTATAAGGTTTGTTGCTAAAAATGTTTTTTATAAACGGTCTTAATAGTTATATATATAGCTATAGGTATGGTTCCCTGTGATTAACTTACGTAAACACATGAATTTACATATCAAGGCAAACGCTGACTCCAGAAATATTTATTTAAACTATCTTTCAAAATATTTCAAATATCTCTAAGACAGAATCATGCCTTTTTAAAACAAATAGAATGTGAATGATGTTTTGTTTTTCTATGATTGTATATTTTCTATTTTGTAAGATTAAAAACAGACCAACAAATATATGAATCTTTATTTGTAATTATTATCTTGTAAAGTTATTACATTTTAATGCGTTTTACTGAGAATGTCAGTTATTTGTTCCTGAATTTACATCTCTTTTATCACATATTCTAATTATAAATATAGTTTTATGTCTGAACCGTTTAAGATTATATAACGTGAACATTTCTTTGTTTTCTTTTTTATTCCTTTTTGTGGTACGTGAACATTCTTCATAAACAAGTTACAAGAGACAAAAAGAACAAGTGACAAAAAGAAAATACCACAATTATTTCATGTTTATAAATTGTAATAGGAAAGGATATAGACACATTACGATAATAGATATTTAAAGATTTTTAACCATGCTGGAATATTCCAGCATATGTCAGGAAAACACCTCAACCCAAGTCATTATCTCTGTATCTTTGAACTTTTTATGGCCCTGTAATAAAAGTCTCGTTAGTAAATATGTCCCCGCGCGGGTCTGCCCTTTAAATGTGTATTGCCTACAGGTGCTTCGTTTTCAGGTACAGGCACTTGTATTGGTAATTGTTGGATTATATTTAATTCGTCAATATTGAAATGTCTTAGTTAATACATTTGTAAATTCATATAACCTGATATGTCAGTTAATGTGTTGTAATAACACATTCCAACATTTTGATACAAAAAAAAGATAAAACAATTTACTGCCCTATAATCAGAGTACGTAGATCAAGTCTATTTTCTTAAGAACTTAAAGTGTGATATGCAATTGTAATATACTACTCAAAGGAACACTCGAGATTTTAATATAGTCTCTGTTAATTCATACCCACATGCATTCCTGACGTTGGGCTACTGATTTTTAAACGGATTTGTGGAAATTTGATTAGTTTTTGAATTTCTGTATTTTCAATCACATTTCTTCAGGGGATTTCACTACAGGGGATATCACATTCAAAGCACTAAAATAACCCAAGACAAGACCTCAATGTTTTGAGCATGAGCAATCTGACGTCCTGTAACTTTCATTTTCGACCCTGGCCTTGGTAATAAAGTTTCAATTTTTTATTCATAGATACACACAATAACATGTTTTTATTACATTATAGAGGCGAACTAGAACATGCATATTTCCGCGCGGTATAAATATAAACATTTGGTTGTTTACCAATGCGGTTCCTTCTTTTGTGTTTAAACCACATGCATATTTGTCAATCTTTACCATAGTTCATTGATTAAGCACTTCTAGTTGAGGGCAGTCATTACTGATTAGGAGCATTACAACTGGTCATTAAGGGGTATGACATAATCAATTTAAATGTATGAATGGGATAACAATTTCATTTATTTTAATATGATAAAAGTATACATCTTTTGAGAATTGTCGGTGTTACATTAATCTTTATAAAAAAAATTCTTCCTTAAAGTATTATTGGCATCAAAGTTAAAAATTAAATTCCAAATTTCATCAATTTCAACAATATCAAAGTCACAAAAGTAATTTTGTCTTAAATTTCATTAAACTTTTCCTATAATTCCTCTAAAAATCAAACAGAGAGAGGGAATTTGTTTCTTTATGTTTCATCTTCAACAAAATTGGCACAAGAGACAAACAATACATCCCTTAGCACTGACATGCATTCTGCCTTTTTAATTTTTTAATCAGTTAATTCGAAATAATACATTTAACTTTTTTAACTAAAACTTGTTTGATAATAATCTAGTGGAAATAATTATTTCAAGGATGCATACAGGCATCAAAATAGAGCATTATCTTTAACTCATTTGAGGTTGTCATGTCTTTTTGTACAAAACTATAAACAAAACCTGGGCTAAAGATATATGCAACAAAAGGGAAATATTAATTATATTTAAGGTTATTTTTATGTGTTCTTTCTTTAAAACCGCAAACAAAATTTTAACTGAATATGAACACAATGATAGCAGGTTTTGGCACTTTTGGTGTTATGAAATATGTTTCACTTATATATCTGTTGCTGTATATATGTATCTATATATTCAGTAATGTATTTCTCTTTTCAAAGACAAGCTCATCAATGTAAGCCGTATATTGGAATCTGTTTTTGTAGCATTCAGCCCTCATTAACTATTGGTGTCAATTAGACGATACCATTTCCTCATTAGCTTATGGCGTCAATTAGACAGATTGACACGTGTATTGACAATCCACGCTGACAGGTGAGTAATACTCGAGGCATTGTTTGTCACTGGTCTCTCTTATCTAGTTATCCAATCAGATGTTAGAGGTTAACCAAGACCCAATGCAAAGTTTCTTTCCCTATATTTCTGCATATTCATTTGTACCTAACTTTTGTTGAAGTAAGGCAGAGACTGCAAGGTGCTGCAACATAGTGTTATCACTATTCATTGATGGATTTATGTGCTTTAATATAGAGGATTTCATTTTCGATAAGGTTAGTTTCACATGTTGTTTATGCAGCCGATCTTTTGGCATACTTTGTAATGCCGATGTCACATAAAATGTATAAATGATATATGGTTGCCATGTATTTCAAAAACTAAATTTTTAAGATTGTAAATTAATTCTTTCTGATTCTTTATCCCTCATAGAGAGAGAGTTTATTCAGTAACTAGGCCACCGGCCCATTATACATTGCATAGTTATATAATTCTACATTTCAATCCCTCATAAGAGGAAATGGATTTCTAACCAATGGATACCTATTAAAATGATATGAAAAAGCATTCCACCAACCATTGATATTAATATTTCACAATATCCTGAAATGTTTAGATTATTAGAGACTTTTTATTGGGAGTTATTTGAAAAAAAGGATTCTTGATTTTAGCATGTTATCCAGATCAACACGTTTATTGCCAAGACGATGTTGAAGATGAATTTCACTTTATATTGAATAGTCCACAATATTACGCTTAAAGGGGCAGTAGCACGTTTTTAGAGGGAATATAAGGTGATGTCAGGAAAATGAAAATAAATGGTTCCAATTGAAAGGCAATGCATTCAAACCAAATGGAGCAGTAATAATTCAAATATATAATGTAAAGTTTAACCATGTGATTCTTTTTCTTACACAATATGAATTAAAGGTGTTCACAAAAAAATGGCCGCCAATGGATTTTAGGTAAATCTTCATACTTTGTTCTCTGACTATGAATGGTTGGCTTGTGTAATGAGATATTTGACACTATCAATACATTTAGCGTTAACATACAATTATCAGTGAAAATTTTTAAATATAAAATTCTCAAAAAACGTGCTACTGCCCCTTTAAAGAACAACGTTTAATAAGCCGCATTGATATAGATATCCATCGGTATTTAAATTTCTATTATGATGATATCTATGTAAGGCTAATTTAAGTCATGAATAAATCAGTAAAAGTGTTATTTCATAACTGTTCATTCTCCCCTAGCGATACTTCAGACATGTTTCCATACGATATTACAGAATCTGAAACATTGTTACAAAATCATTTAGTTTATGACCTTCAAATCTAATTCACTGTTAATGGTTTTTACTCTTTCCTATCAATGTTATTACTCACTTTGACCCGCCGATAAATTCAATTGTGTACACAGTACTACACAACTCATTTAAAAACGAGTAGGTCATTTGGGTTTATGGTGTCGTACGTTATCTATCACATTTATCTATTTATCTAACTAAAAGTTCGATTAGAAGAATTGCAGCTGGAATAAACCAAACAATATATAAATACTACATTATAAATAACACAAAAATCAAATGTATCTTGAATTTTTTTAAATGAGCACTTCCTGACGTAAACTGAGATATACTGAGATATACTGAGATATACTGAGCTATGGAAATTCAGAGTATACTGACCAGTATACGTCAGTAAATTAGGGTGGTTTCCTAATTAGTATACCTCAGTATATTAGGGTGGTTTACTGACGTATACTGGTCCAGTATACGAGCATTTTTCTTCACGTGTGCAAGTGACGAAGATAGCCCTTATCTAGATCTATGAATAGTCAACAGCATGATACTGTAAGGTTCTTCTTGAAATGTAAACCCATATCGCCTGAACATGAATAGTGCGGAATTGAGATTGAAGAGTTCCTGACAAATAGTGATATGTGTACATTGGGAGGTTGTAAATAACACATTGGCTGGCCAATTTCATCGATTCAGTCTCGAAATCACATTAGTGGAATAGATCAAAGGTACCTTAAATGGTTTGTTTGGACGAACGTGTCACATATCTATTAAATCAATCAGATATTTGTACCAAACAAACCGTGTTTGCACGAAATAAAATCCGAAATATGTCATTCCAATCCTTATTTGTCATCATTATTTGCTATATCAGGTTTCTAATGAATAGGTTTCTTCATGTACTAGATAGATAAGTAAATATACATGTGTAAATGGGATAGTCAGTGTCATTGCTGTCGTAAGATATGTAACTGTAGACATTCGGACATTCATTTATTCATACAATATTTACAATTTTTCAAATAATAAATAATGATAATAATACAAACTCGGATCGTCGATGAATGGCTGTTTTGCTCTATGTTTTTTAAGCGAATGAGTCTATTTTCCCCTCAAATTGTGGAATCGAATGAACCAAAATATTGCAAACAATTACATCTTTCCAATAGATTTTCAAGTAAAAATGACAAACAAACATGTTCCTGTCGGAATTTTGTTTCAAATTCTTTTTGAAATATATTTGTTTGCACAATACGAATGGTCATGCCTTATTTTTTTTTAAATGTTGAAAGTATACTCATTCTATTTGATGCTATTTATTCAAATAGTTACTAGCATGCCATTTTCCAAATGTAAACGATATATTACGACAAAATTTGCAAACATTGTCGTTGATAAACAACTCATGTCAAATTGCCTCGAAGCCATTTAAAACATTACACAGAATGAGGGAAAGTAAACTTAAATTCTTGTAATTAGTTTCCACATCTAAAATCAATTTGAAAACGAGTGTATTTATGTTATATGATAATATGCCAGATTGTCTTAAACAATATCACATCGATTGAAACCAGAAAGAACGTATGTAATAACATACAATGTCTCAAACATTGTCAATTAATTAATTGATTTGCTAAATTAACCATAATTTGTAAATCCGGAATATTTTTGTCTTCTGCGTAAATCAATATTTATGCGGAGCATCGTTTACACGATGAAAATAAGTTTGCTACAGAAATATCAGAAAAGCAAGAAATAAGTAAAGAATCTGCACCTTTGTTTCCTTATTGAAAACTTTAACAAAGTTGCCAAGGGAGCGTACAAGAGACTAGAGCCGAAAGGTTGTTTCTTGTGTGTAAAAAATCATTCATTTACGTCGATGTACAACCTATCAGAGGCTTTTTAAAAGTAGGATAACGCGTGATACAAATGCATGCAGTTGTAAACGTCTAATAAACCGAGAAACATTTTACTTTCGATTGCACCGTTTGACAAGACCTTATATTTCAGCGCATTACTGCAGTTCCCCCTACCGTTAAATTCTACCACTTAATGAGCGAGCAGGAAAGGTCTGCAGAATTGATAGTAGCTGTTTTCTTGTGTGTAATCATCTGTTAATATCTGTGAGGCGTTCTTTGCTAAAATCGTCTCTTAAGTATCTCAATTCTTTGCAGGAATGTATACCTTAGGAGCACCTAATTTCCTATAACATTTGAGAAAAATATCAATATAACGAGGGCAATGTAGTCTTCTATTGAAAGGTTTTCATAAACACGTACAGAAAAATCGTTTTGGATTATAAATAGAATTCTCCCTCGAGTCTATTTATATTTCATATTTATTATAAAAGATATACAGTAGAACACGGATATAGCGAACACGGATATAGCGAACACTCGGATATAGCGAACAAAATTTCAAGTCCCGCCCTTATATAATATCATTTAAATTATATGCGTATAGCGAACGCCGGATATAGCGAACTAAATTCTTTGGTCCCTTGGAGTTCGTTATATCCGAGTTCTACTGTATATCAATTTAATCATCTGGTGTTGATATGTTTGATATCGAAGGAAATGGATTATTTAATATGTATTTTCAACTTTAACAGAACAACAGGTTAATAACAATTATTAGAAGACCAATGTTCTCTTATACCATTTCATTCAAACTCCTTGTCTCTAGCAAGTAAGAGGAGTTCAGTAGGAATGATAAGTAGTTTTTTCCTCCCACACTTTTCAATTTGGAACTCTTGAAGTCCGATCGCACTCGGGCTCAAGTAGAACTCCCTTTAACGATCCGTTAAGCAAGCACAGAATGTGGGATATTTGTGGAAAAGGAGCGCCAGCGAGGCGACTGGACGGTACACTAGCTGCGAATACCGATACTCTAATCCGCTCAGCAACTAATCTCACCCCGCCCGAGGGCTCTTTCTATACGACGCAATTGTTGGAACTCATTGAGAAGTGGAAGCAAACACGGGGAAGCTGTTCTTATAAGCGGATCAGTGACTATGTCAATGTTATTGCTTGATTTACTAGACCACTGTGTCAATGATCACTGAATCAGTGCTCAGGAACTATGACATGTTCCCTTAACCCTTTTCATTAAAAGAACCTTTCGGGATATTTGTTGGACAGGCTGACCATTTGATCACCACTTCTTCAATGATCGATGGATACCTGATAATACAACTATGACCAATAACCTGTCTTTATCAAAGAAACTTTACGACTCAATTGTATTAGCATTATTTTGACAAGTAAAACTAAGGATTATATCAATGCTCTGTAAGAATGGTTTCGAAAATTACTTTAAGACCTTAATATCATGTCTATCTTTGTATAAAACGTTTATTCTATCATGAAAAGCATTCTGCTATGGAACTTTTTGGAACTTTTATTTTTAAATCCTTCAGGTATTGGAAAATTTCAATTTTGCTATTGGCACATCAAAATTACATTAAATGTATCATGGGTGTGCATGGTGCCAATAGTATTCTATCTGTATTTATACTGCTAAAGATACATATAACTGGTAATCGCGTGTATTACAAAGGTCTACTTCATGCATCCATTCAAAACAATTTAGAATTTTAAACTAACAAACTTTTTCATTCATTAAACGATTAGTACTTTTAACATTATAATAACTTGCTCACGAATCCTTCAATCATGAATTTAACTAACACAAACCGCACTGAATGTCATCATTATATTCGTTCGTCGTCTGTACGTTATATGTTTAAAAAAGAATCTTGATTAGATAAACTTAACATTTTTTAAAAGAACCGTTAGATAAACTGTTTTCATTTGATCAATCCATACCAAACGGACCCTGTCTGAAAGATAATTTTGGTAACAAACTACTTGTCCATTTGAAATCCCACACATGTGTGTTGAGACTTGTATCATTTGCAGAGATAATTTACATCTTTCAAAGAAAAACTATCTCTGGAGAAAAAAAAAGATAGTTACATGTACATTCTAATGGCAATTAAATAGTGTTTTTTACGGGGAAGAATGTGGGGGAAACTATTGAAGACTATTCTAACGCGTTTAAGATTTTTAAGAACCACGTCTTAATAACTGTTTTTATTCAAAATGAATTACAGAGTTTATGTAAAGGACATCAGTTTTACTTTTAAAGCGAGAGAGTGAGTTTATTTCGTTAAAAAGGGCCACATATCTAGTAAACATCAGATTGTACATATATTGTTAACAAACATTAGCACCATTGTACATATTATGTACATCACTGTAAGTTGGTAGTGGTTTCACAGTTGAGAAATCTATTTTTTTGTTTGAATGCTTAAAAAGTATTTTGCGAGGGAATTTATTACAAAAGTATTTTGTGATGCAAACAATTTGATAGTTTTAATTCTGATGGAAAAAGTGTTAATCTACACTGTCAGGAATAATATCACATCTAAATTTCTGGTAATAAGGACATTATAAACAGAAGTTACACTCATTTTCAATATATGGTACGAAAGGCGATCCTTCCTTTTAAGACTTAAATAATATATACTGAGAATAATGCGACACTGTCTTACACTTACACTGGTGATATAAATTTAAAAATCTACTTCTTATAATATTACGATAAAAATCTGATTTTGAAACATGGCATATGTTGGATAACTACATCTGGTTACCTATGTCAATACACCTTGGCTTTATAATTATTAACAATATCTTGATTAGCTTACACATTTCCATAACCATATAACTTAACAAAAAACGATTTCACCTTCAAAGCCCAACATCTTAGTACAGCACGCACCGCAATATACGGGGTATTCCTACCAAGACAAAACCTATGTGCATTCAAACCATATGACGACGATTGAAAACCCTAATCTTCCTTCCATAAAGTAACAATGGCAAATGTTTGACATTAAATATATGAAGCAAACCATTTATTGGTAGACTAGAACAAACTTTACTGACGACTTGAAAATATTTAATACCGTCATCGCCTATTCAGACAGACGTTTCTGTGTTATATACCACGATCAAGAGCAAGAGAAATAAACACACAAGAATTGATCAGAAGAAACGATTTCAACCGATTAACCATTCAAAAGGAAGTTTACATTATTTTATGTCTACCAGCCTTTCTGAGAACACTGACTTTGATCTTATCAATACTGATTTTCCATCTTCACCTAATACATATAAGACATAAGCTTATTTAACCTCTTTTAAATATAACTGTAAAGTCAAAATACGCAATATCATAAGCAAATAAAAGTATGAACAACTCAATTATGTCTACACTCAGGGGCAAAAGAAACGATACCAACTTTCCAAAAGAGTACAGAACAAAATCTTGTTGTAAATGAAATGCGACTACGAACCCTTGTGATAGACAAATCAGTTGTGAAGAAGTACTAAGAATTTCAAACATCAAAGTATGATATTTATAACTCTGTGACTGTTCAAATACACGAGGGGTCAGAAAACAGCTTTTTCAAAGTTATTTCTGGTCATAATCTTTTAAATTGGAATACAAAAATTATGCAATGTAAAAATCTTATAAATATAAGATGTTATCAATATATAAAACCTGGGTAGAAGTTAATTTGTTCACGCATTTTGCCTGTATGTTGGTTTAAAAACAAGAAAAAGGGTCATTTTCTGATTCCTATCTCGTCTAGTTAAGGAAATTTTTAAACGCCATTTTTTGAAAGGCCTGTATTTCAACAATATTTCAAAAGCGTTCACAGATATAGCTTTGAAATTAAAAACTTAGTTCAGTTAGCTCTTGAAGAAACAAATTAACCCAGATTCAGCCGTAACTATCACTCCTAGCTTGACCTATCATGTATGTTATATGGTATCGTTTCTTTTGCCCCTGAGTGTAGATTAAAACCCTGTTGATCACCAGATGATACACTATATCCTTGATAAAAAAGGGAAAACAGAAAGGGGAACGGACTACTGGCAAAGTAAAATATATACATATTTTGGTTAGAACAAAATATAGCATTGGACATATTCATTCGTTGAGATCGAACCTCAATAATTCAATGAACTTATAAGGAAGCAGGTGACATCAATGAATTTTGTATTACCAGGAATTAACGAAACTTTACCATGCATTAGATATAACAGTATATATACGGACGTCACTACACAGTAGCCCTTGGCGTGATTCGTGCTCGTGATTTAAAAAATAATAGTTCAAGACAAAACTTACAGTGATGGAAACAAATTGTTGAGGTTCCCCTATATCTTGAATAAATTTAAATTTTGTACGTAATGCGCGAACCCTCTAATGGGAACATTATTCTTGAAAGGGTTAATGTCATTCAAGAAACTCACAGCAATTCATTCGGCATACTGCGGATATGTTGAATGTTTCTTTTCTCCGTTCTCCGTCAATAATCAGAATAACTTTAGGGAAAATTACGAAACCTCTAAAACAAATTGATCTCTGTTCTTTCCGTTGATGTGTGAGGTATTCGCTTTCCTCAAAACAGGTTTCAAAAATCGAAGGCAAGGGAGTCATTTGTTGAAGGGCTCCCGACTGGAGAGGCACGACACCTGATAGCTTGTAAACATGAGAGTTGAGCCAACAGTAGACCGCAGGCTCCAGGAATAGTAAACGTTAATGAAATAGACTGAATTAGGCTATTTATACCACACAGATCAGTTTCGAGAAACTGTATGAAGAATTGTTCAAATATTCATTTATTGTCACGATGTGCATAATTTAATCACAGCTATTTTCAATGGAATTGATACATAATCATTTCATTTTCCAATTTTTGAACCTTTCACCCTTTGTTTGTGCGTTTAGAGTAACTCTAAACTTTAAATCAGGATAGGATATTAGGATATTAAAGCGAATCATTTAAAATCTTTTCGTTAAGCATTTTCGGTCGTGAAATTTTGTCTCATATGAGTGTGCTATTGATTTATATGTGTTAATTGTTACTTAAGGTATCAAAATAAGTTTTGAAAATGTCTTTCAACAGAATGTTTGACATTAAGATTAAGATCTGTGTGAATGATGGTACTAAGTTAATAACAGTTGGTACTGACATAATCTAACGTCTAATAATAAACTTTGTTGAGGCATAATTGACCTAGAGCGTCATAAAGTAAGCCATTCTCTATCCAAATAGGCAGCTCAGTGCGAGCAAACCTCTGTTCTATTACGTCAAGATCCTGGGGTTCCGGCAGAGTGCCCTAGCGGCAAAATGTAGTAACTTAAGATATCTCCCATATTTGCAGCCAATGAAAACACCTTTTGGATATCCATGGCTTTAAGAATATTTAACGGTCGTACAGTGACATGGGAAATATCATTTATCAAATACCTTTATGTTTATTTTTCATTTATAGCGGGAGAGGAAAATATTTGAAAATCAGATATGGATTGGGTTTTTCGTTACATAGAACTGTTTTATAATTGTGTAAATTATTATTTGTTTTATGATAGATATTATTTTCCTAATTAACCACAAAGAAACTAATGAGAAGGTTAAAAGCGATGTTTTGTAAAAGAGTTATCTCCCCTTGATGTTAAATTTCAACGATAGCTTTTCCGAACCACACGGAAATGGCCGAGGTTTTGCAAATGACGGCGTCATTGATTGTACAACTAACTTTGATTGCCTCTAATCATATTTCTACCTTTCTATCTCATGTATTAGCCGTAATAGAACAAAGGCTTACTCCGGTATTACTGAGCTGCCTCTGTGGGGAGAGAATGAAAACAAGCACATATTAATATTTCCCTCTCTTCAAATTGAAGATGCCAGAACTACGCATTTTATAGAAGACATGACTAGTTTCTACCATTTGTTTCTGCAGACAGGATGTAATTATGAATTAGTCGAATTTCTCACTCAGAGATTAAACTATCTTGCATTGTATGGGGTATCGTTTCTTTTGCCCGTGAGTCTATACCCATCGGCTGTATTCATAGTCAATTTCCCGTTTTCTTTGATTTTACATTCTGTCCATCAAATAATTCATTAGAATGTGTTGTTCTTTTTTCAATTCAGTAATAACAAATTAGGCATTCAGAAAATTTAACGATCACCAAAGTAACCTTTTCATGGAATTTTTATTATTCAATTTCTTACATGGCTGAGAATAAACAAGTCGAAATAGTATTTCGAACAGTTTTTATCATTAAAAGTTGTGTGTGTGTGTTGGGGGAGGGGAGGGGGCATAAGATGCCTAAAAAAGATAGTCAAAAGTCAGAGAGACAACTGACGAAGGATAAAATGTGTTGCATGGATTGAAATATCATTCTATAAATGTTATATAGTAAACTATATTTCTGGATAAGCTTTCGAGAAGATTTCTTTATTCAGATTCTAGCCCATCGATTTAGGAAGGTGTCTTTAGCACAAATTTAATTCGTCAAAGTATCGGAAAGTGATAGCAAGATTTATACCTTCAGGTTAAACAAGATACTCTTACGTTCGGAGCAGTAAATCACGGAGTGACTTTTAGAGAGAAATTAAGTGAACTTTGTTTTACTAGTCCACAAACAGCTAATGGTCGAGATATTGTTAAAGCGGCGTCAAACTCCAACTCATTTCAATAATCCATGATGATGACCTTCAAGTTAAACAAGATATTCTAACGTGGGGAGCAGTAACCAATGCAGTGACTTTTAAAGAGTTATTAAGTGAGGTTTTTTTCAACTAGTCCACAAGCCGCTAATGGTCGAAATTTTGCCAAAGCGGCGTCAAACTTATTTTTAAAAAAACATGGTGATGACGTCGGTCTACGATGTGGACACTTAACAATGGATTACGTCCAGCAATCAACTGCTCATTAACCGTCATTGTACGTCATGGTAGTTGTCAGGTTCCTCTATAGCTTGTAATATGGATTCTACTAAAATGTTTCAAGAATGACAAGCCTAAAACCTCGAAAATATTGAGATAAACATCTGAGAGAACGCGAGTCCAAATTCGAACATTTAATCATCCGAATGTCAACATAGCCTTTATAGCAACTGGTCTTTAAAAGGCACATAAATATGTGAAAGGCTGGTGTATCTATATGGAACAGTGTTATTTACTTGGCGGTGAAAGGTAGACACAGCAAGTGGGAATATTCAGGCACATGCAATGCACAACGCATCAATCGCTTCGCCATGAGTAAACACTTAAAACTGCATTGTTTTGATAAAAGTGATCCACATTATATGGTGTAACATGTGTCAGTTTCTAGTTACGGGAATTAGTGCAAACTTATTAGCTCAGTGTCTATTCACGATTCTACTCCTAAAGCATTATTCATCACGTATACAACTTTATTCAAATATCTGGAAACATGTCTTAAATATTTCGGATAACGTTTTATACATGACAGAAGTTGAATCGCCATGGAAGTTATTTAAATGAAGAATACAGTCTAACTGCAGACCAAACTGATGTTAACTTCCTTGTCTAGAGTTTCAATTAGAGGGATCTTACTTTTATTTCATTTCTATATTCCTTGGGCAATGAAAATATACTTAATCAGGATGTTTGTTTTACTTTACGGAAAAAATGTCATTATTTCAGAATTCTTGTGTATTTTTTTCTTCTAAAATACCGTCGGCTGATTAAATAATTCTTAAAAAGTTAAGGACTCTTTGTTGAAATTCAAATACCATTTCTAAATGTTTTAAAGTAAAATACTACTGCAATCGTATGTTTACATCTGTCATTAGATTTTACTTATTCTTCTTCTTCAAAGTAACAAAACTAAAGTAAAAGACAAAATGGTTTTCAAGGATCATTTGAACGCTATCAAATAATACTGTCTGCCGTACTCACTGGTGTTTCCTTCGACATTTAAAAAAAAATTAGAACCAATACGTTACCGCGGCGTTGTGGGTTTGTGCGCTTCGGTGACCCTAGGAGCTCTGTCAGCTTGATCTTACCTGCTCCTAGTCGCCATACCGAACTTGAGACTATCTATAAGCTGCTGTTTTCTCTCACTACGCCGTGTTTCCCGTCTGTACCGTCTTCTACATCTTTGTTTCCGTCCTCTGCATCTTTGTTTCCGTCCTCTACATCTTTGTTTCCGTCCTGTCCTCTACATCTTTGTTTCCGTCCTCTTCATCTTTGTTTCCGTCCTCTAAATCTTTGTTTCCGTCCTCTACATCTTTTGGATGACAACATCCACGTGTTTGACAGCTAACATATTTCTTAAAACACGTTAAATCACAACTCACTCGCTCGACTTTTTCGAAAGGATGTAAATATAGTACTGTTTCGAAATGGTTCACCCTCTACCGATTGATTTCTCAAGTAACGAATAAACATTATATGTTATATTGATATCATCGTGATCAGGAGAGTGGTTGTGGTTCCTGCCAGCCATCATGCGAATGTCATCTGATGTTGAATCTGTGGATCCAGGTTTCTTGGAGTGAGTGAGTTGGAGTTTTACGCCTCTTGGCCAGTATTTAAGCCATTCGCGGCCATGTGTCTTGTCAAGCAAGTGCTAGGAAATTCAATCTCGTTTTCTTTTGTGCAGTCTGTACATGTATCCTTCTTTAAACAGACATCGTCGTCCTCTATCAGCTGGGCTGAAATTGTGCCTGTCCCATTGTGGTGACACTGCATAGTAACCATTTTCTTAAGTAGTATTTCAAAAGTGTCAGTTTAACATTCAATGATGGAGATGCCTGTCTTTTATTATTGTAAATTTGTCAGAGTGAAAAGGTTTGAATTTCCGTGATACTTTTTGAAACAATATTATTCTTTTTAACAGTGTCCTTTAGTTCGAAAAGTATCAAAATGTTCTACAAATGATTATGTTTATGAACACCTGTTAACCCTATTTCTGTCGAACTCAATTCAATCATCATCAAGACATTGTAACTTACGCCTCATAATGTGTATTTTGTAAATTAACTTCTTATACAAACGTTATTGCAATACACGAATAAGGGGATTGATTCATAAATGGTAAACTACTCCAATCAACATGTTTTCACGAAAAGGTTTCACTGATATCGAAAAGTATGTTAAACATCCAAATTTTTATTACATTTTTAATAGCAATGTTCGTAGTTAGCCTCTCAGAAGCGTTTACACAATGTAATCGAAAGTAGCGCTCTTGAAAGATGTTAGTAATTTTTCAGAGTGTCTTCGATTTTCTTTTGATGTTCAAACACCTAAACATTGCGTAATAATATGAAGTGATTCATTAAGAATCATATCTTTTTGAGGTACCTTAACAAAGAATATCAAAAAGTTGGATCATTTCTGTTACTTTGATAATAAGACATAATTTATAATGATATTCAGATTAATAAAAGTTGCTGTTATTTCATCAAAACTCGCAAGACAATATACTTTTGAAATGATAGACATTCTCACCGAAATACTTCTCTAAAATTACAAACCTTACATTGCTAAGAGCATTGAACACGATTAAAATTTGATTTAAATGTCATTTCGAAATAATCTTTACCAGGTATAGTATTATAACGTTTATCCGTCTCAACGAAGTAAGCCAAGTTTAGTGTTCAAATTAGTATTCGGTTGTGAACAAATGTTCTGTATGTTATATCATATATCATTTACTTGCTGTATCTTAAGTTACAAATGAGGTAAGCGGTTATACATTGTTGGGGTTATATTCTATATTTCGAATGTGGGACCTCTTAGAACATCTATAAAATTGAAAAATGACAATTCGGGCAATGTTATACCTAATCACAAAAATTCGATCTGTGATCATTCTGAAATGTAAGAGTCAAAATACCAAATACATAGCACCAAGATCACGTAAACATTGTTCACAACTATTTTAAAAAGCACTTTTATATCTTCTTACAATAACGGTTGCTTCAGATATTGAGAAGGAAACACCCTGCTTGTTCAAATGATATATTACAATGTATTGGAATTCATATAAGCTAACATGATTATACATATGTTTACATGTTGTATTTATTCTCACGACCAAAAGACACTTGATACTTTATTAAATCGTAACTATGTGTATAATATAAGTTAATATGCCATAAACCTTCTTTTATGTAACCATACATCTTTTTAAGCACAAAAAGTCTCAAATGATTTTAATGTATCCAGCTGCAATTATGTTACGATGTAATATGTACAAATATTGAGAATATAAAACCATCATAGAAGCGTTCATGTGAAGCCTGCTTCTACAGTTCTCTGTGCAACATGTTGCAAAGTGCTTGAGTCGTTCTCTGGAGCTGGAGAACGTCAATAGCTATTAGAATTAATTGCTTGTTTGGCCTCACATAGCATTCATTAGGCAGAAGCCATTTAGAAACAGTTCTAACCAAGCGTCCTACATTGTTCAACCTTGAAACCTCATGTGGAGAAGTCATTGTGAAATAGTACTTCTGTAGTCTGTTTACATGCATTTTTCTATATACAGGCTGAACGCTTTTTGTTTTCATCTTTTATGAAATGATGTTATTTATCCTTAAATATAAATCATATGTTATAAACAGAACAAAATTTCGTCAAAAAGTTGGGTCGACGAAGCACAATGTGTTAAAGTGGTATCAAACGTTTACCGACCTTGTTTGTTATACATTATGTGTAGGCTCTACTCTCTTGTCTTTGTTTGTTGAATTTTGACTTTTGTCAAACACGTGATATTGAAGTTGTTGCTTTTGGGTGATTCTGTGCCTTTTGGAACGTTTTCCAGAGAGATTTAACTTTTAAGGTAGTTCTTGTGTTTAGAAACTGTTACATATATATTCAAATATGTGTAATACTTTTATGTCGTCGATTGCATTTCATAAGTTAAATTGGAGATATTCCGACGAATTGCATACATTTTGTAAATGTCTGGGACAATGATAGATGAATAGATCATCGCTGTGGATGGTATAGACGTTAACGACTTAATCTAACACAACCACGTGCACAAACATGGCTTTTACTTTGATGACAGTTCCGTAACAATATACTTATCTTACAAACCTTTACTTGTGAGTATTTTATGAGTTTGTGTTTTAGACTTCTGTTGTATCTTTCAATATGACAGTTGGTGTTCAAGTAGTTAACATGTAATCCGCGAACCAATGACTTCAGATTATTCATTATCAGTATTCACTTAAATATAATCATATTTGTGAACGTGCCAGAGCCTAATGAAGGATTTAACAATCCAATTTTCCGCTTATTGCGGCCTGCACTAGAACTAACAGTGAAAACATGCCACGTATAACGGACACGTCAGACACGACACTTACCGTCTGTTTAACTGACCGGTGGCCCAGATGTTTGGATCTGATGTAGTTAGGTTTGACAGTAAAATGACATGTTCCTTTCAAAATAAAAGGAACAGCCTAACAAAGCATGAACAAAGAACCTTGACTGTGTGCCCCTTCAATGGTGACACGATATATAAAAGCTCTTTCATTTAATTGTTATGAAGATCTACATATACCTAGACTTAGACTTTGGTTCGGTAATTAGCGGAGATGTAACTAAGTGATTAGTTCAACGTCTCAGGCCTCAACGACAGTGTTCTAAGCCTATTCAACTAGTCAAGGCATGATGTATTATGAATGGTTAAGAAAGAGAAAGTTGTTTGAAAGCAACCTTTGTCCGTCATTTAGACAAATGTCATCGTATGAAATTTTTTCTACACATCACATTGTTACCACCTTATATAAATCCCAATACAGCTATAAGCGAAGTTGACATGTTAAGAATAGTGCAAATATGAACGATCAATCTGTAAGTGATATTACTACTACGACTATAATAATTGACGTCGATTTAACTTATTCTTACAGCAAAAACGTTTTTTAATCAAAATTGTCAAACGAAATTACCGTTGGAGTGTTTATATCCTAAATTAACGCTGAGACTTTGTCGACACGTTATCAAACACCATTTGTTGGTTTAAACCTGCGTGTTGCTAAATAAATTTCCAAGGCTATTTGCGCATTGGTAAGTTAAAAGATTACATTGTTACGGAAGGGATTGACGCCTTTTCGATTGCAATAGTTTATATTGGATTTTATTATGATAGTTCTTAAAATATTTGCAATGACAATTCTTTAGGATAAAGATGAGTTTTTACATTCTTGACTTGCGTGACACTGTGGTACTACGAGCAATAGCTCTAAGTATAAACAATTGTCTTCATTTACACTGAAATTCATAATTAATGGTTCATGATGAGTGAATGAGAAAAAAATAGCAAAAAGCTTATTACATAACATGTTCAAACTTGTATCAAGCAACTACATGTACATAGAAATATAATGTATTTGCCTGAAAATTCTTGCAAATTGTTTTTCGTTTTCCATTGAATAAGGGAAGATATTTTCTAGATGTCAAAATCGTTTATTATGATGATTAACCCGACGACGCAAAATAACGGTAAGAATTGCATGATATAAAGTTTAATCTTGTAAACTTTCCTATGTTTGCTAAAGGTTTGTGATTTTAAACTCGTAATGGAGTGTGGGTGAGAAAGAGAACAAAATAGAAAATAGAGAAAGATTCAGTCAGTGGTTAGCAATGAATAGTATGAGGCGACAGAGAGATTCAAATGTTAAATCATCTACCAACTGTTATGTTACAATATTTAATTTTTGTTGAATATTCATTTCTCTATGCAAAATAACACGAAATACCTCACAAATTGTATTTGAAATCATTTTAAATTAAATTATTCTTGTGTAAATACAGCGTATACACTGCAAAAACGCAACCATGTTAGGCAGATGGCGAAAACATACGATCTGCAAAAGAAATATCGTGTAATATCATCTTGCGGTAACAGAGTATCGTTTACACGCCCCCAACTCGTAAAATACGTTCAAATCAATTCCCTCACACAACTGATATACGTAATGATGTTTCTGGACAAGGATAACAGATGCAATTTCAGAATAAAGTTGGGGTAATGCTCTTATATGGCCAGTCGACGTTGCATTTAATTCTATTTGCGCCCCGCTGCTTAGGCCCGAAATTCAATTACACAAAATTAAGACATTGAAATGCAGCTATTCTCGGCTCGCACTCTCCAGCCTTCTGTTTGCGCCATTGTATGAGCGGCAGGACCGTGTGCTGCTAATTTAGCGGAATGTGCTTGCAAGTCTCATGATCACTACAAGCAGGGAAGTATAATAAGATCCCTGCTACAAGTCAGCTGTAAGGATATGGGGAAACATGACGGTAAAAGGCACCAGAGAAGGTGGTTTTGTGTCTTAGAATTAAATTCAAAAGTTTAAAGTTATCAAAATTATGTATCATAAGCCGTATACGAAAGTGTCGCTACAAACGATTCATTCGGTGCTGAACCAAAAATACTTTGTTAAAGATATTAAGACAGATGTATTTATATTATCTCGTTCATTTACAACATGCTCGATTGCGTAGGGGTTTTCTACTCAAGATGAATGACGATTTTCTTAAGTTATTGGGATCATATAGAATAGCCCAGAAAATTCAAAGAAAAGAACTATTGGTTTTCAAAATTACAAGGCTTTTGATGATAAGTGAAAAAGATACATAAACGTGCATTTATAGGAGCATATGTTGAATTACTTTACAGTTATAATCCTCAATGATTTAGGTAGTAGACATTTCTGTTTTAAAGGCCTTTGCCTCTGGAAAAGGTGACAAAATTAGGGCCTTGCTCTTGTGACCTGAATTGGGTTCCAATAGGTCAGTAAATATATAATTCATGATCGCAATTAGCTCGGAAGTCTATCTACAACAGTTCCGCTTCTATGGCTTACTCGTCTGCTGACATATCGTTATCAAATTATCTTCTTCATTTCAATGTACATATGACGTTTATTTAACTGCCAGAAATCAGCATATTCAATATTGTATGGAAGTTGATATTCTTATCAGAACACATTTTAAAAAGAATAGTATTTATGAATACTTGGTAGCATCAGTTTAGTTACATACACGCTAGACATATTAATTGTACCGTAAACAATTCTGGGATAGAAATTAGATATGAAATGTTGACATGTTATTATTGTGTACATTACTACAGAATGTACAAAATCTTGACATTAAGAGAATAACCTGTACCATTAAGTCTGAAATGTTTTTTTGAAAACCATGCGTTTACATACAGCTTAGATAAGATCAGATAAGGTCAAAAGTAAAGATGATCAAGTAAAGAACCTTTCAATGATGGTCGTTTCGCTTCCAAGCCTCTTAAACGAATTGCAGAAAAATATCACCTCTTAAGCTTCCAGTGAGGCGCCTATCATGAATTCGAGGTTATGTGAGACGTTTTAATTTCTCCATTCCTAATTCTCAGTTCCTGTTTGGTACTTGAATGAACCCAACGGTCTGACAAAGATTTTTTTTAAGGACTCCTGTACAAGTTGGATATTGGATATATTTTATTTGGTCAGGCCAATAATACATATATCATACAGGAGATTTTGTATAACAGAAAGCAATAGAATAGCAAAATGATATGGCATACATGTATGTTTCAATACAGACAGATTTAATATGACTTCTTCACAATTATAATACAATTATTTTAAGGGAACAGCTTTGAAGAAAGATTGCCATTGTTATCGTAGCTAAGATGATTTAAGATAACCTAAGAGTGTGCCTTTTCAAAAAAATAAGGAGCGCAACTTGTCTGATGTTGGATATTCCGAGAAATATTTTGAAAAGATTTCACTTCCTGATGATAAGAGCAATTCAAACAAAAATAGTATTTAGATTCATTGTTAGTGATAATGCAAAATGAACATGTTCTTTCTTGTCTAGACATTATACCTTTGGCCTGATTCGATTAATAGATTATGATTTGAACAGCAGAATCAAATTAAATTGATATCAAAGACTTCAACTTTGAAATGGCTTCAAAGTCAACAGTCGATGCTACATTATGTCTTTATACCTTTCCTTAAACTGGTAGATAATTTGCTGTAGCCAAACGAAAACCCATAACTGAATAAAAGCGATGTTACATGTAATGCCCCATTAAACTTGCAATTTTCACCTTTTGATATTTGAGATTGTATGAATTTTTCCACATGAGATTATCAGTTTGCGACAGCAAACCTTTACCAAAACATGATTATTTTAACAACATGGAAGGCTTCACCATTCATATTGGTATCAACATAAACTACCCTTTCAAGGATTGATATGGAACAAACCTTATGATTCAGTAAACTAAAAGAAACGCGATACCAAACCTATCTATCTTCATCTGTCGAACCAATCTGATACGCTTAAAGAGTCACCGTGTGTGTTGTTCCAGCGTTCTGCTCACATAAACCTTATGTTGTCTGATCTGATCACGAAATACACACTGCTGCTGAAAAGTATCATTCTAGAGCTGATAAACGTTGTTTTGTGACACCAGACAAGGGCAAAGCGCGCCGTCGGCGTAAAGTGATCAAACGTTATTTCTCCTTAACGATCGACAGATGGCGTGGTTTGTCATTATCAACCAATGAAAGCAAACGTTAAGAAACGTTGTGATCCACGTTTCCATCGTAAACGTGAGTTGGAGACTTATCAGTTGAAAAAACGGCATTTTTCTTTAAGGATGGAATATGTCCGAATTCCAATATTTTATATAAACACAAAGCGCAACATTAAACTTTAGAGCACCTGTTACACATAAATATATCACCTAATCATTGAATAAGGAAATTTTTAATTTAGTGCTTATATTATTTTCAATGATACACAAATCGAATGCTACCCTCAAAGGGGCAAAGAGAGCCGGGGGGAGCGCTTTGCCCAGAGTGATTAAAAATATTTCTTTTTATTATATGGCGAGCAGTGAAATACTGGGATTTAGCAGTGAAATAAACTGTCTATCAAGCTACAGTGAAAATAACTTATATTTTCACTGCGAACGGTGACTGATATAATTTGACGTCATAAAACAATGGTCTCACGCGGCGAATTGGCTTATGACGTCACAGTGTTACTGTGGTGACGGGCTGTTCCTAGCGGCCGCTCGGCGTGAAAATGACCCTTTTCGGACGTAATTACAATGGTAAAATCATATAATAAATAGAATATCCGTCAATTCTTGACAAACACCATGTTTATCTCATCTCGTGAGGTAGAAAAGTTATATATTTTCACTCGTGGCTGCGCCACTCGTGAAAATATAACCTTTCTACCTCACTCGATGAGATAAACATGGTATTAGTCAAGAAAAGACAGATATCCTCTATATATTCAACATATTATAGTGTCAGAGTTAAAGACGTTCCGAACGTTTGTTGAAGCGCAGATTTTTCGCGCATCCGAAACGTTCTTTTAGATCGGCACGAATTACCTCCCTTAGTGCGCGTCCCTGACAACATCATGGCGTCGTACGACAGTAAACATTCAGCGCGGAAAAGAAATGGACAGTTCACAAAGAAATCAGAGGCCAAAAGGCGAAAGCGAGTTTCAGAAGTTCGGAAATCATATGCTACATCTAGGTCTATCACGGAAGTTGGACTGACAAACTTGACTTTTGACAATCGCTTCGACGAGGATGCATCTGTTCAACAGGCTGTTGACATAACATGGAAGGACGGTCGGCGTATTGTGGAACTAGATGTTCTCAGCAAATACATGAACTGTCGTGAATGTGGTCATGTTTTGCAACTGTGTGATATTCATGAGGAGACACGCTATGGACTTGCGAGCATTCTTTATATTCATTGTGAATGTGGTGTAATGAACAGTGTTCCGACGGGGAAATCTCATCGCTCTTCTATCAGCAACCGAGGAGTACCATGGCGACCCACGACCGGGCTGGGATAGAGGAGGTTGCATTCCTCTTGCGATAGCCTATACAAACAGGCATGTAGACTCCCAACAGGAGATTAACACAATTAGAAACAATATTCACAAGTAAACTCCCAGAGGGACCCTACACTAGCAAGACAGACTTCCAAAATCCCATTCTCCTGGTAAGTGTGGTCATGCGACCCACGACCGGGCTGGGGTAGAGGAGGTTGCATTCCTCTTGCGATAGCCTATACAAACAGGCATGTAGACTCCCAACAGGAGATTACCATAATTGTTTGATGTTTAACCCGAACATAATAAAACCTGATGAGCTACAGAGTCCATGGATCTATTTTTTATTTCTCCTCTAGAGCTACTGCATCCCATAATATGAAGGGTTGATTTTATCTTGAAAAAATTGATTACGTATGAAGTAAAGAAAATCTACATGTGTAGTGATTGATGAAAATATTTTACAGTGATGTTGTATGATAAACACCATTTCCCCTAAAATGTTATTATCCTCTGATAAAATATAATGTCCATAAATATATAATAATAATATAATTCATATTCTCTACCTTTTAGCTCATCTGGCCTGTAAGGTTGGATGGGTGCATGGCATGGTGTCCGGCGTCCGTCCGTAAACTTTGTGGAATTTCGACTTCTTCTCCAGAACAATAAGGCCTAGAAAGCTGAAACTTTGTGTACAGACTCTTTAATTAGTGAAGATTATAAAATGTAGCTTTGGTGGCCCTATGACCCCTAATACTTAGGGCCACAGAGGCCACAACCTAAACACTATTTTCATCTTCTTCTCCAGAATCATAAGACCCAGAAAGCTGAAACTTTTGTGTACAGACTCCTTGACTAATGAGGATTATGAATTGTAGCTTTGGTGACCGAACATTTGGCAACCGGAACATCCTTCAAATCTATTTTCATCTTCTTCTCCTGAAATATAAGGCCTAGAAAACTGAAATTTGTCACCTATAACTTAATTTTATGATTGGTGACCCTATGGCCTCTACAAAGGGGAAGTCACATTGGCCACACTCTACAGCATATTTGAATCATAATAAATTGATGATGAAGCCTAATGAGCTACAGAGTCAATAGCTCTATTTTTGTTTTGTTTATTGTGATTGGTTAATAATAAACAAACAACACACCTGCACCATGAAATTGTATGTTGACAAATAACCAACAAACAATCTTCCTTCTAAAATATTGTTGATATTGTCAAGAATTATTATCACTTAATTTTTATATGTAATTACTTACATGAAGATGAAGAAAAGATAGAGAGGGAAACTTAGCAAACTGACCATAAAACATTTAGGTTATGCAATGTTATTTACTGATCATAAATGTAATTATTATGTAGAGAATAAGTTTAATATTCAAGATTTATTTTGCTGTGTCCTCCAAAACTGAACTTTGACACAAAATGAATTTGATTGTTGAATATAAGCTGTGATGTGCATTTGAAAAAGCCTTTTATTAGATCAGTTTGACATCTGGCGTAGGCTGTCTTCTGGTGTTTGCACATTGTTGTAGTCGCTGTATACTTTTCCCTCTGCCAGACCATGTATGGAAGAGTTATAGATATAATTTCTTAAAAGCTATGGTTTTAATTCATCTGGTGACTGAAAACATCAACATGCTGTTTTCTTCTTTGAAAATACTTCCTGTGAAGCAGTTCACCTCACACTCAGGAATCATTAAAAAATGATGATTTGTATTCATGAATGACATTTTATCAATTAACAAAATTGGACAACACTGTATGACTTTCTGTTTGATTTTTTTCCCATTAGAGCTTTGAAATGGGTTCAAATGTATTTTCATTTATTCACTACAATTATAATTCAAAATTTTTGAAGAGTTACCTCCCCTTACAGAAAAGAAATTTCATGATTGTTGGACTACGGCTTCAAATAACTCAGAAAATGGGTCCGTGACATATCTTTTTTTTTAAAGATTATTGTTCAACAATATGTTAGCTTCAATAATTCCCATAATAAGAAATGTTTTCATTTTTTTTTTTTTATTAAAACAGGTCTTTTGAAGTTCTTTATGGACTTAGTGCTGTTGAACATTTCATTTTCATATTGAATAAAAATTAAAAAATTAAAAAATAATTTAATAGAAGTAACTTTTTTATGACAATAATAATGCATTTGTTTAAAAAAATCATATCAGCTCTGAAAAAGTTGTTAATATTTAGAAAAGAAAATAAATTCGGAAAAAAATGAATATTCCCCACATTTTTGGTTAAAAGCTGAAAAAAAACCCATTTTTCTTGAAAAGTAGGTCCGTGACATGCCTTTTTTAATCTAGAATCTGGTATAATATATCATCAGCTTTCAGCATGTCAATTTACAGCATTTTGTCATTTATTTTGATTATTGGTTGGAACCTCTTTAAAATTGGTTTTAAAAGTAAATATAACACAAAATAGAATTGTAATTTTCAATCTATAAATTTCCTGTATTTTTTAAAATTGATATTCGTCATATATATTGTTTTATACGAAACAATTAAGAAGAAAGGCCGTATGGGCAAGCTCGACAGAGATTAGATGTTTGTAAAGTGATAAAATTTTCTTTCAGACCAATCAATTTCTTTATTTCTTTTATATATTTACTGGTTTCTGATAGTAAAAGAGTTGAATTGCCAAGACTCCCATAGATTTTAGAAATTCGTACATAGTAATCATGTAAGCTTTTGGATAAGTAAGGAAAATATAGGTCCATGACATATAAAAACATATTTTGTCCTTCTTTGCATGCTGAGCCTAGGTTTTTATTATTTGTTTAGTTTTCGTAAGAGTGCCTGTGAGCTGCATGGAACCTTTAAGAAACTTTTTTTGTATGGTTATGGCTCATTATAGGTGTTTGGCATATTACATTAGTGTGCCTTTGTCGATGGTTGGTTTAAAATCATTTGTCATATAATGCAAGTTTAAGACAGTTCATTGACACACCCAGAAATGAGTGTTTAGGTGTGCACCCCTCACAAGAGAGTTCAAATATATTAACGTTAATGTTGAGAGTCCCGTTTCTCCTTCGTAATAAGAATGTACACAAAATGAAGGGCAGGGAACTTCAGTAAATCTGTTCACATATATTCTTTGATCCGAAGTCAAGAATTTTATCGTTGTACTTGAGACACCGTCAGGGTGCACCCTACCCAAACGAAAATCTTCTTTCCGCAGAATTACGAGTTAACATTGTTTGATTCATAGATAATCGACGTCAAATTTCGGCTTCTGCTAATATTTATAACTGTTTTTAGATTTACATTACACACAAGTAGTTGTTATATATATCCTTACGATGTGGGGATGAAATTTAAAGTTTAAGTTCATATCATCATTTACGGAATTAAGGTTCGTATAAAAAGCTCGACAACATATGATGAAAATCACAGTGACCCTTTAAAGGGGCAGTAGCACGTTTTATGTTGAATATAAGGCGAAGACAGGAAAATGAAAATTATTGGTTCCAGTTGAAAGACAATGTATTTAAACTAAATGGAGCAGCAATAATTCAAATATATAACGTAAAGGTAAGCCATGCGATTCCTTTTTCTTACACAAAATGAATTAAAGGTGTTCACACAAAAAGGTCGCCAATGTATTTCATGTGAATCTTCATACTTTGTCCTCTGACTATGGATGATTGGCTTGTGTAATGATATTTTTGACACTGTCAAAATAATACATTTAGCATTACTTTACAATTTTCAATGAAAAATTTACAATATAGAAATATTTGAAAAACGTCCTACTGCCCCTTTTATGTCTGATTCCTTCATGATCAGTAATACGCGATCACCTACAGTACATATCGAGATGGAGAATGCATTAAAAGCTCACCGTGATAATACCATCCTATTCATCAAACAAGCCAGACGTGTTTAATCCGTTATACTCAAGGGGAAAACATTGTCTAACAATAATGTACCTTACTTTTACACAATTAAGGCTCAAGTTTATACATTTCGCAGAGGATATGTATTGTCGAATGTCTGAAAATACCTTTATATGGAGAACAAATTTCGCTTCAAAATAAACCTGTGAATGTGTTAATCCTTATGAGATGACGAGGAACACGTGACTAACATGAGTTAAGCACCTCTAAATCAATTGTTTTCTTTTACTGACACACCATACGATGAAACAGCCTCAGATAGTTCAAGTATATGTTCTCTTATGATTCAACAGTTGACCACATGAACCAAACAATAGTTTTTTTGTAACAAATTGGTTCTTGCAAGTATTAATATTATCCAATTTATCAAATTTCATACTGTGTCTAGTATATCGATGGGCATATTTTCATAAATAATAATTATGCACAGAGACAGACATTGATCTTCAAGAATAGTCAATCAGTTTAGATGCGAATCATTGATAAACATCCCAAATGAAACGAGGCTCTGATATTTTGAGCCGTTTATTGAACGCCCACTTGCCCTTTTTATTTACCTTAAGAAAATGGTTCCAAAAACACAGTTTATCCCACGTCTGACCCTTTGTATAATTGTTTCACTGTTTTTGCACATTTGAAAGTGTCACATTAAACTTGAACCGACGTGATTTCATTAAATATATTTATTTTAATTTTGTGGCGAAAGGGAACTTTCTTGCAGAATTCAAGGGACAATGTCGTTACGTAATTCGAACGCAGACATTCAGAATGAATGTCTCCTCATCTTAAAAGAATGTATAAGTTCGAACTGTATGTTTGTACAGCAAAATTGTAATTCAATCATAGCATACTAATGCAAACATGTACTTATAACCACATCTAACTGATGTTTCCTCATTATGGAATGAAGATGAGAATAAATATTTGCAATGAATATTCTGTATTGTTCTTTTCATTGACAAAATAGTCATTGCACATTTTTATAAAAGCTTTCTAATCATGTTAATCCACTCATGTTAACAGGTCACAGTCCCCATGTCCAACCATAAAAATGTGTAAAAAGTGTAATGATTTAACTAAACAAGGTCCAGACCTATCCACTGTTGAATGATTGACTGAAACTTAATTTTCATTCAAGAAAAGGATTGGGCACAAGTTGTCCAACTTAAAAAAAAAACTCCGGTACAGTTCCATGTGGAATTACCTAGCAATGTCCCTTGTGTGCTAAACGGCGTCAAGTTAAATAACATATTTATGAAACGAGTGGATGGTATTGTTACTAGTAAAATACAAATACCAACCACGAGTTTCATAAATATGTTAATAAACTGGACGGAGTTTTATATTTTGGTTATAACACTGTTTGAGGAAATACGATAGAATGAAAATTATTTTTGTAAACTCTCAATTTTCATAATTTTGCGTATGAATAAATTTCTAGCAAAGGACGTATTACGCCATTAGACTGCAATGACAAAATAGGTCAAGAGTAAGTCCGATAATAACAGCCTTACTATTGAGCAATACAAATGCAAAACACTCATTCAACTATCTTTGTGTTATAGTCACTACGAACACAAATTGGCAAGTTAATAAAAACATAGCCGAAGCGGTAGAGTGTCTACCTCTCAATCCGGAATTCCGGGGTTCGAATCCCAGTTGAGTTGATCTCACAATCTCTTCTGTAACTGAATCATGAAAATTAACATTACTTGATTGGGTAAATGGATGTCACGTGATCGTGACGTCATTTGAATGTTCGTTTTCTAGCGCGATTCAGTTAGTTGGAGCTAGTGTCAGTGGGAGGAACACTCTCATTGTGTGCGTTACATGGCGACGATAGTTTGATCAATGCTCCCTTCATCTTACTTTTAAGACAAAAAGGACTGCTGCTTTGAATGGCGAGCTCGCCGTTGAGGTGCTTCCGTGCATTTAGGGCTGCAAGGAATCAAACACTGTTCACCATTCAGCTTAAATATTTTTTTTAGATTGTTATAAAAATTGGGGACACCGTTGCTTACCGAAATACCGAAAATTGGGTTGATTTATCGACATTCTGAAGCATTGACGTTGACATTTCAAGAATCGACCGCAATCAGAAGGGATGACCTTGCCAGATCTACTGTCAAAAGCCGATTCGACCGTGATTCCGAGGTCATGTTTACATTTGAAAATGATATCACATTTTTTTGATATATTTGATTGATAATTTTGTGCTGGTATATCTGTGTTATTTATCACCTTTTTAAAAACAAATCACTTTTATCTCGCTTTTTATCAAAGTTTGTTTGATATGATAACCTAATTAATTGCAGGACAGCAGTTCAGGATGTGATCGCTTTCACGTGCAATGGTTCACAACATTGTTGAATAACATGTCAATGTTTCACAATTGCAGTATGTTTAACGAAGGACATCTATCCCTTCATTCAACCAACTCAAAATTATTCAATCAAATCTAACAGACACTATTAGTGATAAGAAAGAAAGATTATGATAAATGAGGAACAGCCAGACCTTCTCCTCTTTATCATGTTTTTTTGGCACATGTAGTTTTCCTGTCGTTCCGACGATTTGCATTCATGAATGCCATTAAATGATGGTGATAATACAGATGAAGAGAATTACAATAGAAGGATCTTATCTTGATAAATCTGTTTCGTTTTTTATTCTTTTCTTATTCTGACCGTTTGAATTTAGCTATTTCATCGAAGATATTTTATATCATTGAGAATGAAGTGGTAAAGTTTAATTGAAGAGGAGATTTCTGTAAGTGGACAAAATCAAACAAAATATGTATCGTTGTGAAAATCATCTTATGACTGAGATACTTTTAACAAGCATACTTCAAATAAATTTTAAGAAGTTTGATAATTTTTTCAATATCTTGAAATAACTGACCTTTGCAGTCATTTTGAAAGGAAAATGTTATAATATATATGTAAGTCTTCGAAACCACAATTTTACATATGTTCATTATCAAAAAGATTGCTTTTTCGAGTGATATTTATTTTCTTAATTGAAACTTTTTGAAATGTCCAATTTTTGTTCTTTTCAAATCGGTTCAATGTAATTGGATTGTAATCTCAACCAATCTCTCAAACGTTACAACACGATTGCAACGCATTAAAAAAGGCGATAAGATTGGTTCGCAAGTCGATTTTGCGACAAAAGACTCTCACATTGACAAGTATCGTTATCGAGTATTAAACATAAGAATTCAACCAATCATAATCTAAGTAGGGCATTTAAGATATCCCCGTCACTAGAAATGACCGGAGAATAAAAAAAACAACCAGAAAAACAGTGTACAATTGTCCATTTGCAAAAAGTCATGAATTAACATGGAATTGAGATACAACTTGTATATGAAGGGTTCAACCTTTATCAGTAAGTCCACAAATATATTCAGGACAAAATAGTTGAAAACTCATATTTAGAGAAGTTCTTATTTAAAATTATATTATATTATATATTAGCATCTTATTAAAACATATTTGAGGGATATTTTGAAACTGCATTTTGAGATTCGTTATCATGTTATGTTATATTTGTATATTGAACGAAAAGAGGAAAAGGTATTCTTCAACGTGTATAAGAGTTTAGTCCAGTAAATGTGATAAGAGTACCTGTTATTAGTCGTACACTCAAACTGTAGTTTGATAACATTTTAAATTTAATAAAACCTCTTGAAATGCTTGTCTACATCTGTAGTGACTACATAATTTCAGATTCTCCGAAGTTCCTTTGTTATATTTCATAAAATAATTGTTTTTGAGAATCATTTGTGTAACTGGACGACAAATGCTTTTACAGGACACCGAT
The DNA here is from genome assembly GCA_916613615.1 of Steromphala cineraria. Lineage (NCBI taxonomy): Eukaryota > Metazoa > Mollusca > Gastropoda > Trochida > Trochidae > Steromphala > Steromphala cineraria. The sequence continues at coordinate 3,405,990 of OU744736.1, read as the reverse complement.
GTATATGTCTTTAGACATTCTCTCCCCACAGAGGCAGATCAAGTCATGTTGATTTAGCCTCTGTTCTATTACGAGGAGTTTTTGTGATAGAATGGGAGATGTCTGATTGGAGGCAATCAAAATTAGTAGTGCAATCAGCGACGCTGTTCTTAACTCAACATTTTGGCTTCTTGAACAAGGCAAAGGCATTGTGACCCTCTCCATGCGAGAAGCCTTGTCATTTGATAACGAAATTCAAATGTATTGAGATGAAAGTTTTTTCCGCAAGGGGAAACTGCCGGAACACACGGATTTCGGCGTAATAGAACAGAGGCTAAATCAACATGACCTGATCTGCCTCTGTTGGGAGAGAATGGTCTTTAGAGCAAAATCCTTATTTCACCAGACGTATTTCTAAATGAACAAAGGACTTGTAGACTGTGTCTCGTAAGCATCGTTGTCCCATGAGAATATTAGGTACATTGCGAATTTCTTGTATCACATGCATGTGACAGCCTCGAATAAACAATTGAAAATAAAACTTTTAGAAATATAACTTTCACATTTTAATATCAACACACACAGATTTAAACAAGCGTCGCTAAGTGGACACGATAGGTTACTATAAACTTTGAAAAACACCAAATATGGAGCTTTATATTGATCGAAATTAATGTTTTTGAAAGTCAAATACACAATTTGATATTAGCACCATTTATTATCAAAATTACCTTTAAAAATTTCCAATGCCATTTGATAAATGTGTTATTAATGGTAATCATAAGCTCTTACTAAAAAGCCGTCAATATTGCTGACGTCATATCCGGCCAAAACCTTTTTGAAAGATGACGTCACAATGTTGAGTGCTATCGTTCCCGCCATAATCTGCCTGGACATATAAGCACACAAGGGGTCAAGAACAATGCTTATTGTTTTTTATTCTATGTTTCTTTTCATTCAGCGTACTGTGGTTGTCATCCAATTAGAAGGACTGTCCAGTCGGCGGTCGTGTGATTGTTACCTCACCTCTGTCAAGCGGGAAGAAAAAAGCCAGATTCGAAACATTTTCGAAAAATTCTTTTTGCCATACCGAGGCCATGTTGACATGATTTGCGTCTGTTTTCCACGTAACAGTCAAAAAACGACAAATCACTGACTCATAAGGACTGACTAGTAACATCTACACACATAGGAAGGTAACTTAATATGCTCCAAAAAACACAAACATAATTCTCCAATTTAGCTCCAAATTATAACAATTCTATTTCAACGGATTCCAATACAAATGATATACTTAACCGAAATACAAACACTATACTTGTTGCAACTTAAAACCTCGGGGATCTTGGATAAGCTAGTAAGGACTATATCTGTTTGATTTCTACAGCCTTTTATCACATTTGCACGCTCGAGTGCAACCCTCACTTCCAAGTCCACTGCACAGAGGGGCCACAGTCCGGGTGGAAGGCTTCCCGTCGGGACATAAAGAGACTCATATCTGTTCGTTGACATCACATGGTTGCTCACAAGACACCGGAAGTTCCGGAATGCGAGGCGCCACCTAGCGGCCGGCATCCATCAAGCGCTGTATGTCCTGCAAGGATAGACTCAAGGACATGGCGGGTCGTCGAGGTTTCTTACGAGCTCTTTGTTGGTCCAGGATGCTCGTTATTACGTCCACGTTGTCTAACCCGGCAATACCTGAAGCAAGATGTTTGTGAAATTACATGGTTTATTTATTTTCATCAAGCATACAACAAACCATTATATCATATTTTCGTAAATATGAATGCGTCATAAAGTAATACAGCAAAACATGAAATTGATTGATTATATGTAATAGGTATTGTATATATCATTCTCATATCAACGCTTTTCCCCGTTGTTCATATCACTGTTATACATATCAATTGTCACTGTTATTTTCATCATCATATCAAAATGGAAGATAAGTTTCATTTGAATTGTCACTTCTTCTTTTTCATCCAAAACTGTGTTCCACAGGAGATATCGCTTGTGGAAGATCAAACGATATCTCCTAGGAGATATCGTTTTGACAGTAGATTTTGAACAATGCCTTGTAATCATAAAATACATGACATCACAAACATTTTACATCATCACTAATGACGTCACAATGCTATGACGTCATAAACACAACGACGTCACAATGCTATGACGTCATTACCATGATGACGTCACGATGCTATGACATCACTGGTTTAGGAGTTTTAGGACTATGCAGTGTTCAAAGATGTACATTTTTCAAGCAAATATGATGAAAAATGATTTTGGATGATAAATAGAATCTCACCCTCGTGTCTTCTGATATCAAATATATCAACACTCGTTGATAAAAGTAAAATATCCTCGGCAAGCCTCGGATATTTGTTACTTTTATCAACTTGTGTTGATATATTTGATATCAGAAGACACTTGGGTGAGATTCTCTATTTATTCTCTATGGTATATAATAACAACCGTGACAATACAAGACAATACATCTATAGTTTTTCTTTAAAATGAACTTGCATACGTACAATCCCGATAGATATACATGTACATCTGATTGATCGCTATAGAAAGGTGCTTATCAATGAAAATCGATAAGCTTTCAAATTATTATTTCCTGTAAAAGTCGAAACTTAGCGATCAGATGACACTTTTGGTAAATACATATGACCCCTGGCAACTCACAGAGTGGCTCATAACAGCCGTATAAAATCTTAGTAATTTTCCCTTTTCTCGAAACATTTTTGTTAAACAAGATGTATTTTCCATCAAGAACAAAATACGTTTTATATTATTTGAAGCAAACATTGACATTTTAATGCATTTCTTTAAAAAGTCTAATCAATGACATTTTTCTTGAAACAGTTGATTGGCATATAAATTATTGGGCATATAAATAAATGAGAATCGCAACAATGTGAATCACCTTTACCTTCCTAATGTCTCTAGTAGGTCGTAACAATTCAGTGTCAAAATGTTGAATTTAATGATGCCTTGATTCCCACTCAACATTTTATAAAATCATATGAAATTTAAAAGGCCACTGTGTGAAGGGTATTATAGGACGTTACATGTCTTCGTCAAAACCTTTGATCATGCCTATTTGGGAAGTATAACTTATAGTTTGAGATTTGTTTGAAACAACTTGAAAGAGATAAAGAAGAGTAGAATATTAAACCTTATTATTTTACCTTAACGTCAAAATGCTAGCTAGCTTAAACTTATCTAATGATTGACTATGTCAAGTTCATTAATTTCTCTGAATCTAATTCTAAATCTTTGTACAACAATATTTCAGTCATCTTAACTACCGGTAATGAACACTAATCAACTACTGACTCTAAGGTCAAACTTTAACGTCATCTTTTATTATTCTTTTAAAGCGCACTTGGTTAATAAAACATTTCAGGTATTGGTTTGAGACCCGATGTTTTAGCGACAAAAGTAGAGACTACACGTATAATGTCTGATAAGGCACTTTAATATCATATGTAAGATATTATCCCCCAGGGATCCAAATATCTGGTTTTAATGATAGAATAACGCAGTTTTATACCAAAGTGGTTTTCGAGGTTCTTACATAGACAAAAGTCCAACTGAGAGATGATGTTTTCCTGTCAACAGGCTAGACACATACCACATATACAACCTCTACTGACACGGGCATTGAAACAAGTTGGTAACTCGTTAAAGATGTAATAAGAGATCGATAAACGTTATTCCCCAATATTTTGAATATATCAATAACATTTCTTCAAAAACAATAATGCTAAGGTTTTGGTCCCTCAAACAATTTCATTACTTTCACCCTAGAATAAAACTATTAAGGATTTTATAGCCTGAGCATACATTGTAATTGCAAATTCTCGTAAATTTGAAGGAAAGTAGGTTTGCAATACACGAATGTATTTTTGTAATTTTTCTTAGAACAAAGCCCAACTTAGTTAATTTTGCTCTCCAATTTGATGCAAAAATAACTTTTTTCATCAATTCGCAATTTCGTCCAAATGAAACGAAAACAACACTTGAAACAAGGGGATTTCGAAAAAAGGTTACAATAATGGAACGTTACTTATTTAATACTATCAATTGCAGCCAGGCTCACGATAACGAGAAGATCTCACTGAAGCAATGCGTTGGAAGAAAGCGGTTAATGCTTTGCGTGCGAAATGTGTTTCAGTTTTTTGTAGGAGTGGAGACGTCTCTGTAGGTACAGCAAGGCCTGAACCACCTGACCGTAGTCGCATTAAAGGGTTAGCGCGATCAAATCTATCGCTTCCGTCCCCGCGTCTTGTTATTGATCCCCGCCAATTAGCTTCCACTAGGAGCAGGTGCGACTTGTACAGCAGTTCCATCCTTGAGATTCCTCGCCAGAGAATTTCGCCACTTGTTGAAAATTTGGAAAGCTAGAGATCCATTTCGTTTATGAGACCAGATGTCGTTCTTTTTGGGGTACTTCAAGGGACTAGACTTCACAGAAAAGTGTCACTTTTTATAAGTAAATTCTAATGGGAAAGGTGTATCCAATTAAAAGTGCTTCAGGTCAAATAATATCGAAGATAGGTGTCCGAAACCGATACACTGCTTTATGTAAGAATCGCGTTTAAATCTTGATGTTCACTTCTGTTCGTACTAATGGTAATTTTAAATAGTTGTTTTCAGAGATGTGCGTTTAGCTGTCAAGTGTATGATTTATGACCTATTCTTGGCTCATTATGCACTATATAACCATATATGTAACGATAAATCAAACTATTCGTGTTCGTGTAAATTTATTTGATTTATATTTCTACATTTTATTATTAGTGTCAACATTTAGTCACGGGAAATGTAATCAATATACAGTTTGCAAGTAAATGTTTTATGTTTGATCAAATGAAGTCAATAAACATATCCCAAAGGAACTTGTCACACCGTGGCGAAAACAAAATGTCATTACGTCGATGTGTAAATGTCGCAGTGAAAGGAAATAACTTTAAAAAGTGAACAAAAACGTCAACGGGTTTTAAACATGAAGTAATCTAAGAACAAGTGACACATCATAGAAAACTAACAGTTAACGTAAACTGTCACCGTGTATTAACGTAATGAGGGTTCTTTTATGGAAAAATGGCAGCGTGACAGCACTGTTAAAAGGACATTCAAACCCGTTGAGAATTTCCCTCATAAAATAATGTTCTCCGCAACCTTGATTTTCTGATAAACATAACTTGGCATGTGTTGATCAAGAAGTGTCATGATTTCTTTAATCAATTGCAAAACAATAAGATCAACAAATCATGCAAACATACAGGCTAGCTGGATGCGCCTGGTAGTAGTTGATACATGTAAGATATTCCTTTATCATCGAAACGGTTTAGGAAAGAGCACTCTCATGTCTATACTGTTATTCATAAAACAAAGTTTACCAATGCTTAATTGATCTAAGATACAAATTGATCAACAGTAATGGAAATTATGGTTGTGTAACATTGGTTGAAAAATTTAGCAACAGTCTTTTTGGTGGTAACAGAAATGCATTAGTAGTAGTAACTTTGGCACGGCAGTTCTTGTAAAAGCAATAGTTGTGAACAAAGTAGTAGTAGTAGTAGTAGTAGTAGTAGTAGTAGTAGTAGTAGAAGTAGTAGTAGTAGTAGTAGTAGTAGTAATAGTAGTAGTAGTTGTAGTTGAAGTAGTAGAAGAAGAAGAAGTGAAAGTAGTAGATTTTGTCTCAAAACCAACCCCTAACATATCATGTGACATGTTATCTGACATTCAATACTCGTAATTTTCAAAATTTAAATTTGACCAAAACCTGTCCACAAACCCAAATCAGCAGCTACTGGCATGTTGGTGCTGTTTGTAATGCCTCCATGTACACATCATTTGATTATGATATCAAGACGCGCCAATCCTACTGTAACTACTAGAACATTACCCATGTAATTGATGTATGTTTCGTGGCGTCTAATGTGATAGAAACAGCTGACAGGGTAGGGGAAAGATGAAAGAAATCTTCTGAAGACGTATTATGGCCTCTTTTGTTTGCACATTAATGAAAATAATGGCATGGTAAGTAAACTTCTGATCATATACTCACCAAAACGTTTTCTCCTTTGCTCCGAATCTGTCGTTAATAAGGCTGAAAGGAAAACAAATACAATCAGATAGCTTGATAGGGTATACATAGTGAGATTAATATGGTTGATTAATGTCAAATGATACATAGACAAATTATAATGAGCTCAGATGATTGCATTTCTAGAAGAATTTATTTTGGTTATCGACAATCGACCACATTTTATCATTATTCTGTTTATGGTAGATTGTTAATGATACAAGTTAGATCTATCTTAATTATATAGATAGATAACATGAAAGTGCGATTGAGTATTTAAAGATGCCAAAAGATCATTAATGCTACTTGCACCCATTAATAAATACGTCGCTAGAAAGCATCTCCTTTGAAACCCATTTTTTTTTAAAATACTTTAAAAAAAATTTAATTCATTTAAAAATTAATCTTTTTTAGCAGTCTAAACTAATTCAGCAAATAGGGTAGTTAATTTGGCGCTACCGAAGTATACTCATCATAATATGGATAATGATTTCTTTCAAAAGTTTTTAGAGAAATAGGCCATGATAAATAGTTAAGACATATTAAAACATCTTCGAGACACATGGTACATGCTCTATATTCTGTTTTGCATGAATCTGATCTCATCCATACTGGTATTTACATAAAGTCTCTTTTATAGAGCACCACCGCAAACTTGCCCTTTTGACAAATATGATAATTAAAATACAACTTTTTTAAGGCAAATTAAATATGATCGATGACACATTTTAATAAAAGATCACTTTTTTAAAAATCAAATGTTGCAACTTTTAACTAAATAGTTTTGCACGGGTTTAATTCCTTTATTTTACATAACTTTTACAATATTCTAATGTATTTTGTAGTATCTGCATAATCTTATATATTTCAAATTTAAATGTCTGATAAATTCAATAAAAATATAATCAATAAATTCATTCTATTTTCACTATTTTAATCAAATAGTAATTTACCTTTGGCAACTTTGACAACACACATATTGTAGACAATAAAATATTGGGCAAATGAAAATTGAATTTTGATAATTTTGAAAAGTTTAATTACACCATATGTATTCAGTTACTGACAAAATGTCAAACATTAACTTAAATAATAAAATAACCGTAAATAATTATTTTCAGAAATTCAATTCACATAATTATTATTATATCTGCAGTACTTAGGTGTTCTATGTTAACCTTACAATATAGACATTTAATTGATTTTCCCTTAAACACAACATCAGAAGCTTTGTGTTTGTTACAGACGAGAAAAGGTAATAAATGAATTACTAGAATATAAACTAAACAAATTACATACATTATTGAGATACTAAATCTATATTTTCTCATTAAACCAATGAATCAAATATTGAATTTAATGACGTAAATATTCAAGAATCAACGTCTTGATAATGAAGCATGATTCAAAATGTCCATGGTTCTTCGTATTCTGTATCAACTTGACAAACTTAAAAGACCATACTACAATTTTTAGACAGATAACTCCACTAACTTATTCATTACATAAACATTTTTGAATTGCGGAAAATCAATATATAATAGATTTCTGATCATTCTGATTCTGAAAATTG